>NW_010587852.1:0-27580 GCF_000705375.1 Tinamus guttatus | reverse complement strand
CCCACAGAGTGAAGCAACCCTATGGACCCCCACTCAGCTTCCGAAGCATCACCTGGGTCATGTCCAAAAAATATAGGGATCTCTTTCAAAAGCGAAAGGAGTCCTATGAATAGGACAGGTGTGATACAATAGCATGATAAACAACAATAAGCTGAAGGAGAACTTACTCCCAGGCCCATCTTTGATCCTGGGTTCCTCTGACCCTGTCGCTGCGAGGATGTTGGCATTAACATTATTCTCCATATCCATCGCATCCAAAGCAGACTCACTTTCTTCCTCTGGCTCGGGGTGGCTGAAGATCCACTCCACTGCGCGCTCCAGATTATTATTCTGCAAGCCAAACAAGGACAAGAGCAGCCTTTACTACCTTCTCTAGCAACAAGCTACCATTTATATACTGTCATTGAACAGAATGACCGTGTTCAACAACATTTGAAACATATAAGGCATATACTCTACCTCTATGCAAAGAGTATTCTCTATCACTCTCTGCAAAAGCTTGACAGATGGAAATGAAATCCTCCCACAAGTACTCCCCACAGCTCCTGTGTTCACATCCTCAACATACACAGTCCTGCGGCAGCCAGGAGGTTTCTCAACAGATGGGAGAAGAATTTAAGTCCTCCTCACTTCCCCTCCACAATTTAATATTCATGTGAAACACATAAGCCACTCTCCCCCCGTCTAACTAACCAAGCTGGGCATCCTGCTTTGCCAGAATGTTTCCATGTGCATCATCCACTGTCTGGGTTTCACTTGCATACGTGTATATCGCAGGCTCCTATATGCATATGTGCAAAGCATATCATATGAAGCAGAACCTAAACGTTCTCATGGAACTCACTGTTGCCTTCAGTGCTTGAATTGCTACATTTCTTTGGAAGCCCATGGAAATGATAATGGCAACCATCTCTTCAGGTGGTTGGTTATCTAGTCCAACAGCTCCTAGACCAGCCGCTGCAGTGGAATCGACCCCTCCAAAAGCAGATATGGCCAACGGTTCTGCAAAGTCTGGAACAAATAAACATTCATCATTTCATTCTTTCATCAATCAGCACACAAGCAAGCAAGATTTCAAAAGGAGCCCTGAAATGAAGTAGAGTTAATTTTGGTAGTCCAAATGAGACTTAGGTGTGTGGACAGTTTAAAATAACAAGGTGAATATGAACATTACAAAATATTTGGGTGGAAAGTCTCACACTGAGCAGGCTAGAACAGGTCAGCAGATGACAGAAGTGAAACTGTAGCAAAACAGCAGTTTATGTGGAAGTAATGACAACACTAGAAAAGCAGACAACCCAGCTGATACACATACAGGTGCTAAATGAACTCCAAGTCCATGACTGAGAGGCTGTGTCAGTGAAGCCCAGGTCATACTGAAACGCAACCTCAACCAAATCCAGAGTTCCCTGAAGATGGAGTGTTCAGGTATGCTCAGTATGGAATCACTGGCTCAAATTTTTCATGAGTGAGATGCAGAAAGAATATATATAGCAGTCCCGTCTATCAGTAGATACACCAAGTTGGTGTCTAAGTCTTCTAAGTCTTCTAATTACATCAGGAATGCTCCGAGCTTGAGCTAAGGGAGGCTGATAGGGAAGAAAAGCATCTGGGCTGCAGGGCTCTGTACTCACAGCTTGCAGCTTCCCACCACTGACCTGGTTCTTCCATGTGGGCAATGATCCAGTTGAAAGCCACTTCGGCACCCATGTTGCCAGTATAATACACAGCTTTCCGACATGCTTCCAGAGGAAAACCCATCTCTGCCAGCTGCATAACTGCAGACTCATCAATATCTAAAGCTGCAAGAAAGGATGCTTTAAAATAAAAAAGTCTAACTCAATCTATTTTATGATTTTCTCATTGTCATTCATGCTGCTATACGTTACATTACAAACCAGTTGAATTTGTTTTAGTACTGCAATAAACCAACACTCATTAGAAAGCAGTCTTATGCAAAGCATTGTAGTTTTTTTATGGATTTACTGATAACCTTTTGTCCCAATAATGTACTGAGATCCCTAGTGTGTGATGAATTCCTAGAGGACTTTATTTATACAAATAGTTTGTTTATACAAAACTCACCCCTGGATTTCAAGAGGGTGGAGATGTTAGGTACTGCTCTTATCTAGAGGTGGGAGCCAAAAGCAATCACCTCTCAAAGGCAGATTCTTGCAGGTAAGAGAAACAACAGCTGCTGGATCCAGCAGTCTCCAGTTGAAATTCACCCATGGGTGGTGGGCTGACAGCTCCAGCTGAGATCAGAGTCCAGAAGGAGCCAGGATCAAGCAGCTGTGAGCCCCGGCACTGCAAGATTCACTGATCAGCAGCATCTTGCAGATGGGAGCCCATCACCACTGCTCTGGCCTGCTCCGCTCTGCATACCTGCAGGAGCCCAGCCTGGCCTTCCCAGGAGGGGCAGTGCCCCCTCTATCCCCCAGCACCACATTTCAATATGGGACTTTCAGCTTAGAGCAGTATTTCTGCCATTGACTCTACGGACATATGGAAAAATCAATTTGTCCTGACAGGCGGGCTGATCCTAGGAAGCTCTCAGCATTCTCCCTCTCTCTCATTGATAAATTGCCTGTGGAAGCAGTGCAGAAAACATCCTGTGCAGAAATACTGCTAGTAAAAAGAAAAGATGCCAACGCAGCAAATATTCACATTACTGATATCTGCATCCCTCACCACTAAAAAGGCAGCCAAAAACATACTAATAGTAACAGGAGAAGGACCAGATTACATTTTAGATTCCATTTAGACTCTGGCATAAATCATTACCCATGCATTTATTGCTCATGCTCTGTAACTATTTTCAGATATAGATTTCTGAAGTATGTATGCTCAGAGCCCCCGACACCAGCAGTGAAGCACAGAACATCACCACTACAACACAGCAAAAAAGCACAATGCTAAACACAAAATAGTATCTGTGCTGTTTAATAGCTAATATGAAATTATCATGAAATACCCATCCAAATCTCCTTAGAGCAGGACAGATACACATGATGACTAATAAATGATAGACACATGTTCTTTTCTTCTCTCATTAAGATCCACTTGGAAAGGACTTGATGTTTAAGACAGAGTGCACTATTTCTTCTCTCTGGGAATTAGCAGACTTCCAAAGGCAAAGGGGTGTTTCATGAGGTAACTTGCCCTTTTTGAACAGCAGCTCCAGCTCCTTCACCCTACAAATCACAATTGAAGTAAGTCTAAATCCTAATAACTTCAGTTTAGACAAATAGCAGAGTCAGAAGTGAGAGGTAAATCAAATCTCTTGTCTTCAGCAAGAGTTTGGCTAAAACACCAAGGAGTTTTCAAGCCTAGAGAGCTGCTACATGGCCTTCAACCTATTTAGCCTAACGTTAATCTAAGGCTCCATCCAAAGTCCAGCTGAGATCACAAAAACCCTTCTATTAACTTCAGCCTCACCTTATGTGTGTACATGAATTTAATTTTTAAATCTGAAAAGAAGCCTACTTGCTACTGATAAAAGTATAGGTATTGTGTGTTTCTGCCAATTTACAGATGACTAAGTTTGCAGATAAACTATAGTCAAAACCTGTAGGCGACTTAGCATCTTCCAATCTGCTAATTACTATTTTGTGTGTGTATATATACATATGTGTGTGTGTGTGTATCAGATTCTATATTGAAAATAACTACCCATAGGGCAGCAGGTCATATTTTGGCAACTGGGATGCTACTGCAGATTCCTAGAAGTCCACCACGCACACAAGCAAATGCTGACCAAGTACAAAAGCCAAGTGCCATTGAGAAGCATGCAGGCAAAGCTTCGTGCATCTCTGTGCAGAGAGAGCAGCCACTAACTAGGCAAAACAGGGCAATTTGTTTGAGCAGTTGAAATGTCAGTCTCAGAAAAATGCTATACATACACTCCATGAAATGGTTCATCATATGATCTGAAAATTGAGAAAGAAAAAAAATGGGGATGGGGGGAAGAAGGGGGAAGAGTAAAGTGATTTATGTGAAGTCTGAGAAGATTCGTGAGAGAGAACAAAATGTATATTTTTAAGTTGCAGAAACATTTGATCTCACACAGGAAGTGCGTGAACATCCTTACATATCTGATGTTTTGCCCTGAATAAGACCAGGGATCTCTCTGCCCTGTGATTTCCCTAACTCAGCTTGGAGCAAAGCATCACTGGTACAATAAACCAGTAGGAAATAAGTCATTTTAGGTCAGTCATAAACTCTTAACCAAGAATCCATTTAAATGAGAAGCTACCATCATACACTTGAACTAAAACTAGGTCAGTCTCTTGAGCAAGAGGTTTAAAGGAAGAATAGGCATTGGTAAGGAGTTACAGATGAGAGACAGAATTAAAACCTTCAGAGAGATAAATTTTCCCATAGCCTTTGGCCTGACACACAGTTTCAGGCACTGACTTTCTCTCTCAGGCATAAAGCTTGATACAGTACTTCCACTATTATAAATACCCAAATAAATGGGACGATGGTATCACGAATAATTGCATCACTCTGGCAAACTACTAAATACTGAGGCACGTACACTTAATATCCACAGGATATTGTAACAGCCTGGCTCTAAGGTCATTGTATAAATACATGATTTTACCAGTGGCAAAATATTTCATTATCCTGAGAAATACAGGGAATGAGAAAGGAAGAAATTCTAATATTCTTTGCTCTGCATGTTAGTGTAAAAGAAACGGTATGAAAAAAAAAAGAAAAAAAAACAGCATGGTATATTTATCATTCATTCTTTCTGCTTTACAAGAGTTTCAGGCAGCTGTTCAACATCAGCTCCTTGAGAGAGGGCTTTTTTTTTTTTTTTTTTTTTTTTTTTTTTTTTTGAGGACTGTACCACCCTATGTACATCCAGAGAAATGAACCATGTAGACACAGATGCTAGGTTGTACTGCAAAGTATTTTTAAAATTTTAAATGTATAATAATTTGAACCTTAATCTATGCCTGGACAGCTGTTTTATTAAACTGTACTCTACTGTGCATTAAATTTTGCGGTACTGCAGATTAATCTGCTCACCAGAAAAGCAATGTTGTTCTATCTTGAACTTCATGGCTGAACAGAAAAATGTCTGCTCAGAACTCTAATATTAAAATCCTACAGCAAATACCTTAATAGCTGACAGATTTCACAAGTCCTTCAGACCAGGAAGGACAACATTCGGTACACAATATCACAGAGTGATAGGAGCTAATTTAGCTACAGTACCACCTAGACTACTTTACTATCAGGTTTTAGATGACAAATTTTAGCAAAAAAATGCTCTGAGATAATAGCAATTTCATAACACCATCTAAGAAATGAGTAGGTTAAAGCTCCACACCATTTCTGACATGTATCATGAGAGCCAAGTGTAGGGTTCTGAGAGGAAGTTATTTGCACCAGACTTTGGGAAGTGCACAATGACTTTACTGAAAGAGAATCATGAACATGCACAGTAAGTCAATGCTCTTTAAATGTAGATGATTTTCATAAACTAGAGGTTGTCAGACTCTTCCCTAGCCATTTAAGTCCTAGACACCAGTAAGGTTCATGAATAAAGAGCAGAAAGACTTCACCCTTAAGTAAGAATAATGCAAACAGAAGGTATGAAGAAATTCCGTATGTAAAAACAAAACAAAACAAAAAAATGCAGTGCAAGCTGATCCCCACTGAACACCATCAAGGCGTTGCACCAAAAGGCAAGATATGTAGGAAACTTTAGCCAGCAAAGCAAGTGAAACAATCCATTTCACAAAATATGATTTCTATCTTTGGACACAGCGATTTCCAACAGATATGTGCTACTTGGAGAGAGGCCAAAACAACAACAACCATCAATCCTGAAAACATCAACTGCAGTGCAAAGCTAGAAGAACTAAGGTTGTTAAGTAGGGAAGAAGAAAGGCTGTGGGGAGCTGCAAAAGCGTTCAATTATTCAAGTGTGGAACTGCTTTTTATCTGCAGCTCCGAAGGGCAAAAATCGAAGGGAATCAGCATGTGCTAGAGTGAGATGAAGTGAGAACAGAAGTCAGTACCTTTAGGATCATCAGGAATGATAATGGGAGGAGCAACGTCTGGAAGTTCTTCTTCTCCCGGCTGGAGACCCCTGGCCCTTAGGTGGTTGATATCTAGTATATCTGGCATCTCTACAGAAACATCTACAAGTGCAGAGAAACAGGCTAAGCTTGTGAATCCAACAAGATGACTGCATAGCACAAACCTGCTCCTTCAGAGAGAGGGTTCTGACGCGCAAACTATAAACACAGTCAGGAGTCTCCTCCTGAAAACAGCTATTTGAGAAGTTCAAAACTCTAAAGCACAAGAAGGCAAGGCTACATAAACCTGTATTTTAATCTACAATAATGTCAAGTTAAAAAATAAAAGTAAAGAAGAAAAAATGGTGACTCAAACAGGTCCTCATTATCAATGTGTGTATACAGATGTGTGTACAGGTGTTATAGGGTATCTTGGACATGAAGGAGGTAAGCAGAAGAGGCACATACCAAGCTTTTTGGGTACCCAGTCAAGGCCAAAGGTGAACTTCTTTATCTGCACCACTAAGTACTCAGGAAATGAAGCAAAACGAGAAGTTCTAGGAAGCACCAGAAATAAAATTCAGTTAAGCCAGGCAACAAAACTCTCCACAAACATATATTTCAACACCTCATGCACTTTATGCCTGAGTGAGATGAATGGTGATAGATTTTATAAACACAAGTGAGAACCTAAATTTCACAAAAGAACATGTTTCTCCAGTACAGTGAAGTACAGTAGCAAGTAGTTGCTTTCTACACAGTCATCTTACGAATGTCAGCCCAGATCCTCATGGAAGCTCTGCTGGCAAGAAGAACACAGAAAACAACTGCAAATAATAAATTAAACTTGTTTATGTAAGTTGTCCCAAAGTTGAAGTTTGGAAAGGAAATTCTGAATGATATGCTGGCTGGAATTTTAGGGCACAGGTTTAAAATGGAGCTTATGCAGACTGTAATGTAATGAAAGCTGCATTCTTTGAAAATTGCCTAGTAACACTAAAAGTGCCCATAAGGTATCTGACCCTGTATAAAGCATTTAAGCAAAGAAAACAAAGGTGTCATTTTCAGTTTTTCATATGAAATTGCTATATAAAATAACCATATGATATTGTTACTGAACTACTATGATATCTACTCAAATAGAAGATGATTTCTGAGTATAAAGAGACTTTTTATTTTTGCTTACTTCATGAAGACACAAGAATTAATTTTGAATTAATTTAATTAATTTTACACTGGATAAAATGTGGTGAATGTATCATTAATATTATCCCTTTATTCCAAAATATTTTCTAAAGATTTTTAAAGCTTTCTAAATTCTTGCAATTTTAGTAAAAGTACAATATAGAGCAGAAAAGTTTGATTTTTAAACAAGACAGAAAATTTCTTTATCTTTCAATGTGTTTAAAATCATGGGGCTGAGGAAGAGCTAAGCTACAAACTAACCCTGGATCTATTTAAACATTAGAATATTCTTGCAATATACATATTCACAATTAACACATAAACCCTTGAGAATTCTACTGCATTCTCTCTGCCATTTACTCTGTCTTCTCTCTGTCCCTATTTTCAATACAATGTCAGCAGTAAAACTGTACGCTAAGAGACCAGAGAGTCACTGATACGTTAAGTGGTCTAAAAATACGCAAGCACCTACCCACAGCAAACCAGTTGCAGAGTCCAGTTTTTAACCATACCTTAATAGAACCCAATAAGGGACTGACTCTTACACTCATCAAGAAATACTGCCCCTGAGGATTGCAATGACCTCTACCTGCTGTCCTACCTCTACTCAGTGCTTTTTAAGACCAAGAACTTCTTGGTTATATCTTTTATTTACCTGGAAATAAACACATTGTGGATATTCCTTTTTTTTTTTTTTTAATGTCCATCTTGTACCATAGCTCCATACAAGTTACAGCAATCAAGTTTAATATATGCAACCAAGCACTGTTGCATGCAGAGGTGGATGGGCTGAAATCCAGGCACACATAATATATAATATAAATATAATAAAGACATAAATTTCAGTATACCGTGTTGTAAATGCAAAATCTCCATCCAGCCAAAGAAATGGCTTACACAAGAATTACAGCTTCTGTTCACTGCACCCTGATCCGTCTCTACACAATTCCCTTCAGCATTTTTAGTCAGAGGATGACATCAAGAGACCAAGCACAGAAACCTACGTATGCCACAGCACAATATGGAGTTCTAGCACTATCTAATACATGGTATGTGATTTTAAAACATGGGCAGATATTTAACCTACAAGATACCATATCACATCACCTCTTGGAGTTTGACAGTTGAGAACACTGCAGCCAGACACTTACTTAACTCCTGCAGATTTTGCTTGAAGAGCACTGCTCCAGAAGTCATCTACATTGTTGGGTTCTGAGAAGGCCTGCAGACATGCACTAAATGGGATCTTGGCACGCACAAGCTCTGGTGGGGCTCTCCTGGCAGCTTCTGCTTCTCTCCTCTTCAGCTCATAGGCAATTAATTCATCTGAGAAATATATATGACACTAACAGCTAAATGAACACATCTGGGGGGCCACAACCTCATTCTCTCATAACTCAGAGTCACCAGAGACACCAGGCAAAGGACCTGGGTCTTCCTTTACCTTTATTTGTGGCTGCCTCCATGGCAACTGGTAACTGCATGATATAGTCCACCCTCTCTGTGTAGCGGACCTTCCTGGACTGGCAGCACTGTGTGCGCTCTTCCACCAGGAACCGGAAAACGTCGCTGGGGTTTTCTGAACCAACAGCATTCCTCTGAAGGGCACAGAAGTCAGTCACTCAAGTGATGATCATTAAAATGAACAGACAACCCAAAGCATGTTCCTTGGTTTATGTTGAGCACAGAGACACCACTCCTGGCTCCAGCCCAACGGCTCAGCTTGTGCTTTTATCATGTAGGACTCCTGCACCCACAGAAAATCCCACTGATATCCCCAGTGTCCATGCATGCAGCAGAATCTTTCTATACATATTAACTTGCAGGGCATAGACCTAATGACTGAGCAAAAAAGGTGAGCAGAAGATGGTAGCAAAGTGGCAGGTTATATTAAAGAGAGAGCTCAGTTAAATACTATGGAGCATCCTTTTAGCAATTAGGATTGTTTCTAGCACTCTGAACCTTCACTGAAACAGAACAAGCTGTTAATTAACAAATGGAAGTGTCATACAAATAATCAACTCCTCTTTGTTGTTCATGGTAGTGCCTGTTTATTAGACAAATAATGAAAAAATGTTTTCTAAAAACCTGTAATCTGTACATGTGTTTTTGGAATGCAGAACATTATGCAGGCAAATGTGACTAATCTCATCCAGGACATATCACATGAATAAATGTCCTTGATTCTTGGGCAAATGGGAAAAGGAAGGATGAACAAGAGAAGGAGAAAAAAAAAAAAAAAAAAAAGAAAAGGAGAGCTTTAAAATGAAATCAGGTATTTTTGTTAGCTTTTTTTTTTTTCAGGAAGACATAAATAAAATTCACAGCTCCAGGTCTTTTGCATGCAGCATTGAGCCAGAACTCAGTGGAGCTAATATTTTATACAAAAATACTCAAGTAACAAATAAGTACTGCTTTCAGCAGGGAGATTCTTCCTCCTGTAATGACTCAGTGACACATAGCAGACATTAGCAAAGAAGCTGGACACAGTGACTAGTTTGCTCCTGATTACAGTATAAATTTGGAATAATAATGCCACCTGATAATTTAAAATTCCAAGACAGACTTTGGCATGGTAGACAAATGGATAGCCCATAACCATAAACTGAAAAGCAATATAAGAGGACAGTCGCATGTGTTTAAGTCTTAAAGCTTCTTCAGTAATGCCTGACCTTTCTGTATCTCCTGTGTTTGTATCAGCAGCACTGGCCCTGTGTGGTCATGCAAGAGTCTGAAGTCATGAGAATGGAGAGTAAGTAAAAAATTGTTTCTAATCCAAAATATATTTAAATCGGTGCCAATGTCTGTATATGCAAAGCTATTGAAGTCATTCACATATCAGTCTATGTTACTTAAAATAAGCAGACAAGAAACAGCAATAACTGAAATTATCTCACCTCTACTAGATTCATAAGATGGAGGAAAAATTCTTGTGCATCTTGTTGTCTATTCGAGGAAAATTCTGGGTGACCTTTACTTATAAAAGCCTTAAACATTCGGGGAGATATTCCATTTTGTTGAGGCTAAGAGTAAATGAAAGAAAGAAAACTTTAAGAAAAAAAAAAAATTCCTGGAGCAAATAATTTGAAGTTACTCCACTAGACATACATGTTGCCCATTTCTGTCCCTAGAGAAATGTTTGCTTCTCTTTCATCTGGATTACTCCTTATTTAAAAAGCAAAATGGTTTTGAAACATGCTGTTTTGGTGCTTTATGTCTTTTGAACTTATTTCCTGCAACTGTCACTCTACCTGACTTTTCTATGGCATTTGTGAGGTAGAAGAGGTCACTAAAGATTTGCAAATAGGCAGCAGGTTTCTGAAAGGCCACATGACTATATTGCTTGCTCCATTTGACATTCCTCTCTGACCTCTACTCCTCTTTTAAAGCATGCGGGCATCAAAGCACTTTATCAGCTAGCAGCTTTACTCAGGACAAAAACCCCTTCCAGCAACCTCGAAAGAATCAAGCAGAGTGCAACTAACGTGCACAGTAGTATTCCCAGGTGAGCAGTTAAAACTGGACATGCACTTACTGTTTGCAAGCATTGCTCATGTTTAAGGACCAGAACATACTGCCTTTAGTCACGCAGAAGTTCTTCTAGTAAGAACTATCCCAAATCAGAAATTCCCTAGTGTGTAATAGAGTCTTTGCTTTGACTTTCTCATTCTCTACCTATGCCACTTTAAGGAGCTTCAGTTCTCCTTTTTCCCCTAAATTGCATCCTCAAGAAGACATGGGACAACATCACTTTTGAGATAGTCAGAACTCTTAATTTATATTTGCCCTCATTCTCCATAAGGATAACTTTCAAAACAGTCCAAGCATACATGTATAGCCTTTACGTTCTGCCAGAGGGTTGGTGTTTAAATACTAAACCAACCCCAGGCTGCACTGCAGTTGTGCTATCATCCTGGTATAAAAATAGAAAAAGCAACACGAAATGGAAGACACATCAAGCACACGCTGAAAGATCAAAATTTCATTCCTGGTTTCTCCAGGGTAAGGTAGTCCTAAATCAATGGAAATCGGAAGCAGATTTTTAGTCTTAATGTTTTTTCAATTTCTGGTAATACATCAGCAACCTCATTAGGCTAAGATGTTCTTGAAGGTCATACGAAGGCCCAGAGTTGTAGTACTGCCTGCATGAAGAGATGTTCTAGGGACTTCTGAATGTTGGGCTATGTATGACTTCAGTGTCCTCAATTGCCTTCATCATAGCTAAGACTGGGGAGAGAAATACTTAAAACAACTCAGATTACTATGTACCTGGCCCCTTTCCTTGTTAGAAAGAATACTGCAAAGTGGCACATTTGCCCTTATGCCTAATGTTGTATGTTTGGATTTAGATCTTTTATTCAGCCATTTGAGCAGAAAGAACACAAATGTGCCATGTGTAGGGATCATACCCTCTATAACCTTTCTACTTGAAGGGCAAGAAAATAAGAAATGGTGAAGCTCTAAACAGAAAACGAAGTCCTAGCTAAAGACTTTAGGCTTTGAGCCTGCTTTATGTTGAAATGAGTCCAGAAAAACTGCTGCCTTTCCCAATCTGAACTCCTGTGCTGAAAAGAAGATTTTAGCTCCACACAGAACCAGGAATATTTATAGAATATCTAGCATACTTTCCCCATCAACAGTTGCAAAACAGTTTAGCTAAATATAGACTGTGCTGGACCACTGCAGATCTCACATGAATGCTTCTACAGGCAACAGCTCCCCAAAACTTTGGATGAAATCCAAAGAACCAAAGAGCTAGAGAACTTCTTTGCAGATAGGAGAGGGAAAAAAATGTAAAAGAATAAAAATAAAATGAATTGATTTTACAGATACAAAGCAGAAGCAGTTGAAAATGCTGAAGGCCTAAAATCCTATGCAATTTTATTTATTATAAATGTCAGTACAACTATCTGGATGGTAAAATACAATCTGTATGTATATCAGCACTATTTTCTAAAACAATTCCTAATTTTGCAAGTTCAGAGTGAAGGCAGCAGGAAATATCTGTATTTGTTTTTTTTTCTAAATAATCTTCAATACAGTAAAAATGAAAGCATCAAAAGCTGTTTCAGATCCTAATACATGCTACTAATTACTTAATAAAGAAGTCACCTGATCCATGTAACTATAACATCATTGAATCAAAATTATGAACAATACAAGTATTCTGAGATGTCAGCAGACAGCTACTACCTGGCAGAGATTTATATTACCTGCCATTAAAAAGTTCTCAATACTTCATTACATATTGCTAGCAGTCACAGCTGGGGCAAACATTAAGATGTAGTTTTATTTAAGGGTTCATTTTCCTGATCTTCCAGCATAATATTCTTCACTGATATCCTGTATGTGTTTAACAAATCAGGTCAGTCATAGTACATAATTTAACATGAGGAGTCTGTTGAAAACTATCCCACCATTCCTTAGCGACGGTGATTCACCGATGGTTTGAAATCTTATTTAAAGGAAACATGAGCAGGATTTCTCAGTTTCTCCAGAACAATGAATAGCTACAGTACAAAGCTGTAGCTATTGATCAAGAGACACGGGGCTTCCATCTGTGTGCCAGATGATCTCTGCCCAAAATCCCCCCTGTATTCTGATGAAGGTAGATGAATAACTGATGAAGGTAGAGTAAAATATCTATTTCCATGGAAACTATCACCATGTTTCCTTGACATAAGTATGCATAACTTTTACTGTCTCTAAAAATACAACCTAGTGAAAGAGATTCTTTTTCCACGAAGAAAAGTTCTTTTCTATACACAGTGTTTTCAGTTCAGATTATTAGCTGACTTCTCCTTTTTAAATATTCCAACCTTGGATTCTTTGGTTTGACTCCACATGCAGGGGTCATACCAGAGACTGGCAGGGACACAGATACAAACTGGGACCTATCTTCCTAGTATCCCTCTAAAGTGAATTTCGCTCTGAATTTGGCTTTACAGGCATGAAAACTCTCAGCACCTCTAATTTCTATGTCATCTAGAAAGCTGTTCTGAAATCAAGTGAAATTGTCAGACACTTAACCAGAGAGTTTTTTTAGGTGGTTCTTTGGGAAATTTAGGATTTAGAAGTTGACTTCTGAACACTCAAGTCTCCCTAAACAACATTCTTTTGTTCCTCAGAGAAGATCAACCGAAGTTATGAGTTCTCTGAACTTTTGCACTTATTACTGGAGTGGCAGAACACTTTAATAGCAGAACCAATGGCTGCTTTAATGCTTTGCACAAATAGCCCCTGACTAATATATTCCTGACTAGAATCCTGCACATTCCACCTTGCTAAGCATCCCATGCTGGATCCACCCGCGCTCTCCAATGCCCAGCACCTGTTCCCTTTTCCCGGGATATCACTTTTACCTAGTTACCAGGCTGCACAAGCTCATTCAAATACCTTGTGTTCTTCTTTCATCACCTGCTCAATAAGCTCAGATTTCATGGGTGGCTTAGAGTACTGGCCTGAAAGGAGGCCGTGTCCCAATTTAGCCCTGTAGGAAAGAGAGGAGAAAGAGAAGAAAAATAAAAGCGAAAAAAAAATCAGAAAATAAAAGCAGATAGACAAGATAATCTTCTTGGGGTGAGGGGGGATTTACTGTGTCTGACCCCCTAAGACAACATCATTATCTGTAATTAAAAAGGCAGGGCTTCACACTTTACTCCATGCTAGATCTTACTTGCAAGCACACGCCGAGATGCTCTTTTGTTCTGACATTACGTTATTTAGATTATATTTAATTTGACAGATTAAGTCATTGAAAATTATCACTTACATTTGAGTGTTGAAATCTTGTGTTGGATCAAGAGGAGAGTAGTCAAATATTCTTGGAAGGTTTCCCACATACCTGGAGAGCAAGAACAAAGCAGAAACATTCAAATATCACAGCAAGATTTACTCAGAGATACCCTAATAGATATTGCAGTGATATTTCATCAAACTCCCCATGTACTGTCAAGTCAAGCTTTACATCATGGCTATGACTTTGTCTAGCTGTAGTGAGTGCTTCTATCATGCAAAAATGCTACTAAAGAAGCCAGGATGTGGACGTTTAAGTTTTGCTTATTTTCTTCTTTCCAAAGGGAAAGCAAATGCCCTGTTATTCATCTGGGATTTAAATTCTGTTCCAAGATCTGATCTACTCTCTCAGTTTTTGGTCTCTAAGCATTTTTCCACCTCAAAAGGGATTACTAGATAACAAACTTACTTTTAGCAGCTTCCATTCTAATGAGTGTTATTTACCATAAGTAAGCCTCTTAGCATCTTCATAAAATAATTACAGGTTGGTGAAAAGCAGAGATACTGAGAGGTTTTGCTCAAAACCACAGAACTGGGCTGAGAACCAAGTTACTTCCCAATCCTAACTAACTTTGTCAACTAAATTCCAAATTTACATCAGGACAGAAATACAAAGTAAAGCACCTATAGAGCAACTTCCTGAGAGAAATGAAGGCTATGCCTTCAACAGCACTGAGTTACATATTGTCTTAGCCAGACTGATGAAAAACAAAGCCTTTAATAGCCCTCTTTTTCTGAGCTTTGCTTCATTTCAGTACAATAGGCTAGGTAAGCAGGGCCAGGTAGAAAGATATCCAAATTCTTGCATCCTTCTTTCGTTAAAGATCTCCCCTGCTCTATTGAGTAAGTGCTCGAGGCAACTCCAAGGGCACCTCCCTTAGTAAAGTCCATCCTGATATTTTTTTCTTTCTCCCCCCTTCCCCCCCACAAAATGCGGACAGAAAAGCTGACACATAGTGAGTCTATAGGCTGTGCTTCATATGGCTAACAAAGTAAACAAAAACAGGTTTTCTAACTACTCTTTTCCAGAAGGCAACTGGAACATGAAAACCTGGCAGGCCTTCCAAAATCTAGAAGTGTTACTTCCACAGCAAGTATTACTTCATTGTGAAATGTAAGAACACTGAGTTTTTATTGCAAATCATAGACGGTCCTTCATAAAAAAGCTTCTCTTGTTCAAGTGATGACTGTTCAGCTTTGATGGATAAGAATATTTCATTTTCTTCTGTTGTGTTTCTGATGAATGATGGGCAGACACAAGCAAAAATGCTTTTATTCTATTTCTCTTTTACTTATTCAGCAGAACAATGCGATCACACTACTCTTCTATGAAATTAGATTTTTTAAAAAATACAAATTACAATCAAAGAATACCTCTATCTTGTATACTACCTGCCTTATTAACTATGTTGGTACACAAAAAGGGCAATATTTTACATTAGCATAAGTCAGTATTAACATGGTTGCACCAATACAGTTTGTTTTCATAAGTGACATTGTAGGAATAGAATTGGTATTCCTGCAGCTATATGAAGGCATGAGCCAGCTGGAAAAAATAAACAACAACAGCACAACTACAACACTATCTGATGGGATATTGTGATAGGATCTATAAATAGAAAAACAGGGGCAATTAAGTTTGCAAGGTGACAAGTAACTTCCGACCACCAAAACCAGAGCAAGTTTTGATTTCCAGGGCAAACAGGGTTTCAGGCTCCACCCTTTCCCAAAAGAGACCAAGACCATCACTGCTTCCAAACGGCCATGGAACTGGCAGGAATAGACCTGTTTACAAGTCTCTAAATACCATTTTGCTTAGAAAAATAGAGATCAGGGAATGCAGCAGCTGGTATCAAAGCTGACTTGGAAATACTTACGCTCTCTGGAACTCTGGGATGCTGAAAATGGTTTGCATGACAGCATTGAGGTAGCAGCTATTTCCAAGGTTCTTCATGCCAGTATATCCTGGACCATACATGGGCTTGAGTTTCACACCAGCTTCCTGAATTACTTCCCACTCAGAGACTCTTGGTTTGATGTCATTATCTCTTAGCCCATTCTCTGTCTGAAAGCAACAAGAATGTTCTCTTAAAGAAAGAAAAGAAAAGAAAGAACACACACCTTCAGCCATAATTATTATGATGCTATTATCATTATTACCAACTTTGTGGTCTATGTTCTAGAAAAAGAAGAGCTAAATCAATGGGAAAAGGGAAGTAAATCCCCCATCTTGGGGAAGAAATCAGGAGCAGAACACTGGTGGTTTTATCTTCTAGATTGTGCTGTCTGTGCAATTAGCTCCTCACTTCAGAGCACTGTCTTTGAACATCTCTAGTTGCAACCTCAGTTCCACTTGGGAGACCCTTTTCTCTCAGGGTTGCAAGCTCAAACAAGCTGAGCCCTGATTGCAACAAATAGGACCCAAGTCCCTTTCTGCTGATAGCTCACATTGCTTTCTAGACTGAGGGAGAGTATGTGTTTTGGAGGTTTGTAGATTTATTAGCATTTAGACTTAATATTCAAATTTATAGCTTGATATAAATAACCTGGTAATGATGGGTTTTTAAAATCCATTACTTAGCTTATTTTTGCTTATGACCTTTTCTAATTACACATGCAATAGGCTTTCTTCCATTAACTGTATCACTCCGTAATTTAATATTTCAAATATTCTTCTCTGAATGAACTCTCTCATCTTTGAAAAAAATGGTACATAACATACTATAAGTGAAGCATGTAAACTACAGACTCTTTTGGAAGGGAATTTTCCGATTTGGATTTAGGATTCACTCTGTATCCAGGCAAAGAGAATAACACATGGACAGGCTAGCAGAACTCTCTATCAAACTAAATACCAGCATACCAGTCTCTAGTAATCACACAGATATAAGCTACAGGTACAACCTTTCTGCTGTCCCTGTACCCCCAGCTAGAAGAGTAAACAACAATCTAAATAAAAGATGGATTTCCTACCACTGGCATCTGCAGCATATCAATTCCAAAGTGTGCCAAATGTTTTGCTATATGCGGATCTAAAACCGGCTCCTCTTCATCAAAGGAATAGACATCTACAAAAGTGAAGAAAAGCAGATGACAACTTGCACTGAACATTATCCCTCATCTTTAATAACCATCATTGCATTCTCAGCACAAGAGCGCCTATACAAAATGTTTTACTCATAGTCTCTAGGTTTGGTTAGGATCTGCAGAAAAAAAGCACACATACAGACCCACAGTGCTTAGTGAATACCTTAGATTTTCACACCTGAACTACTCTCCTTAAAAGTAATTGCATCTTCTCATAGTATTAAAACCTAAGTCTAAAAATACTTGTAATTATTACAGCATTGTTTTTCTCCAAAACAAGTCGGGCAAGCAAGAAATGACACACACAGTGCTCTCAGATATGTATCCACTCCACATTTTGAACACAGCAATGAGAAATTCTGAGTTGTTATGGAGCTATCAGATACACGCTGACACATTAAAACTGTTGTTATATGAAGCCAACTGACTACTGCCAATGGTATTTTAATTGCTATCACAGCTCAAGGAATCCTCTTATGCCCTTTTCCTGTGGAGATGCAGAAAGAATTGAGCAAGTCCTGCAAATTCAAGTGATAGATTCTCTATTAGAAATAAGTTGCATTTGGAAGATTGGTCTCACTGAGAGGCCAGTTTGGTGACTGCAGTCTCTTTCTTTATTGCACAGGAGATCTGAGTTTCAGTTCTACCTACACCATACACCCTTATTTCCTTAGACAAACTCATGAAAGAGATTTGGCAAGGCAGAGTTCAAACTGCAGAGGAAAGTAGTATATTTAGCGATTATGTTCTCCTTAGGAAACCAAGCTTAATGAATCCAACAGATAGACAAAAAAAAAAAAAAAAAAAAAAAAAAAAAAAAAAAAAAAAAAAAAAAGCTCATTTTTAGTGTTAACCAAGCAAGTCCCATCATGAGGTTGAGTCCTGAGCAGTTTTTGCATTCCTGAGCAAATAATAATACAGCTGGAGGCATCCTGCACATATATGAGGGATGACACACACATTCATGCATTCAGGGTGAGACCTGAACAGGTCCTTCATCATCTCTTTTCTTTGCTCTCCTCGTCTCTAATGCTTGAGCAGACTTCCCTGCTTTCATTTGCCTCATACCAAAAGCCAGAGCCCCCCTACCAGGGCAGTCCACCTGCACTCCTCTCAGCCAGTTTTCTTCATGCCCACAGAGCATTGCATTGTAACCCTGCCCATACGACGAGTCCAAGCTCAACAGAGAAACCTGAGCCAGAAAAGAAGAATTAATAAACTGGGGAGAAGAGCGTTATGAAAAACGTTGAGTTTCTCAAAGGCAGGAATGGTGCTCGTGAGCCACGCTGCCAGCTGCTGCACAGCCCTTGTTCCCTGTATTAACCATGTCCTGGGTGACCCTCCTGGCACGCACATCTGCTGGAATGTCACTGCGTGGCAGCAAGGGCTCACAGGAGACACAACAGGTCAGCCAAACACCAGGGCTCACAACATTCCCATAGTCTTCTGATGAGGTTACTGCATGACCAAAAAACCCTGCAGAGTTCAAACACCTCTGAGTGAGGTGACATCAGCTGCTCTTGGGCAACTGCCTTCAACATGGAAGCTTAAATTCTCCTCTTCCTTAGCTCTGGCACCTGAAGAGGGAGCAGTAATCTTTGCACAAGCCCTGCCTTGTAAGGATAATTTCATGAGAGAGAAAATTCATCTATTAAAATAAATAAATAAATCTGAGATGAGTTAATTAAAGCTGCAATGTAAGTGCCCCAAAGATAGGTCTGGACAGACTCTGGCAGATACAGAATGTAGACATGTCAGCAAATGTAATTAACAAATCCTGGTATCATACATGTGAAAAAAGGAAGGAAGAAAATAGGAAAAGAAGAAAAAAGAAAAGAAGAAAAATCTGAATTAGATTACATAGCATATTACTAAACAGACTATTATTATTATTATATTAATAAAGTAAAAGACTTTGTAGAACACACAATGCTACCTGTATATACTCCTCTTCAAGAGCTCAAATTTTATGCCTATTCTGGCTGTGCAGACACCGCTTCATTCCACTTAAATTAAGACAGGCAAAGGTAAGACTGTGCCTTAAGAGATTAGCTCCCCAGGATCCTCCAGAGAAGGATCTGACAATTGCTGCAACTGGCATTCACAAAGCAACTCATTCAAGTATCTGTTTGACAGGGTCCCCTACTTCCAACCCTTGTTCAACTCTTGTTCTAGTCCTCAAACAAGTTTCAGACATGTTACCTCAAAACAACTTGAAAAGAAACCTAGTGACATTGTCAGGAGCTACTGGGTTGCAGTCTGTCATAAAGTGCTCAGAGAAGCTTGCAACTTTTCTGACTTTTCTGTGCATCTTTGAGATCCCAGACTGGAAGCTACAAGTTTGGTTCAATTTCTGACCTGTTTCCAGATCTATTTGTTGACAAAAGGCTAAAAAATGGGGCTAATGTCCCAGAAATCTTACGCAGTTTATACAACATAGATGCAGAGAGCCTATGCCTCTGCTTGCTCCGCACATAAGTAGTGTGAGAATAAGCAGTGTAGGGATATGTGGAGTATTGTAAACACCTTACTGGCATGGAAAAGGAGCAAGAGAGCAGAAGGTCTAACATTCATGATGCCTCTCCCCTCACCTGGTCATCTCCAGCCCAGGGAGGCAGGAAGCAGACAGACTTTGAGCCACATTGAGCCTTACAGCCTCTTTTTTGAGCCTCATCTGTCATGCAACCCTATAGAGCAGTTACGATTCCCGTTGCAATATAGCTCAGAAAGAGCAATTACTGAAAAGAAAACGAGGAGAGCTAGGGCAAGACAGTCTTTTTCAATAGGGAAACAAAGTTAACGTCATCCAGAATAAGAATGAAGGTCTGTGGAGGGAAGGATGGCAGCCTGTCCCTTGTCATCCCAAAGGCCATCTAACGCAGGAAGCAGCTGATAGGTAGGAGGCAGAAGGGGAACAGACATAGGAAACAAGTTCTGCTGCTAAAGATGCCAAAAATCCCACCAAAACAAACACTGAATAATATTCTGTTTATTTTCTAGATGAGTTTGCAATCTGCACCTGGGTGAATCCTAAATATCTCCAATTTTTGAGAGATTCAGACAGAAATTATCCAAGACCAGGTATACACAAGGAAACCATATTCAATCTGGGAGAGAAGAGAATAGATTTTGCTCAGAGATTCTGCAGTACAGCTGAGAATCTAACTACAGTATTTTTCCTTGAAACTCACTAACTCTTAAAAGGTTAAAAATCCTCACTGATGTGTGTAAAAAAGAGGCTGCTCCAAGCAGCTGCTTTTCACCCATATGGCCACAAGCACTAGAAAACAAATATAATCATGGTATTTGTTCTTCTCCTTTTTTTTATTACTCCGTAGAGTAATAAACTCCTAAGAGCTCCTTAGAGCTGCAGAATAAGATCCCTCTACTTATGACTTTTTCAGCTCCTCATGTTTATGCTCTGCCTGCTCCTCACACACCATAATCCTCTCCACTGCAGCACAGCAGAAGGTCACGCTCGGCATATGCAAACAAGGATACTTCTATAGCCTGCCAAGCAAGGTTACTTGTAGAGCTTTTTCCCCTCTCAAGACTTTCAGGCTTTTTACAAATGAGCATCATAGCAGCCCCATAAAGATGGGCATTCATTAGACTGAAGAAAGTGTCACTGAATCTACAAGAAAAAAAAATGGCATGACTTCCATAACATAAGAACAACACAGGCATGTCCATAAAAATGGAGTTTTCTGTTACTCTTCCGTTACTTCACTGTCACATAAGATAGAACCATTTGCCCTAATTTGCATAGGAAATGTAGCAGAATTGAAAATACTGGTTCTCAAGACTCTACTGTTTCAAAACAGCACCATTTTCCCAAACAGCTATGAATCTACCATCAGACAAAAGCAAAAATCCATTTGCATCATACATAGGGCAGGAAGAAGAGAGTATGTAAAAATGGCAAAGGCTTTGGCTTTCTTCGAATGGAGTGTGTGTCCCCATTCCAAGGATTCACGAACTCATGGAGCTTCCTTTTCATCTCAGACTCTCAAATATTTACCTTGGAGGCACAAAGGTAAATACTTGATGATGAACCTACAGTGTTAGTGTCATGCACAAAAGCCACCCCACCTCAGAACCTGCGAGGCAGCTGACCTGCTCCATCAGGAGTGATGGTTCCCAGCTTGACTGCCAGGGGATACCCCATCTCCTTGTAGTGCTCCAGCGCATGCCCGTTGCCCCCGCTGCCATCGAAGAACCACTTCCCACACAGCACGGAGCCGTCCGTCAGGTTTAGCCACAGATTTTCACGCAGGTCACATTTTGAGCACTTCCAACCACTGCCAGAGAAAACATGGGGAACAAGAATAAAGCATGAAACAGTGCTGCGTTCCCGAATTATTACGGCAGCTAATAACAAACGTGTGTGTCTAATCAGGAGGCACATAAGAAAATTGTTGGCTGAGTTGTTGGCTGTGATACTTTTATTCTAGACTGCACTGGAGAGCCTACAATGAACAAACCTTGCTACCCTCACCTGGGGGGGATCCTAACACCGTTGTCTAACTGAACAAGAGTCTTGGCGTGTTTAGAGGCCTGTAGTTCTTCTTCCCAGGAGTCAGGGTCCTGCTTCCTGTAGGGTGACTTTGCACTGAGGAGGGCATCACAAGCTATTGTCACCTGGAAAACAAAGGTAAGTTAAATTTGAAATGTAATTTAATTCAGTGACTGGACAGAAACTGGCACACAGTTAACTTGCCAAGCAGGTACATAACTAGATATCATTAGAACTATTTATATGCTTAAATATGCAAGTATTCTGCTCGGTTGCAGTTACTGCCATTAATACTGTAGTAGGAGAGTAAGCACAACAAAACATGCTGTGTGAGTTTCCAAGGGACAAGCTGTCACCACAATAAGGGTAGGAATAATGGAGGTAAAAGAAAACCCAAAAATAAGAACAAAACAGACTTTTTAAAAAGACAGTTCCTATCACAGCGGGTAAAGAGAGGCCTTTATGTAAAAACAAGCACAACACACACACAAAAAAAACAGACAAACAGACAAAAAGACAATCTTGATAAAAATGGAAGTGGGAGACAATTACTATCACCTATTTCATATACTCACTGACCAGAGCTGGTAACTCTTCTATGTTTGGTAGGGAGATTTCATAGTGATCAGGAAATATAACAAGCTTTGCTTCATCTTCATATTCAAAATCATCACTGCTTAGATCACCATTTGTCTCTAGATCTGGAAAACAAGATGGGAAACATCAGGATATGGTCCCAAGATCACGGTTCCTAAACCGTGGCAGCAGTACAACTATGAAGTATCGCCTGTCTGACAGCCATCTGGAAGCTGACACTGTCAGTATTCTGTCAGTATTTCTGGCCAGAAATGTTTGTGAAATCCTGACCCGGGCTAAAATGTGACCAGAGGATTTCTGCCAAGGGATGTGCCAAGGACCAAAACTTTCCTCTTAATCTAAACCCCACTCACAAGCATGTTTGGCCTGGCCCTTCTCCAAACACAAGCACTGCTGCACTTTGGGCAGCATCTAACAAAATTCTGCTGATTTTGGAGATAATCAGGATACAATACTGCCGTGCTTTTTACCTGGATCCTGAATCACATTACAATTTGGAGACAAGATCACACCAGCTATGACTCAACTGCAGAGCAAGGACAACACACTTTTGTTTTGGCTCCCCATGTTTTCCAGATCACAAATTTTGCTGATATGTGCTCGGGCTCCCAGGCAGCTTGTACTTCTGGCCTTTCCTCTCATGAGGTTGCCTGTGGTCATGTTCCCCACGTGCCACCCGTAGTTTCAAGCATTTAGAGCAGGTACAGTTATAGCAGCATTACCCCAACCTTGCCAGCTCCACTCTGTAACCAGGGTAGCTATATCTCTTTTAACAATATAAACTAGTAAAACTTTCCTCTGAAGATCACACTTAGTATTTCTGAGCACTCTTATTCCAGTGTGAGGATGATTTTCTTGCTTAAATGAGAACCTAGCTCAAGGAACAGTAGCTAAAGTGGACAACACGCTTGTGCAGTAAGAAGTGCACCCAGAAAGAGCCCCAGAAGGTATTCAAACAAACTACATGGTTGGTGTTCAAATCACAGGTTTTGTCAAAAACTTAACTATCCCATACAGACAAGACTGAGTTAGTTTCTCAGTTTCTCCCAAGACAGCTGAAGAAGTTAAGACCAAACATGCACATGCTGTATCAGACACATTGCACAAGATCCAACCACAAGGAGAGACTGGGCAAGGATGGCAAGAAACCACCATATTCCCATATGCCAGGGAGTCACTGATAGAAGAAAGTTTGTCCAAGAAAGAAAATGAATAGCTAAAAATACTACTACCACCAATAATATAACAACAATTATAACTAAAGCTGGCCCTAATTGGCACTCCAAGCACATGCATATATGCAGCAAGTGATTCAAAACTAAGCAAGCACTGGCAGCAACCACTACACCCAAGGAATGCTTGAAGCCTCAAATGTATATTCTGGAGTGAAGATACCAGTGTCTTGAGGCAGGAAACTGAGGTTTTTATTTATTCCCCGAACAGCAACAATACAACCAGCCTGCAGGAGTGATCTGGAAAGATCCCCTCTTGAGAGGAACACTGACCAGTTTCTATTCAATTCTTGACCTATCTCCTGCATCAGCCACTTCTGAGGGGGTGACAACAGCCACCATCAGTGACTTTTGGTGACATGACCCCTTGCTCAGCAGCGACTGACCGAATGACCTTCCAATTGGCTGAGTACACACACCCAGGGAACAGTTTCTACTTAAATCAGAAGCAAGGCTTTGCAAAAGCAAGAAGAAAAATTAACTCATTACTAATTCCCTGAATCGCACTTTTTTTATATAAGGATCCTTTCCCTTACATAGTACAAACCACCACCAACCTCACTTCACACTTCTTTCACAATTTGAATTACAATCTTGTGCTTTGAAAAAGGAGAGGTTCTCAACAGATGCAGTTCTTCCGGCCTGCATCTGAAAGTTCTTCTGCTTTACAAATCAAAGCTGAGTGCTCTCAAGCTGCTGATACCTACAGCAAAACATCGCATTGAGGTTTCACACAGCAACCCAGAAATTTGATAGTGTTCTCAGGTACATTGCGTTGACCACTGAGACAGAGGTTTTGTTTTGTGCAGGTTCCTCAAATAGAATAAAAACTCACTGTATATCCAGACAGCTTTAAAGGCAGCAAATGCCTCATCCAGGGCTTGCAGTCACACTTTTTTCAGCCACCAGAGGGAACCTGAGGACATCTCACACCAGCCATTAATTGTTATTTGTAGGCATTTGTAAGGCCCACTGCTATTTTTATTTCCTTATAAAACTTGTATCACCAATTCATAGCATTTCAATCAGCAATGGTTCAAACAGTGATAATAGTTACCTAGGTGCAAGATTCAGTCACACACTTCACCTCAACACCAGCCAGATAACAACAAAGTGACTTAACTGCTACTGACCTGACCTGGCTTTGAACCAAGTGATGCAGAGATGAAAGACTGGGTATCCTATTAGTGAGCATCCTCTGCCACTTAAGGACATCACACACTTAGGAGCAGCCAGCCTTGGTGTGCAAAAGGAAATTAAGGAAAGTTCTTTTTTACCTCCTCAAGTTTCATGCAATTCAGATTATTCAAAAGCAGACAATAGGGTCCTGTCAGCAGAGCCATTCTGGATGTCTGACACACCAACATGGCAGTATCACAGTTCTTATTTTAAAGAAAGATACACACAGTATTATGACAGATCCAGAAAGAGAAAAGGGGAGGAAAAAAAAAAAAAAAAAGGATTTAACTGGCAATTCCCCCTTTAAAAGTAACCATGCAAAGCTGGAACATTTCCACACCATACACTCCTCCTTAATCGGCATTACAAGAACCACCAATATCAATTGGCATTTTGACAATTATCACTCTGAATATACTCAGTTTTTCAGAGTTCAAATCCAGCACGTAAGACTGGAAGGGACTTCTAAGGTCACTGACTCAAATCTCTTCATCCAGCAGACAACCTAAACTAATCCCCTTTGCAGACTGTCAGACTGACCCCTTAATGAGGTCGAGTTGAAAAACTTAAAAGCTTACTAATTCTTTCAAATCTGGGCCTTTCTGTGCTGACAGCACATTAGTTTAGCAAGAAGAGGCCTTCCGAGATGCCAAGGCAGAGTGTGTAAAGGAATCCCTGGGCAAATGCAGGTGTATTTAGTTCTCCTCAGACTGCCACACACCACCAGTTTGCACCTTTCTGAACTGCTGACAGCTTGGTGGGGAATGTCCACATGACAATGTTCCCTGTCTAGGGGACTAAGAGCTTTGCAGTGCCGAGTCAGGGTCCCAAGTAAACACTGTGGTCACTAAAACAAAGTGTCCGTAGGTCATACGTGCTGTGCTGGGAGGCCAGGACAACAGGGAAAGCAAAATAACAGACCCACTAAAACAGAGGCTGGAGTCACGTTATTTTGGGCAAGCCATCAGGAGGGTAAATTTACTCCAGTTCCCAGACCCAGTGCTGCTGGACTGACTGAAAACAGCAGCTGGAGGTGTAAGACTGCAGCGAGTCCTGCAAACCGACCTGCTGCGAGGCAGGGGCAGGCGTGGACACGGCCAGAGCAGATTTAGCCAAGTTACCAACTGACTGCACTAAGAATAGTGGCAGAAGGAGACTCCAGACAGGACCCCCAAACAGGATTTCCTGTGCATATGGATGTGTGTCTGCCTGTGAAAGGGAACACAAATGTGAAAATCAAATAAGGATGCTGAGTAACAAGCCTACAACTAATTTTGAAACCCCAGGAAGTCATCTTAGGAATTTGGGCTTGACCCTGCTCTTACTGAAAACAACAGACAGATTTTGATGTGAAAGCAGAGGACTGCATTCTTAAATCAAATCATTTCCTCTTGAAGCCTTTAAATCATAATGAATTCCAGCAGCACTTTGTAAACTATTTTGTTCTCTTGTCTTCAACCACATCTAAGAACACTCCCAACCTCATCAGAGGAAGTACAAAAACAAAGAAATAGAAGATAAATAATAAATACACATTATAGCTATAACATTTTCATTTATTGAGAAAGTAAAAGCAGTACTCATTGATAGCATCATTTGCTATATGTAGAATTGCATTCATCTTGTGACTCCCCAAAACACTGTTCTTATTACTACATATGTATCTCCCGTGTTAGGTTTCTAGCACAGTCACACATTAAACAAGAAAAACTAAACAGTCAAAATTCTTAACTCCTTAGGTAGGAACATGAGGCTTTGTTAAGCTAGCCTAATTTCTGCAGTTGTACCTAAAACAGCCAATTACTAAGACTCTATTTTGTGGGAGGTCTCTGCTCCTCAAGCTCAGCCCAACTCGAGCTTAGCTGGCAAAATAGAAAGCAACAGGTTCACTCACGTTCCAATCAGTTCCATTCTTTCATTGTCACAATGTGCCGCATCAGCTTTATTGGGCTAGATTTACAAATATTGCCAGAAACCGGCCCAAGGTCCTAATTTTTCACTTTTATCCATACTCTACACATGGTTACTTGCGGTGATGAAAGCCCTCTTCAGAGGTCCTCTTCAAAAATGTCCCTGTTGAGAACAGGGTTCTGCTTCTGGCTGTGATTAGACCTGGGAGAGTTAAGTGGAGCTTTATGGCCACTCTTAGTGCTTCGAGCCCAGGTGGATTCACAAATTCATAGGCATAGGAAGGCAGATGCCCTCCAAGAAAAGCTCAGCAAGCACACGTGTTCTCCCAGACTCCCTAAGTGAAAGTTTTCTGTAATTGCCCTTATCCATGGATTCATACCCATGCATCCACACATTCATCTTGAAGTACTCTAACAGACCTAGAAACATCAACCACTTTTTAAAAGCCACTTTTTTTCTACTCCATTCTGTCCCTTTTATGCAACTTTCTATTAGTCCTGCTCCTTATTTTTTCTCCCAGATAGGCTACTATGAAAACTCAACTTCCTGATCGCGCATTTCTTGGTCCCTTTTTCACACCAGTGTCACATTTACCCTGCCGTTTAAGCACGAGGTTACATACTGCAGAAAGCCAATTTCTTATCTGAGCTACCTCAAAAGTAATAGGGAGCCTGGTCTTATCAGTTAATTTCTTTTCACTTTACATATTTGATCTAAAACTTTTGCACAGACTAACAAGCACAAAATAGCTTTCAACTTCCTACTCTAGGTAACAACACAATGAAGATACTACTCCAAGCACTTTGGTCATTCAATTTTCTTTAAACACCACCCCAAATCCCCAGAAAGTCTGTACAATCCGAGCTAAAGTTACCCTATCCCCTCTGCCTGGTAATACCTGTGAACAAGCTAAATTAAAGACAACTCACACACTTCCACCTAAAATGTTGTTAAGCCTCCTGACTACAACACAGAATTCATCCAGGTAAGAGTCTTCACCCTTCTTAGATTTTTATTTTATTTTAACACACACACACACACAC
>NW_010587851.1:4294-21672 GCF_000705375.1 Tinamus guttatus | reverse complement strand
CTCTGCAGCAAGAATTGTAGTTCTGCAGTGCTTATTATCTATCTTGGTAAAATATTTTGAAATATCAGTGGATATTTTGCATGCATGGGTGAGAAATCAAATAGGAAAAGCTTTCGTTTTTAGTCTTTCTGAGCTCTCTATTATATATGTTGAGGGAATGCCACCCTACAATTTTAAAATAATGAACTTGCTACCTTTTATTCTATGTCATATTGCCACAAATGAAACTCAAATTCAGAAGCAATTTTGTTAGGCCAAGCTCCAGCTGACTAATGTAATCAATACTGTATACAAACAACAAACAATTTTTCTAAGGTAAATTCTTTTTTTTATTTTTTTTCTCTTTAGACTCGTAGCATGGTTCTTTCTATGGTCAGTCTTCTATAATTTTATTTATTTATCTTAACTGCTAGGTGCTTTAATTCTCCAATCTCTGCATTAGTGAGGTGCCAAACTAGAAGGCAAATCACTTACTTGTGAAAGAACATCACTTATGGAGGATACACATATTTTGTCTGAGATGCCAAATTGATAGCACCTGAGAGAAGCTTTCAAAATTCAAGGAAAATATACAGCATAGAGACCAAAAAGTGAAGATTTTCATACAGCGTGTTATAAACCTGTCAAGAAAGAACAATCTTAAGGGGCTAAAATAGTAGTTTAGTCTCTTTTGAATTCAACCTCTGACGTTTTTCCTCAGAACTTCCAACAAACTTGTCATTCTGCAGTAATTCAGTCACAAAAGTCCTTGTTCCAAGGAGGTTCATATTTTTTTCTTGTTAATATAAACTTAACTCATCCTTTCATTTCAAATAGACCACTGAAAAGCCAGCAAATAAATACAGATCTTATATATTAAAAGTGGGTGGCTGACATATGAAGGGAATGAACGTTTCCCATCATATAAACCAAAAATATCCTGAGCGAATACTCTGCTTGTTTTGCCAAAAAGGAGTGTTGTGGCCTTTGAATTTAAATAGTGGCGACTAGAGGAAAAATATGGCATTATCTTAACACAAACTGAAGTCAGAGAACTCATATATTGGTCTATTTCTACAAATGGAAATAAATCTTAGCATGCACTACACCATATTATGTTTGTTGTTGTTGTTTTAATGCAGTCACAGATGTTCCTGCTAACTGATGCTATTATATCATACACTGACTTTTGTTTGACAGAAGATAGTATCTTTGATAATTGCTAGCTCTACAATAAGATCTACTGTTGCGTCCAAACTGTGCTCATAAGTAATAAAATTTCTTCTGTACTTTATTAGTGTTCTTCTGTGTGAAAAAAAATAGCTGCATCTCCCTGGATTAATTTGAGATGATATAAATGTCAAGTAAAAAGACATTTAATTTTTTAAATGTTAATGGTTTTGATATAACTTTTGCAATGAGGCTGTGGATGCTCACAGAACTGCTGATCAATCTCAGCCCTTTGAATCAAAGGCTACATCTGTGCTGGGGCTGAGCATGTTTGGCTAATCACCAGCTCTGAGGTCCCTGACAAAGTATGAAATCCATGGGCCTCAATTAAGCTTTCATGTGCCCTTTGCAGCATCAGTTTGGTACCCAGATTGCAAGCAAAAGTGTGCAAGGGTGATCAGGGAACTGCCCAGAGACACCAGGACTGTGTCATAACCACATAAGCTGGGATCTGGCTTAGGATGGGTAATTATGCTGCTAATTCAGTACTGCAAATAACATTTCCATAGTCAAGTGTATCTTTTCGGTGCTCCAAAACTGAGCATCACAGCCATATCTCACGCTTTGAAAATGTTTCAATCTCTAGCTTGTAGCAAAGATCACAGTCACACAGTAGTTCCTGCTTAGCAAGGTGACATTATTTCACTAGGACATTTTTCTGTTTCAGGTATCCAGTCTTACAATAGAATATATTTTCCTATATCTTTGAAAAATGCTGTATTCACAGTTTCATGAAAAAAGAATGCAGTTCTGCTTCTGGGCTATGCCTGATCCAGTACTCATTAGATGTATTTTGAAACCCCAACCAGGAGGAGTTGTTTGCTGTGAAAATGAAAACTATGTACAGAGGAAGAGTCTTTGTCGAATCTGGCAGGGGTCTGGTTTTATATGGGGGGAGGGGGGGAAGAAATACTTTATCTGCATTTCCTTCACTCGTTCTGTCATTGCTCAGCATTCACAAATGGCAATATAGATATTAATCTTTCTCTTCCCTACCTTTCAGGTCTTCCAGGGAAATTTTGACAATGAAACACACCGAAAGAACATCATTGACCCTCCAATCTATGCTCGGCGCATAAGGATCCTCCCATGGTCATGGTATGGCAGGATCACCTTACGGTCAGAGCTGTTGGGCTGCACAGAGGAGGACTGACACGGATTTTCATTAGGCATCACAACTTTCTATATCCCCAAAAGTTTCTCCAAAGAAGAAACTGTGCAAAACCTGTAGGAAGCTGAATGGGTTTTTCATGAACAAGTGCTAACTTTATGGTAGGCTGCTAACTGTCTTTCACAAAGAGGTCTAAGCCTGCCCTTTAAATGATCCAATCTGATTTTGTCCTTTAAATCTGTTACAGTGTTGTCCCCTTTGCTGTGGAATTATATTTCTAGTTTCCTTTTAAGTTGTTCACACTGGTTGAAATGTGTTAGGGAAAAACAGCAGCATCCTTTTTACAAGGAAAAAGAAATAGCATGACAAAGCTCATTTATAGCTTTGGAAACACTGGGCTTACAAGTTCTCCATAAATCATACTGTCATCTTACTTGCAAAAAGTGATACTGCAGCTTTTAGCAATAAGTTTTCTCTGGGACGACTGTGTTATAGTAATTGTTTCCCTTGTGCCTATCAGACACTGTCAGAATGACATATATTTAGGAAAATATTCTGTGGTACTATAAAAATACCGTACCTGTGATATTGCAAGCTACCTTTCATTACATTTGTCTAAACTGCAACTTCATGTCCATGCAACTGAGGGTTTTCCTAAGTAACCTCATTTTCCTCCCCTATTTTGCATGCTAGGGACATCATCTCCATCTTTTCTGTTTAGTATCACTATTATTTTCTTTTAAAGAGGTAGCCTGTCTGCATATGGAACAAAATCTGCTATCAGTGTATTTTGAAGTTAGTGAATTTGTCAAAGTTTATTAATTCTGCTCGAGATGACTTTTTTTTTTTCCCAGGGAGGCTGAGATTAGACTCCAGGGTACTTGCGGTATCTCATCTTAAGTACTCACATGGATACAGGCACACGATGTAGCATGAATCTTGAGCCCATTTTGTGCATTGCCCAGGAGTGAGCACACAACCCTAGATGGAGTTGCCTGCCTGGTTACTTCGATCAGAAGCCTCCTTCATTCCTGTGAGGAGGAAACTGTGGGATGAAGTACTTAGGTACTAAAAGATACCCATAAGGAGCGTCTCCCTTACTCCCACAAGGCACCTTGTTAGGCTCTTTTTGTGATGCTTGTCACAGAGATCCTCCCAAACAGGAGTGCAACAGAGGCTGTAGGAATTGATAAAAGCTGGGCTCTTGGAATGCACTCCTGACCATGTCTTTTTGGAGCCACACGGAGGCTGATTTTTGTTATGTCTTAGCTACAGGAATGTTTTGTGTGTAGTACATTGTTTTAACAACATGATAGTGAGCTGTGAGCCAATTTTAAGGTATCAAAAGTAGATTTAAGAGAAAAAAATGCAGACCAGTTGGGAGGGCATGAACATGCCAGGGCTATAGTAAGTAGAGAGCAATCGATGGGCAGCCCAGGCCCCATGCCACAGTAAGCGGGAGCAAGAGGCAGTGGATTCATCACTGCAGCAGCCGCCAGGCTCCCTGGCAGCATGGCAGGTAATTTACTCCCAAGCTCGCTTCTCGAGGCAGCCTCTGGGACGGTGCAGGTTAGCGGGTCTCGGTTGTCATACAGGAGTCAGGAGAGTGCATTGCAGGCACAGTTCTGGGGTTTATTTGTCATGGAGTCTTGGGCGAGTCACTTCTCTATGTCTTGGTGTTGCTGTGACAGAGAGATAGTGATATCTGACTCTGTAAAGCACCTGGAGTTCCTGGGAGTAAGTGTTGTGTGAAGGCCAGTTTTTGCTATTGTAGCACCTGAATCTTAAAAATTACTGGAGCCAAAGGGTTAGGGACTGATTTATTTGAGTAAATGGCATTAAATATTCTTATTGTCATTATTTTAATTTCATAACATGCTGATGTACATATAGAGGGCTGCATGTTTTAGCAAATATTGCTGAATTTCTTTGTTGTTATTACTATGTTCTCACTGAAACCAAAATTCTGAAATATGAACCTGGGCCCTGCTTCCCAGATAAACAACTAGCTGGCCCACAGTGTGCAAAGGGCAAAGTTTACTTTGGAAACAACATAGTTTGGATTTCAAAACTTGCGTTTAATTTCACATTCTCCACCACAGACAAAATATAGTCCATGTTACTGTGAAAGACTCCAGAATAACAGCCAGGAATTTTCCAAACAAGAATTTGAGATTGATTTGCAGACATTTTCTGATAGTGTCACTTAAATTGCTGTATTTTAAAACACAAAACATTCTGATTCTATAAAATGACTTAATCCTTAAACTCTGTTTATACAAGTACTTGTTTTATAAGGCTTAGACATTTAAAGGCATAAGACTTAAGGAAGAGTCTTAGAAAGGTAAAAGGTAAAAGTATGTGTGAGAAATGTTGAGGTCCTGTGCAACACTGCTAAGTTTGTTTTTCTTTATTTTTTACTTTGTGATGCATAACAAAAGCCACTAGACTGTTACTGTCTTGTCTGTAAACTGTGTTAACAGCATTCCTTAATGATGTGTATATGAAGTGGTCTTCAAGCATAGTGAGCAATTTTAAAGAGAAAGTCAATCATGATGGTATTTTTGAAGAGCAAAAAATTCTGAATAACGGAGGACAGATGTATTCTTAAATTACTTTCTGCTCATATGTCACACTTTAGGCTCTTCCAAAAAAAAAAAAAGTCTGGAATATTAACCTTTTTAGGAGGGTACGTAATACTTGAAAGGGTCCAAAACCATTTTCCTGTTTTAGGTTCACAACTGACCATGCATTTAATTAAAGATATGAATAATGACACATAAAACAATCTACTTGACTGTCTGTGCCAAAAATGGAAGGCCAGCAATGGAAGACCAAGGTTTGGCAGTTTGTTTTAAAGGTGTTTTCTAATATTTGTTGTGTATTCTTAAGATTAATGCTTTGGTTTAGTAAGGTAGTTTTTACTTGTTCATCTATGTGTTAACTAGTGTTGTCCTCCTACCTAATGCAGTCATTCCATTTTGTAATACAATTTATAGTTGAATATTTTCATCTTTTTATTCTTACTTGGGTTTCATTTGTTGGCATTCTTCAGAACCTGAAAACAAGGTTCTGGACATTGTGATAACACTATAATGATTTCTAAAAGAATCATATATATGTTACCCTTACATTTTCAACTGGTATACTGGGGCTTTTTCTAATGATACAATACATTCCTTAGTTAACAAAAAGCTTTCTGTGCAGCTGTGGTACTAAATTCTGCTCCTAGTATCTGAAATAACTCTTGATTTCTATGGAATTATTTCAGATTTAATAAAACAGGATTAAGGGACAAATTCTAAACTAACACTACTGTATTTTCCTGATGAATGCAATTGGCATTCCAAACATAGAAAGAGTATTGGAGTTCTCCCTTTAAGAGCAGATGGAAAAACATTCTGAAATAATCCTCAAAATTTGTGTTAATTGTTGCAGTGACATTGAACAAGAGTGAAAATGTTCTAATTAAAATCCACCCTGAGCCAGTTAAGTATTTGTAGGCAGACTTCACCTTTCTCAAGCTCTATAATGTACTACTACTGTAGCATGAGAAATAAAACAAAGGCACAAGGCTTAGTTTTATCTGCCTTCCACTAAGGGCTTACCCCATTAACTGGTTCTGATTTTGAGGTTGAATTTCTCTTTTGAAATGACTGCATACAAATTAGTGTGTTTTGAAGACTAAGGGTACTAAATGAGTGTATCTTTGCTATACAAAAAATATGAACTATAATATTCAGTGATGGCTTCTGATGTGTCAGTAAGTACAGAAGTATCTCAGACACAATGACCTTTGCAACCTTTCGAGCTGTGTAATATTCAAATGGTTTTGTATATACTTATATCATGTAGAATGATGTAAAACCAGTATGACCTTGTCTAGTCTTCAAACTTAACAATAAAACTTTTGAAAAATGAGGTCATTTTTGAAGAATTTATAATGCAGTACCTTGAAGAAGATATACCTCATCTCAGTCTGACTAGAGATGTGATGTGGCAATTTCTTGGATTCACTCACTGGGTTTTTGTGGTAGGTAAGTTTGTTTCTGGCAAAATCAACTGTGGTGTTATGCTTCCTTCAATGTGTTCCTTTTGTTGTTTCAGATTTAAAAAAAAATGGTTTGAATGAGCCTAAAATATTTTTGTATCTTACTGCTATTTGAATGAACACCAGAAATATAAACCAACGATTTAAATTTTTTTAAATATTTTTTTTAGGGATATATATCAACCCCTATCCTCTGTTCTCCCCTCCTGCATAGGGAAAATAATTTCAAGAAAGATAAATACTGTTCATAGTGCAGACCCACTAGGAGACTTGAAACAAAGATGCCAAGCAGGGCCTGTGCTTTCTCACAGCCCCACAGCAGGTGGCTGGCATTGAACTTAAAGCTGAAGCTAGTGCTTCTTATACATTTCTGTAGTCTCTATACAACCCAATTTTCTGAGGTTCTTGCAAAACTGCCCTTATTACTTGCCTCTAAAACCATTTCTGCTATAGCCCTCAGGAAGGGATCAAGAAATGTTTGAATGGAGATGCTATTGAAACACAGGAAACTAGTTTAGCTATATGATTTTAATTTCAGAAGAAAACAAGGTAAAATTAGGGAAAAGCTATTCATTCTAAATTAAGAATGTTATGATTTTTTGTTTTAATGCTGACATTTTGTGTATTTATTTGAGATAGAGCTTTAGTGATTTACTCCTCACTGTTCCAGCATAACTTGGTAAATATAGATGACTTTGTTTCTACTGCATTTCAAAATGTGAGCTTTCACCAAAAGTCATCTTTTAGAGATAAAAAACATTCAGGAGGATGCACTGCTGACATTTACCTTGTCTGCCAAACGTGTAGTCTTAACAATACCAGTGTATTATCTTTAAACAGAAAAGTAACAGTATTTACTTTGTGATCATTTTGGATTACATATTATTATGAGCCTTAAAAATAAGAGGAATATAATGGTGCACGTAAAAAGAGGCTATCTTTTGGTGAATGATGGCTGAATATTAGCATTTCAATCATACATATGTGATAATATACAATATCTTGACTCTTTCTGACTTTTAATTATAAATTGCAACTGTTTTATGAAACATTGGGACTGTTCCTCAAAAATGACATATGATTTTCCTCTCATTCTTCATTGTGTAGTTCCCCAGAAACTTAAATGAAGCTAGTGATAGAAAATAATGAATAATTCTCTTCAGAATAGCAACAGTTTATCAAGGACCATCCTCCCATACCTGTTGCTAATGAGCTTGAGATTAACATGCATATCTAAATCATTATGAAATAGTCTCTGATCTTTGTGTGTTAGATCCAAATAACAAGTTCTGGTCAGTTAGTCTTATAAATCATGGCAAAATTGAAGATAATTGTGCAGTTGGAATATTTATATTTTTAAATTTTCTTTATTGGGAATATACAGTAGGATTCATAAAATTGTGTTAATTAAAGATAACAGACCTATTTTTTGTATCATTTTTGCTGTACAGTTTTACAACTACATTGATTGCAGAATATCTTTCAATTGTATGTAACTATCAGCATTTGAGGTATGTAACAGTATCAGCTGTAAATATACATTTAAATGCTACTGAACATAAGAATATGAAAGCATTTCTTGGCTTCATAGATAAACTTTCTAAGACAGTAGCAAAATACATTTTGGTGATGTATGTTAGTAAAAATACCAAGTGTGTCAATATAGATATAGTGTGTATCAATAGAGAAATAGTCATACAAAAAGAGTATATGAGAAGCATGGATAACCTACTGAAATACACACTGAGCATAGACAATGATGACAATTGTCACAGCACAGTCTGTTCATCATGATAGTGTTTCTGATGCTGCTTTCTTGGTGTTTTAAAAGCTAATCCATGGTAGTTATCTAAGGCTGCACATCAGACAGTAGGTCAATGAACACATTTCTGAAGGCCACAAGACTAGATGAAGTAAATCAGCCCTCAAAAGGTGGTATAAAAGGTCACTAAACATTTGCATCAGACTGGAAAATCAAAAGCCTTCTGAAATGAACAACATCCTGAAATATATTGATGTTCTGGAACTCGGCAGGAGGTCAGTAGGGGCTGTAGAGAAATATATTATTTTCCCTTGACCACGATAAATACAGTTAAGTACTCAGACTGGCATAAAATGTCTATGCTCTCTATAGAGGCTATGTCACGTAGATCAAAAATCTCTTAAAAATGTTCAGCATATTCTTACAAAAGCACCAAATAATACTTATGATGTTACTACAGACTTTAAAAATGTAACATAATTCACATTAGGGTTCTAGAATTAGACCCTGAATTTTATCAGAAATGTCTTGTCAGAATCTGCTTTCCTCACTTTTTACATCTGGCTTATTTTTCCCTTGAGTAGTGTTGCCTTTGCTCTTTTTGATTTGAGAAAATTCCTTATCTACATATGACTCATGTTAATATACCACATTCATAGCTTCATTTGAGGAGGCATTGATAGAGAACTTTTGAATAAGTAATTGAGCCATGCATTGCTTATTTTGAATATGGTGTATAGAGGTGCATTTTCTGCAGGATGCTTGTTGTCCAGTTTGCCTTGAATAGATATGAGAATAGAGCAAAGAGGAAGTAGAAGGGTAATTCTAGTTTCCATGCCAAAGCAATCCTTGAAGCCCTCTTAAATATTTATAGAATTATCCGGTGCACTTCAACAGACTCATTACTGAGCATAAGAGTTTCATTCTATTCAGCCTTTCAAGGTGGATAAGAACAATGTTTGAGTGTATTGACCTTTCACTCACCGTTTTCTTCAGTTCCTTGCAAAACAGACTGGAGTTGCTAGAATTTAACATATAGAAAATATACCTCGTTCTGCTTGATGTCCTGTTCTCAGGATTAGTGGGCATTGTATTGCTATGAGAGTAATCTGCTTTTCCATACACATCCAATAATTTTTCAACTTTTTTTTTCTTCTTCTAATGTAAATGAGAAACAAGACTGGTGTCCCGATCCAGTGTCGGGGGAGATTTTGATACAATCCCAAGAGTGAGATTAAGACACAAATGAGGTCAAATGCCATACGACCTTGTAAGTTTTATTCTCGTAATCGCAATAGGACAGAGAGAAAAAGAAGGGAAAAAGAAAGATAGAAAAGCAAGCAATCAGGAGAGGTGCAGCAAGATTATAGTTACCACCACCACCAGTCCAGCTAAGTGTTGTTGGCTCCACTTCAGCACAGGTACAGGTGCCTCGGTGCAGGTGATGTTCCGCACATCTAGGGGGGCAATACGTGCTCCTTTTATGTTCCCATTCTTGAAGAGTCTGCCCCCTTTCTGTGTGCTCTGGTGTTCTTCTTCACCCCACTCCAGTGCCAACACCGTTCCATAGACACTGCTGAGCATTGTTTGAGTCTCATGCTGATGGAGATAAAGCACCTGGAGCTGATACCACAGTCCACCCAGAAGCAGGATGCCAAGGACAAGAAGTCGTAAATTGTATGGAGATAAGATATCCCAGTCTTCCTGGAGATGGGATGCCAAGGCCAAGGAGTCGTAAATTGTATGGAGATATCCCAGTCCTTCCAGAGACGGGATGTCAAGGCATAAAGTGTATAGAGATAAGACACCTCGAGCTGATAGATGAGATGCCTAGGTAAAGAAGTCCTAAATGGTATAGCAACAATGTCGAGACAAACACTATCCAAAACAGTCTCTTACAACTGATAGCATTGACTCTAGTGAGACTTCTGCATCCAGTTTTATATAATTTTACATGAGCTGTAAACACCCTGAAACTGAAATGTCATATGCTGGTTTCTGTATTAGTCTTAATTTAGCATGGAATAGCCGTCACCTCAAGGATATGCCCAGCAGAAAACTACCCAAACTCATCTAAATTTGCACATAGTTAAGATACATACATGCCCAAAGAGTATCTTTTTTTTCCTGAAGTATTTTGAGTGTCCTGTCCCTGCACTGCTGATACATAAACTGGACAAGCAGCTCTAGGTCTATGCTCCCAGCTGCTCTAAGTTGAGGTAGAAAAGTGCTCTGATCTAGGAACTGAACACTCAAGTTGTGTTTCAGAAATCCTCCCATTGAGATCAATCCTGTGTGATTTACAAAATCCTATGCTTTGAGTACAGAAAAGAGTAAAAACTGTACCAAGGAGAGAGGAAAATCCTACACTGATGAGACTAGAATGAGGAAAGTGAGATCAGATAAGGAGCATTGTGGTTTCAGGTTAGAGGGGCTGTGCAGGGCAGATGAACAAGATTATGCACACAGAGTTATGAACACTAGGCAAAGAGCAATTAATGTTCATCAGCCATATTGTTTGTTGTGTGCTGTCCTTGGTGTTTTTCCAAAATTCATTGTTTTTTTAGGCTGATCCCTCTGTTCCTTTCCTAAGAGGATGAACAGCCTTCATCTCAAAAAGTGCAATCACTGTGAAATTTTTCAAAAGCTGCATGGCAAAATCACAACTAGCACATCAACAACATGAAAGATCTTCTGGTGCACTTCTGAAGAGCAGTAATTTGTTGTAGCATAGTGTCCACCCCTACGATCTTGGCAATGTCCACTCCTGCAGCAAGGTTGTGGGTTCAGCACTTACATCAGAGAGTGACCACACATCAAATAATAGTGCCACTTTAGTCATTGGTACGATGCAGCTCAGCAACTGCTTAGCAGAGTAAGGGATGCCCTGCTTTGATATTTCCTGAGTCAGTAACTGCAGTAGCACGACAGAAATAATACTTTCATCACCCATTTGGTGCTATTCTTCTGCCAGAGATGAAAGCCCTTGTAACAGAGTCAGTAGTGTGCCTTTTGCTCACCTGCTCTAGTTCACAGGTAAAGGTCTTGCTTGGCATGATGGTGTCTATCATGTCATGTAAGCTAGTGTGACTGTGACGGAGCCACTGAGGAATGGGTATGCTGCCGAGATAGCTCCGTCCCATTCTCCCATTGCAAGGAGACTGTCTCTGAGCATCTGAAGGAGCTCATCTTCTCTCCCTGGAAACCTGTAGCTGAACAAGAATACCACTAACATGTGAGATTTTTTTTTCTGGTGGTTAAAGCCTCAGAAGTTTCCATATCAAGGAGCATACAAACTATGGACTGCATATATATCCAGTTTGTAGCTAAGTTGGTTTACAATAGCTAGGGAACTAGATCTGTATACTGTATAATGTTATTTTATATAGTTTTTCTAATTTTCTTAACATTTTAGAACTAGCATTTCAAGGATATATGGTGCTTTACGTTCTACATTCTATATGATAGGTATGTCAAAAGTTCTTTAGTCATTTTTGACTAAAAACTCGTGAGCTTTAAATATATAAGCAAATATAATGGGATTAAACTGATGTGAAAATATACTGATAGAATAGTTTCTCCTTTATTTATACCAAGGATATTATTTACCACAACTGATAGAAAATGTTAAGTACTGCAGTGAGAAAATAAATTTATCCACCTAATCTAGCTGTTCATCTCTATATATGCAAATACAATTTTCTTACGCTAAAAAAAAATAAAAGTGGGGATTCATATGGGGTAGAGGAGTGTTGTCTCTGGATGTGTATTTCTGGTTTGTTTGACTCTATAGACTTAGAGGGTAGCACAAAAATGGGGTTCTCTTCACACAGAAAATTACAACATTGCTTGAAAGTCCAAAGTGTTTCTTGTTTGAAATCTGCATTTTCCCATTCCTGAATAATTTGTAAGTAAGTATTTTACTAAAAACTCCATGACTAACTGGTGACCATGAGCAGTAACAAGGTTTTCTTCTTCACAAATAAAACAATACACCATTTCAGACCGGTGCCTGTACGGACTTGTAGCCAACTTAACCACAGACGTCCTCCAAACTAGTTTTGGAGGCCAAACACCCAGAAATGAGGAAGAAGAGGAGGAAGGCAGGACCCTCGAATTGAGGGCTGGGACCCCCAAATGGTATGCGTGCATGCGCACCCAGGAGGGGAGAGTTGCGCAACTGAAGGCGGAGTTTGTCCGCCCCTCGGCCTGCCTCCTGGGTCTTACTGACCCTACGTGCCAGGATGCACCGGGCATAGAGAGGACAGCGAGGAGAGAGCCGGGGGGAAGGAGAAACTCCACACTCTGAGGCCTATGCTGTCTCCGTGGGAGCCGGCCAGCAATTCTCTCGCTCTCATCTGCCAGCTCAAGAGGATGTTCGGGTCCATTATCCCACCGGCAGGTATCACCTCATGAGTAGTTATCCATACTTTGCTTTTTTTTTATGTGCTTTCACCTGAATAAATGCTCGATGTAGTCACCTCGTTCTGGCGTGATTATTGCCGAATCCTGAGCCCATCCGGAACAACTGGTCATAGAAATGGTTTGTGCTATTCAGGATAATGGAAGACAATAGAGACTTTTACATTCATGCCTCAAACTGGTGAAGTCACTAAGTCTGCTGTGACTTAGCACAATTTTTATTACCAGCAGAATGTTTTAAATAGTTCTTATTACTGGAAAAGTTAATCCTGCACCAATTAGAGGCAGTTTGTTTATTCCCGAATCCCGAGCCCATCCAGAACAGTGCCAAAGCTTTGGGATTCTAGAGGAATTTGAACACAATATTTACAAGACATACATATATAGCACATCACTCACCACTCACACTGGCTGGTCTACCTTTCCAGTTTCTATGCTGTAATAGAAAGTGTTGTTTCACTGTGGGAAGGAGACCCTGTATTAACAAATGGTTTTTCACTAAGAACACTTTTAATAGTCACATTCCTCAGATATTTCCAGGAGTCTCAAATGAGCTTTGCAAACCAGGGCAGCCCAGAAGCTAGGTGTGATGTGATGAAGAAAAATTTGCCTGGTCACATTGCAACTGTTGAGCTGACTGAATGGCATGTACCATTTACACCTGTAAACACAGAGTGGTTAACAGCAATGGCTTGGTAAACATGTCCCAGTAAATTCCTCCATGGTATAAAATATTGCACTTTTTAACTAAAATCATTTAGGTATTTTTAAACATTTAGCAATGTTTTTTCTAACTTCTATCACAAGCATTTCTTTGGTCTGCAAAAAAATCCATTTGTGGTTAGTTTGTTTTTCTCAGTGGGTTACATTCTATTCAGATTCATGTCTGCAGTATAGATACCCCTCCACAAACTAGACCACAAAGTCAGATAATTAATTAAATGCACTATGCTCGTGTGTAAAATGTAATTTGAAACATTTTCCACTATGAAGTGCTCAACACTGGTCTATCAACTTCATTGTATCAGAGTAAGCAGCTGTCTGACAGTCATTATTTTATATAAAAATACTACAAATAAAAGATACCTTTGATACTAAAAGCCCATGGTTAGCAGTCATATGAGTCAGCACTTTGATCTTTAAGAACCTCTTCATATAAGTGAGCATGTTTAAAGTTGAAGGAGAATGAAATATGCCAATATTGTTCTAGTACAACTGCCAAAATGTTTTCAGATGGGGGGGGGCATATTACTTTTTGGGTTTTCAGGTAAAGGTTCAATGCTACTAGAAATTTCATGTATAATATTAAGTTCTTCTGTGATAGCTGTCATGATTCATTGTGAAATTGTCTTCTACTGCCCTGTGAAAAAATCCCCGTTGGTACACAGTTCGTTAGTTAACTCAGAGTGTGTTTTTTCTCTTATTTTGATCCTTCTGTATAAATTGATTATCCTATTGGCTGTATTCTAATGTCACAATGAATCGGTCGAATTTACTGAAACTTGCAGCCCAGATCATCTCATGAAAAAAAAAAAAAAAAAGTACGTCAGTCTTTTGATTTGTGAATGAGACCAGATTTCAGAGTTAAGCTAGAAAACTCTCATTAGAGTTTATCTGGCTAATGTAATATGATCCTAAACCAGAGAATGTATATTCTGGGCAGTGCTAGGGGAAAACACCGAAGAATATATCCTCCTTTTTCATCCTAAGTATTTACAAATCCGGATCCTCCCTTGAAGTTCACAGGAGAAATGTCAACAGGACCAGCCAGCCCTTGAGTCCTGACAGATCTTACACAGCTCCTTGTGTTTGCATCTCAACAGTGAGAAAAGGAGAAGTTTCAACTATACTTCCTTGGCTGTATATCAGTAATTGAGCTCTAATATCAGTAACACTCCTGGATCTTTTTTTAGGCTCAGATAAGCCACGTCTGTAGAGTCTTGTTGGAAGGTGGCATCAGCTCCCACTTTGCCTCTGAGTCTTGTCACGGAACGAGTGGTGGTGGGAATGAGTGGCACAATGCACTTCACTCACGGGAAAGAAATAGGAATAGTTTTTATTGGTAATGACAATGGTTTCACAAGATTCTATGGCAAGGTCACTTATTAGTTACTGCATGGAGGTTCAAGATACACACAGAATTATCAAGGACACCCTCCCGCTGGGTCATGAGGTTCAGATTGCACCCCCTTGCTTTCCAAACTCCTTCTGAGAGGAGTCTGAGTGCGGCTGGATCCAGTCCTAGTCCCAGACCTGGTCAACAGTTTATGTCTAGGGAATTTGTGCACAGTTACAAAGTAAAGTCTACAAATTCAAAAAGAGAAAGTCACGCTATAATCACTTACCACCCTGGCATGCAGCCCACTGTGATGCAAGGAGGGTTCTTGGGCTCTCCTAGTATTTATAGGATAAGATGATTGACTGATAGTCATTCTTTCAATTCAGAAATGACTGTTGGCTGGTGTACTCACAGTTAGCCTCATCTCCCCATCAGGATAGGGCCATTAGGACTGTTATTGATGGTTAATGTCTGGGTGGGGGAAGAAATCAGGGAGGCAACTACCAGGATCAGATAATGTGGTAGTTAACACCTAAACAGGGCTATGTGTGAGAAGTCAGGATGAGCTGGGGAAGGAGCATATCCATCACAAGTCCCTGAATCTCTGAGGATTAATTGCTCACTGTGGCCAATATACTCTGTTCTGAACAGAATTTCCAAATTCAGACTTTTTCCAATTCTTAGAACTTTTAATTTTGAAATGAATAGCTGCAGCACACTCTATATACTCAATATAGGCCAAATAAATATGCATATGCATGATGAGAACAAAGAAAAAGTGTTTAACTCAGCATATAAAAGCTGAGCAGCTCAAGGTTAGCACCTGCAAAATATACGATTATTCTTTATAAGTCCTCCATTAAAAAATGCCTATATTATCATCCAGATTAATCACCTTTGCCTTTTTGTGTGCTTCAGGTTAGTGTGGTCTTCAAAACAGCAGACTCTGGGAGACAAGTGGTCAGCCTGATGTCAGACTGACCCCCATGACAAGCCACCCCCAAGTACAGCAGGTTTCTTTAGAACAGGCACAAAGCAGTGACCTTCATGCATAATGCAGAATCCTGATATACACCAGCTGCCAATGGGGTGCACAGTTTTCAGCTGCATTTAGAGTTTTAAAATAATCAGCTGTAGAAACTTCTGTCAATCTGGCAGAGATATGACACTGTGAGTTACTGTGGGTGTTGTGGGGCACTAGTTCTGGAGGTACCTCGTGTGGATGCGTGGTAGCATTGCCGAGCAGCTTCACTAGATGAGTGAAAATGGGATCTCTTCTATTGTTTTAAAAGAATTGATCTTGATATTCTCTTTACTTGAACTGATTTTACACCAGAGTAAATTGAACAGACTTCAGTTGCATTACTCTCATGTTATACTGATACGAACCAGAAAACATTTTTATAACTTACATTTTGTGACAAGCACATCTGAACGCTGGCAGAAGAAATAACCGTGGAAGGATTTGTCTGGGTTTTTTGCTTGTTTGTTTTAATGAGATTGCATTTCTCCTTTGAAAAATTGATTAGTTCTGGTTCATCTTTACTAATCAAGTCTGATGATAATTGCTAAATATGTTTATCTTGAACTCTTCCTGGTATTAGAGTTCACTCCTCTTTATACTCTCCAGTCTCTAAAGAGAAACAGATCAGAGGACATACTATGCATGATTTACTCTTTGACAAAGAAATAATGCAGCATAAATTGACAGAGACTATTAGAAGGGATATATTTCAAGCTCCTTTCTGTTGTCAGTACGATATCTTTTCATATGAATAGATTATGACTTCAAAATCTATTTGGAAGATGAGTAAAAGGTTTATAACTGGAGACAACTAGATGCAGAGAAAAAAATACAAATAAAAGGGGTAAGGAGGATGTTGGAATTTCAAAACACTGTGATTTTGAACAGCAGTAATGATATGGGATGCACTTGGATTCATAGTTAATAAAATATTGGAATCTATGCTTCATTTATGTCCTTAGTTTACACACGGGGATATAAAAAGGGATATAAAAGTGTTTGGGTTTTTTTTTTTCACATACTTTATTTCCAATGAACAAAGGGGCCATCTTTCTTTAAGTACTTTTTCCTGCATGCTGGATGAAGTACAAAGTATGTCAGTTTGTATTTGGCCTAGGTGTCTGGGGAGATTAAAAAAAAAAGTCCTATGTGCATAAATCAGTTTCAATTTGCAAGTACAAATCTTATTTACTTTGATTTGGTAAAAAACTTAATAAGCTTTTTATTGAGAAACTCTTTTTAAATAGATCTAATATATGAAAATAAAGACTGCTCCCCTCTTAAGACACACTCCAAACTGTATGCACAATATCACTCTGTTGTCAGCATATAGTCTCCACATAGTTTTGTTTACAGACTTTTAAAGTGTTTACTCTTAAAATCTCAGCTACTGCCGCCTCTGAGACCTTAACTCAATTCCCTTCTGGGATAATTACGATTGCTGCTGCTCTAGCCTGGGTGGCAGGACTACCTGTGCCAGCACTGCAGGGATTGCTTTGGTGACCTCCACCCTCCCACATGAGCCTGCACTTCTCAGCTTTGGATGGCGACACTGATAGTGTGTGTTTGAGCAGGAGGATTGTTTGCACATTTTCACTTTTAGTCAAGCTTGCAAATAGGATACATCCGATCAGCCCTTGCTGAGTTTTGCTTTGGCACAAGAGAAAGTCACAGAGTTAGTCCCAGTATACTGCTATTTTCAGCTGAAAAACGGACTTCGTAATGGGTCAGTAAATCCAT
>NW_010587849.1:41583-81196 GCF_000705375.1 Tinamus guttatus | reverse complement strand
GAGCCGCACGGGGCCGGGGTTGACCTTGGCTCCCGCCGCTGGGCGCCGGCCCCGCGGAGGGGGCTGTTTGGGGTGCAACAGTTTAACTTTGGTTTTGTCTCGGGGGGCTAAATTTAAACCAACAGCCCCGTGGCCCCCAAGGGGTCGCGCGGGGGGTGGCCGCTGCAGCCCTCTTGGCACCTCGGGAGTAACAGGCTGCAAAATCGCTCGTCTTTGGGGCGACTCTTTGAGCTGCAGCTCCCTCCCCTCAGTCGCTGCTGCGAGAGGAGGTGCCGCAGTTTGCGCCCGCGTCTCAAACTCCGCAAACAGCCTCGGAGCTCGGCCCCGTCCTGGCTCTCCTGCCTGGGAGCCGAAGGCTGAAGGACCCGGGAGCAGGTAGGACTTGGCAGGGTCCGTCCTGAGGCCCTGGGACTCTCTGGCCCCTGAGAATCTGGCACTGACAGAACTCGCTCTCTGGAATGAGACCGAGCTCCTCTTTTTGTGGAAAAAGACCAAACTTCACTTATTTTCTCCCTGCCTTTCCTGGCAGGAGCTTCTCTCTGTTACCCACTGCCATCATATGAGGGGACCACAGGCATCTCTTGCCTTGGGAATGCTGTTCCCAAATAAAAACTTTCCCAAACTTATACAGAAAAGCTGTCTCTTAAAGTTTTTTACTTTCATGCCTGTCTTTCTGCCCCCGGGCTTTAGTTTAGTAGTTTCTAGTTCAGTGTAGTCTGCTTTGCGCAGACCCACTGCTATTCCAAGCATCCTAAACCACTTCTTCGTTCTTCCCAACTCCTGTCATTGTGCTCCTAAATACAGGGTAGTGTGCCAGCGGGAGCAGCTCGGGAGTAAACCCGCGTGCGGGGAGCTTTCCTCGGAGAGACACCCGGCAAAACCTGCCCGACTGCAAGTTGGAGCCTTTGCTCCCACCAGGAATTTGTGCTTCTTGGGAGCTGGCACAAACTCTTGCCTAATTAGGATATATATTTATTTAGAGTCATATTAGCTTCCAAGCGTCCCTTGCTTTAAGCACTGTCCAAAACAAGTGGGTTCTGTGTTTTTTGGGGTTTTTTTTGGTATGGCTTTTGTTAACCCAGGGCACTTAACTACTCTTAGAAATGCCCGGGACTCATTACAAGGTCAGAGGGGAGCCCAGAGTTTGTTTTAGGCAAAAATAAGCAGTATTTTTGCCCCAACAGTTGGGTTTTGTGTAGATTTATATCAGGACTTCTCTGCTTCCCAAGGCTTAATGTAGCTTGTTGCTTCTGAGCCAGTTTCTTTGCTATTCTGGTAGTGACACCACGGAGCTGCTGCTCCTTGAGCTCCAAATACTTCAGTGGTGACCTGGGTGAAATACAAATAAACCAGCGGTGGGATCGACCTGGCGTATCGGGGATCTTGGTATGCCGAAAATGTTTGTTTTCAGCATGTTTGTGCAGTCTGAAGGGCTCTGCACCTTAAGCCCAATTTGCAGGGGACTGTGGCGACATTTAAGCCGTGGAAGATCAACCCCAGGAATTTGTGCTTCGAGGGCTTGTGCCATGACATGGAGCGAGTTTCCAGCAGACTATTAAAGTGCTGCTGGAAAAGAAGTTAGTGCCTGAACCTACCTGAATAAGCTCTGTGGACGCACTTTCCATTCTAATATGTTTTTCTGTATGTCACTCTTTGCATTTATCGTTTGGCTGAAGCTGTCTCTGCTCTCCTAGAAGAAAACTTCCCCCTGCTAGTGGGACACGTAGGAAGCCGATGAGAAGGACACGGCGCAAGGGGAGCGGCGGGAGCGCGTGGCCTCGTTCCGGGTGAGGAAAAGGGGGCCTCCTTTACCTCTTGGCAGTGACCTGCTCGGATGGGCAGCGACCTGCTTGGCTGGGCTTCTTGCGGCTTGGAAGCACAGGCTGGATTCAGGCTGAAGCTTCTTGTCCGGTGGCATCTTCTGCATGAGTTAAGACGGGCACAAATGGTGCAACACACCCCAGGAAGGAGCCGTGGTCCTGCTCCAGGTCGCATCGGCCTCTCCCAGGCCAGCCTTGATGCCTGCTGGGAGGTTGCCTGGAGTCTCTGCCGATGGCTCTTCCACGTCCGGGACAGCATCTCGGAGCAGCGCGTTGAGGTCTGGGAGAGGAAGGGGCTGCGGGGCTTCCGTGTGGCCCCACGGTTCCCCTTCGTGGCCTTTTTGTGTGTCCATCTTGGCATGAGATTGTCCCCTTTTCCCCCTCCTCCTCAGGTTCCCTCGGCTTAGCAAGTTGGTCGGGAGGGGAATCGGAGCAAGCCCTTCTCTCCGCAGCGTGGTCTCCTGAGGTTGTTTTATCAGCTACAACAGATATTTCTTCATCAAAGTTGAGTATCTCCCTGGTTTTGCTGGCCAGCAGAGCCCATACAGGGCTGGAGGGTGATTCTTGATGGGATTCCAAGTTCACAGGCTCCAGCAGCTCTTCACACAATGAGGGTTTCCTTCGAGTTCCCGTTTTCTCCCTCTCCTCCTGCGGCCTCACCGCAGCGCTTCGGGAGGCAGGTTCCAAAACACTTCTCAAGTTGCCTGTCTGACCCTCTCGTGAATCGAGGCCCTCTCGGCACGCGGAGCAGAATGTCCAGCCGCTGCGCGCGAGCCGTAACGGTGGCCCAGGTTCGCATGTGGGCCACATGTTCTGATAGATTTGCTGAGAAGGCCTCAATTCATAAGAGGGTCAGATGGACAACTTGAGAAATATTTTGGATTCCAGCTCCTCGCAACTCTCCATAAATTGGCTCAGAAGCTCCTTTGTGAAATACTTGACTTTGGAAATACTACTCATTAAGGACCTGACAAGCGACATTCCTCCGCTCCTTCCTCGAGCGTTGAAAAAGTGATTACAGGAGAGATTTTGGTATATTCCCTTAATGTAATTTTAGGTTTGTTAGTGTTGAGTGCTCATAGGTTATGAATTCCCACTGGGAATTTTTGGGCACTTTTTTGGCAAGTTCAGTTATACGTTTGGGCTTCAGAGAGCTTAATTTCTGTGACATGTTCCTCATGGGTGGGGATTGGCATTCGGCAGATAACTGCTGCTCGCTTGATCCCAACCCTGGGGGCTGGTTTGGGATGGACTTGAAAGTAAGGAAAGGTTGAGCTGTGGTTTGACCCAACAGTGTTCCACCTTAGCATGGAAAAATCCTGTTGAATCAAGGCAGGTGACGTCCCCAAACTGATTCCCTAAAACAACCCCCCCGTGCTGTCCTGCAGCCAAGATGTTCCCGCTGGCTTCTAGCTCCCTGTGTCCTCTACAGCAAGGAGGGTTTCCACCAGATCTTCTCCAGACATTGCAGAAGTTGAGCTGGAATGTGAGGTATTTTTCCGGTTATCTTTGTTATTCCTTATCGGGAAGGTCTTGCACAGGTGGCAACTGCTAGGGGTGTATCGAGAGCCGGGAGGCAGCAAGGCAACGTAACTGTGTGCAGATAGTGAGCACTTGGGAGTGATGCCTTTTCTTTCCCTCTAAGAAAAAGATCTTCCTTCCAAGATCTGCTCCCTCAGAGGATAAATACTTGGCTTTTTTTTCTCCCCAAGATAAGGGGTTCTTTTAATAAGATGCTCTTGCCGTAAACTCACAGCTCTGGAGCTCGGTGCTAGTGGGAGAGCTGACGCTGTGATGATTTTGATATCGGGTTTGTAGTGATAAGAATATTCCGAGTTGAGAGGATTTGGTCCCTGTGTGTATCTGTCCCTTAGACTTCCCAATCAGGCCTCGACATCTGTTGAGTGCCCGAGTCCTCTGTGCTGTAGGAGTTGCTGGATTCCCGCGTGAAAGAACATGCACAGTGTTTTCCCATCCTGAAGAAGATATTTGCACTGGAATTTATTTAGCAGTGTCTGGGAGGCCTGCATTGGAGGATAAAATGTTATTCTGAAGTCTTCTCTGGATTGAACTGCAGAATCCCATCAGGAAGGGACAGCAGTGTTCAGAAAACAAAGCACTTCCCTTAGGAGGGGAAAAATGGGAACCTCTGATAGATTTTTGCTGTCCAGGGAAAAGTTATTGGTCTCTTCTCAGCAATCTGTGTTGCCCAGAGTCTAGAAATCAGGCAGGGAGAGTCTCCTCTGCACACTGCAGCTCTGCCCCTCCATCCCGATGCTGATCGTGTGCAGGCTTGGGGCTGCACTGCCTCCAAGGGGCATCTTCCTCCTGCACCTTTCCCCCAGCTCCCAAATCTCTCGCATATCCCTCTGCCCAGATCTTTTTGGAGCAGCAATTTGATATAAAGGTCTGTACCATAGTGCTGGATGGCTGCACAGGATCAATTTGATTCCTCTCCGAGCAAACAGTTCAGCAAAAACGCCCACCTTCCCGTGCTGTGTGTGTGGAGGGCAGAGCCACCACGGGCTTGGTGGGAGCCCCTGTTTTATGTTCCACAGCAGCTCGTTATCTCACAGGAAACAGTTTACCACATCTTTGAATAAAACTTTGTCAGGTTTTGGCCTTTAGAGAGCTAAGAAGTTTGTGTAAAAATAAGAAGAATAAACAGGTGAAGACTAAATATGAATCCCCCCCCAGAAATGTACAGGGGAAACCAAAGCAGAGTGTAACTGCCTGCAGCCTTCATCTGGGTTAGTTATGTGTTTGTAAGGAAAGTGTAATAATTGGCACCCTTGCAACCTTATAAAAACTTTGCAATCAAAGGTAGCTCGAAAAGGGATTAATTTGTTACTGGCAAAGGTGTAATATTGTTTCTAGTGGACTCAAGCTTTTGAGAAGTCATCGGGGCTCCAGAATGTTGTAATGGGGATGGGCTGGTGTGAAAAGTCGTGTCTGCTCCTCTCCTCTTAGCGTGGCCGAGGAGGGGGCTTGGTGATTGCTGTGGCTACCCAGGCATCTCCAAGACCTAGTGCTTCGTGTCCCTTATTTCTAGAAACGGGAGCCGTAACCCTGCTCTTTGGTCCCTGCCGCGTAATTCTGTGCTGCTACATCAAAGTGTGCTTCTCTCCCCAAAACCCGCCCCGGGAGACGCACCGGCTTTCACCGTCCTCTCCGCTCAACCAGCCCCTCCACCTCCTGCTTCCCCGCGCTTGCTCCGTGCCCGCCTGTGCCGGGAGCAGCCCGTGCAGGTAGGTGACATGCTGGGGGGTTTGCCACTCACCGGCCCCCCTCCGGCTGGCGGGCGCGCCCAGAGCACGGGCCCTTTCCACAGGCCTCCGCGCTCTGCCCTTGCGCGACCCGGCGCAGCAGCTTCCAGGCTTGTTCTCCTCCCTGAACCGGAGGCTGCTGCAGCTTCCCCCGGCGATGCTTAATCCTGCTGCCTCCAGGTAATCCCTTTCCATCTCTCATGGATTCTTCGTGCATGGTCGGACGCGCTGGTTGAAGCACGGGCTCCGTACGGTTCCTCGGGAGGGCACTTGAGGTGACTTCTCCCCTGCTTGGTAAAGAAAAGCAGAGGCCAGAAGAACAGAGCCAGTGGTGACACGGAGGATTTGGCTTTCAGAAATCACGACTGAGCGTGACGCGGTGGTCTGAGATCGCGACGCTGCCGACAGGGCAAGTTCTGGTCGCCTCGGCTGAGTGCCTGGGAGAAAAGCCCTATTTCCTGGCTGCCTCTGGGAATCCCCGCGGGCTAACCGAAGCCCCTACGGAAGCGTTTATGGGTAGGAATCTTCAGAGGCAGCTAATTAAGAGCGTGAGTCTTGGTGAGACTTGGCCTTCGAGCGCAGGAGCTGCCTGCTTGGACTGTGCTGCTTGGGGAAGCTCCGCTGGAGTGTGAGCAGGTTTTGTGCTTGGGTGAGGGGCTCGTTCACAGTGTTAATAAAACCAGCCTCAGTATTAACAACAGCAGCTGGCTCAGCCCTGCGCTCTGCACTGATCCAGGAAAACACGGCACTTCCCTTCCGCTCCCAAACTGACCCGGGTGCCTATGGGAGCTCGAGAGCATTTGGAGCTAAAAAACTCCAAATTTCCAGGGCACAAAAGCTGCTGGGGCCGAGGGAAGGGTCCTGGACGTTGCTTTGGGACCTGCTGCTGGACATCCCCCTTAAAGAGATGGTCCTGAGGCTCAGCTGGAAGTGTTAACATGGCCGGTGTCCTCCTGCTTGGACCCAGTGGCAGCTGCCTGCCGAGCTGGTTTCCGGAGTACTTTTAAAGGCAAATTATTGTCTTTTTTCCTTCAGCTCCTCTTTGGGAAGGAGTTATTGGTATATTAGCAGAGCTGGCAAGTTGTTTTTCTTCTTCCTTTCGTCTCGCTTCAGGTTTTAGACTGATCTTCTGGCCCGTGCGCTGTCCACGCGAGTCAACCCTCCGTGCGGGAGAGGGATCTCGCGGGCAGCGTCTCGGCATAGGAAAGTCGGGTGAGAAGCAGCAGCTCGTGTGTTTCCAGATGCCTTTTTCACGTGGCTTAGTGGCTGCAACGAAACCAGTGCCAGGTCGCTCACCGGCTTGTCCAGAAGCGCCCGGGTGGACTATTACCGCGGAGCAGATCCGCTCGGAGCTGGCTGCCAGGCGGGAATTGCCGTGTGCGCGGATGCAGCTGCCCGGGGGAGGTGGCCGTCACCGTCAGGATGCGCCAGGCAGCTGCTGCCTAGGACAATAGTGGGAAACACATGGGAGATGTCCCGCTGGAACCCTCTTTTCCCCTCCATCTTTTGGCATTGCCAAGAGGTTTCTTCACTGGAGCTGCTTGATGAGCTTGAGGTGTGGAAATCCGGCGAGTAACAGCAGCTGAAAAGGCCCACGGTACTGTTGCAGGTCAGAGCATGTCTTTCCCGGGAGGAAGAGACGTTTAGGGAGCAAATGTGTGGCGTGGGGTGGAAGTCGTAGCCGAAGCCCTCGATAGTGCACGGGGTGAGGTTTGCAAATCACAGTCAGGGCTTGTTCGGGAGGGCTGCGCACCGGAGCCCCTCGGCTTTGTCTTCCAGGAGCCTTGCCCTTTGGAATAAGTGAAGTGAATGGGAAGTGGTGGCAGGTGAGGTGATTAGGAGACTTGAGCTGTCGCCTTGATATCAGCATTTATGGAACAGGAAACACAAACTATTTACTTAAATCACTCAAAGTTGTGATTTTTTTTGTGTTGTTTTTTTTTTACTGTGCTGAATCTGGTAAAGGTGATTCTCCCATGAGAGCACAGGCAGATGGGATGGGGTTGCCCTCCTTGAGTTGACTCTGAAGCACTTTCGGCCCTAAATTATTAAAGTTTTATATGATGGGATCTTGTGTTGCTGTGACATCACCTGCAAGATCACGTCTCAGAGCACTTTAAGGTGCCATGCAGTGGCAGTAGGACTAGTTGTCACATGGGATGGGGGAAGGCGGTGGCTCAGTGTGCCTCAGTGAGGCCCTACAGAGATGCCAAGTAGGGCACAGGCAGCCTCTCTTCAATCTTCATCACTAAATGCAGGGCAAAATGGGAAAAAAGCAGGGAATGGGGCCCGATATCCCATGTCAGGACTTCAAGGTGATCACACTTTCTGTGCACCCCCTGGTGCGTTGGATAACTCAAAAAAAAAAAACGTATTTAATCCACTGAAATGCAGTCTTGTGGGTAGGGTGAGAAATGTCCTGCCTTGTCTGCAGAGTGGGGGATTGTCCTGGGAAGCAACAGCCCTGGAAGAGGCCTGGAACCTCTTGGGACCTCTTCCCAAAGCCGTGCGTGCTTTGGGAAAGGACTGGAGTGCCTTGGAGGTGACGCAGAGAGCCCTGAGCGGCCGCTGGCAGGGGGTATTTCTGAATACAGACCCGAGAGCTGCTGCTCTAGGGCTAGGTTTTGTGTGCGTGTCTTGGAGCGGTGTTTGCGACGTCCCAAAACGATGTGTGAGGTGGCGAGATGGAAACGGGGGAACCACCATGGGGATGCTGTGGTTTTCCAGAGTCCTCGTCGCAGGCACCTTGCGCTTTCCAAGGTTTGCTTTAATCGGGGGGCTGAAACCTGAAGGACCTGCGTAGCTCATCTCGGGAACCCTGGCCTTGCATCCCACGTGGCCACATCAACGCCATCATCTGGGATCAAAGCGCTGAGTTTCCTATATCAGCAGCTCGCCTAGACGTGGATTTCACAGGCAAACGTGTTTTTCTTGTCCTTGTCATTTGGAATGAGATCGGCTGCATTAAGGACCCTCTGAGATGTTGATGCCTCTTGCCCAAAGCCCCAAATTGCTGCTTAATTTATGCAGCCTCGTTCTGAGCCCGAGTTTCTGGAGCTGAATTTCAATGGTGAGAGCAGAGAGCCGAGCGGAGTGATGTCTGTGGCCGCCCCGTCCGTGGGGAAGCCGCGAAACCGGCGCCATCCCCAGGCCAGCGAAGCCCGAGGCGCTTCCCAACGCGGGAATCTGCATCCCCGGCCTCGCTGGCCGCAGCAGGGGCGAGCGATGCTTGCTCGGCCGGGCGGCTCCGTGTGCCAGCGGGTGGCAATGCCTTTTAGGGAGGTCGGCGGCGGCGCAGGAATCCCTGCGCGGCGCCCGGAGCGGCGCCTTCCATTTGTGGGAAGGCTGCTGGAGCCGGGGGCTCGCGCGCACGGTGGCGCGGGGACAAACACGCCTGGCGCTTTGCCCGGCGCCCGCCTCGGGGCCTGTGTAAAGGCCAGCAGGTTGCAGCCACGTTGTAAATTCTCCCCTGGCCCTTTTTTGGTTTTTAAGGCAGCGTCGTAAATGGGCCCAGTCCGGTTGATGAGTCGTTTGAAAGGATGTAACAACTAAAGTGCACTCAGCTCTTCTACATCCTGCTCTCTTAGCTCCTGTTTTTCTGCTCCATGGAGGCCTTGGTAACACAGAGACCAGCCGATACATTCAGGCCTTGAAAAAGTTAATCCAGCAGAAGCGACGCTCCTCAGCGGGCCACCGAGCGGAGCCTGGCCCGTTCCGACACACGGCTTCCTTGCGGCTGCTCCACAGGGCTGGTCACCACCACCGCAGAGCTGGGCACGAGATTTCGGAGTTAATGAAATCATTGCAATGAAGCCCTCCTTTTTTTTAGAAGAACAGGAGGGCGCCGCACGGCCTTAAGGACAAGTTTCGGGGATGCCAGGTGGTTTCTACACAGCTAGAAAACTCACGTCGAGCTCGGACGGGGACCTTCCTCTGTGTCTGCTGGTGTGGAAGGGCCTGGGTATTTTTATAGTTAACCTGTGAAGCTTTTGTGTACAAACCAGAGGTCCTGGGAAGGGCTAGGAACAACCTATTTTTACTCCCTCGCAAATGGGCCTTGCTGTGTTTATTTTAGACTCTGGAGTCGCTTAGGCGAGTGTGTTTTTTTTAATAGTCTTCTACTGTTACTATCAGATTAAAAAAACACAAAAAACCTCTGGGAATCGCGGGGAACCAGGGTGCCCTCGGTGTGCTCGACTCCTCCGAGACTCTGAGCCTCGGAGAAGAGGCTGCAGGAAGGAGTCGGCGGGTCAATGCTCGGGCATTGCCCCTGCTCGTGCGGGTGGCAGCCTCAGCAGAGCCACAGAGGAGGTTTTGCTGGTGCTGCAGATGGGCCACGTGCACCTTGGCTGCAAAGCTGCCCCTTTAAAGCAGAAAGGTTTAGAGGAACTTTTGGGTGAAGAGAGAGGCGGACTTGGCCCTGAGGCGACGTTCTGCAGAGGGTCTTTCCTGCTCGTGCTCCAGAATGGCTCCGAGCGGCTGGGTTGCACTGTGAGTCCTTAGAGGCCCCTTTTGGCTGCAGAGAAGCTGCCGGGCTCGTTCCGCTGCTGGCGCCAGGGTGGGAAAGGGAGTGCAGACACGTCTCACAAACGGCCTGGGGCTCTCCCGTTTCACTAACCCCAACTGCCTTAAGAGCAGCCAGGCCGAACCTCGGTGTTTGAGGCCTAACGTTGATGCAAGAGGCTACTGATTAAGCCACGCGCTGCAAAGGAGCTCGGGAATCAATGAATAACTCGAGCGATGAAAACCCGTGGCGCTCGCTTGCACGTAGATCGTTTCCCACGCCGGGAGGTGGGAGCTTTGGCGCGGTGGCGCTGGTACTTGCTGCTCCTCAGGCCCTGGAGCTGCGAGCACCGGCCTTCCTCCCACGCCGGCCAGGGCGCAGGGCTGTCCCTCCTCACCCTCCCACCCTGCCGCTTGTTTCCCCGCTGCTGCCCTGCTCCTTTGATCTGCAAATTGCTCGGGTTCCTCCTCCGCCTCCCCGCAGAGGCCCTGGCCTTGGCTGCCCTCCATTCAGTTGATATCGGCCTCTGGTCTCGGCCGCAGCTACGTGCTGGGTGTTTTCTGCGCTCACGTAGCTCTGGATTTATTCATGGATATTAATAATTGTGCCCTACTATGTGTCTGTAGAAACCTGTTCTGAGGGTTTAGATGCATGAGGATGTATATCGCGAACTGGAGGAGAAGCCAGGCAACCATCAGGGTTTGGATATGGGCTCCAGCCTAAATTATATCCCATAATTTTAGGACCTTTTAAAACTGCTGCCTGCCACGTCTGGGTTTTCCCTTTCTGTCCATGGAGCAGAAAGGATGGATATTGGGCTGGATCCCTTGTGCTTGGATCGAAGGGCTGGTTGGTTTCAGACCTGCCTTTACGTGAGCATCTCAAAGAGGCTTTTGACCCAAACTTCTCCCAAAGCTCTGTATTTACAGGCAAGACGCCTGGGCTGGGAGGCAGGACAACCTGTTTTCCCTCTTTACATCCCTGCCACCTTTTGCAGGGAGGAGATGGCAGATCAGGGAGGGAGGTTTGACATGTCTGTGCGTTATTATGTGACGGTGTATACATATATTTCTCCAACTCAGCCCCTAGGAATTAGCACTAGTTGTATATGACTTTTGGCAGTGACAACAGCATTAGAGACAGTGGCGTTCTGCACACGTGGTTATTGGTGTATTTTTTTGCTCATTGACATCTGGAAGAGGCGAAATGGGATTTAAAATAAAATCACTTGATTTGTGGACCGATGTCAGGGGAGACCTTATGTCATAACTCGGAATAAGCATATTCTCAGACAAGCACCCTAGGAAAAAAATCAGGGACATCCTCATGTTGTAAAGCAGCGAATTCGGACAACAGGTTCAAGTTTCAGATTTGAATATTGCATTGCAGTTACCTAAGACCACTTTGGAAGTGAGGTGACTTAATTGAAAATATTTATAGAAAGTGTTTTTGTGGCCTGGAATGCCACTCCAGTGCTGCTTAAAATATCCTCTGGGACGCTGTATTGCCATTCAGCTTAAAAGTTTCCCCGATTTTATTTGAGAGATGTGAGTTCCACCTTCAGGAAAGGTTCTTTGCCTTCTCAAAAGGGGGGCGTGTCCTCTTCTCAAAATTGGAAACTTCTATTATTTTAATCAAACAGATATTCCCAAGGGGCTGCTATTGCCTCTTAAGTAATCCCCCTAAGGAAAAGGAAGCCCAGAAGGTTGGGAGAGTGGCTCTGTAGCCACCCGTGGCTCCTTTCTGCCCAGACAGAGCTAAAACCCGTTGCTTACGTTGCACGTGTTTGGCTTCCTGGGCTGAAAACTGCTTGGACATCTGGATTGCGTTGCAGGGCTTAGGGGAAATGCGAAATTATTAGTGTGCAGTGAATGAGAGTGACTTCGATGGCCACACAGCAGGGCAAACCCTGCGTCCTTGTGCTTTGCAAGGCAAAGTGTAACGGGGTTTTCTGTGTCGCGGGGCCCAGCAGACCTCCCCGACCTCCTGCCGCCCTGCACAAACCCGTCGCTTTTATGGACAGTTAATTTATAGGCAGTTCCTGTTTAGATTTCCCCCAGGGGCCATAAAAGCAGCGGGTGGCTGTTCCTGTGAGCGGATCCCCTGCTGCTCACACCTGCCTGGCGAAGGCCGGGCCCACCTGTGGCTGTTTCCCAAGGATGGGGATGAGAAGCTCGGGAAACGCGGCTAAATCTGGCTCGGAAGCCGCCCGCCGGAGGGGACCCTGCGCGGCGCTGCCGGCAGCTCTGCAGCATCCCAACCCCGAGGTGTTCCCGCCTTCGCCTTGGTGCTTCCTCGCTCGTAAAACCGCATCCGCGCTGACCGAGGGAGCGGCGCTGCCACGGGTGGAAATAGCCCCTGCGGCTGCAAGGGAGAAGCCAAGGAAAAGGGGCCTTGAATGTCCCTGCCGCTGCTTTCTGCCTCTTTCCCCACAGAAGCCAAATAAGCAAAAACCCCTTGGACTTATTTGCAGTTGCCCGTTCCTCTCGCCGTGGGATCAGGTCCCTTTGGGAAGGACGCGGTGGCACCGGCTCCATTTCAGCAGGGCTGATGCAGCCCTCGGAGTGGACACGGGACCTCTAAATAACCTTGACCCCAAAGGCCACATCCAACGGAGGGGTTGGGCTCTTTGGGGTGCTAAACCCCGTCTTCTGCAAACAGGTAGGTGTGTGTGTCCCATCGCCACCTGCTTTGAGTCTCCGCAACAACTTTGCCGCTTCCGTGCGACGTTAGAAGTCAGCACGGAGAAACCACGAGGCTGCACCCGGAACGCGGCTCCCGCTGCGTCCATGGCGGCAGTCTGCTGCGGCGGCCGGAGGGTGCGGGGCGCGTTCCTCAGCTCCGACCCATTTGAGTCGGCGCGGAGGCTCCCGCCCCGCTCTGGCAGCGGGAATGTGCTGGCCGGGAATCCGGGCTCGGGCGGCTGCTGCGCAGCTGTCCCTGCGGATCTGCCGGCTGTCCCGCTCCGCTGGCCCCTTTCCCCCCTTCCCTCCCTTTCAGCCCAGGGTGCTCTGAGCGGTGCAGAAGGTGACTTGGGGTAGCGAGGACTTTTCTGGCGCTCCCTGCCTTATCCAAAGGGGATTTAAAAGATGTGTTGGCAGTGGTGGTGAGGGGGGAAGCCTTTAACTCCCATTTAACTTCTCGCGGGCTCAGCTGGCAGAAAGGGCAGGAACCTGCCAGAGCTCCTGGCATCAACCCATCCAGCAGCATCTCCAGCTTCTTGGAAATCAGCTGGCCTTGGCATGCCCTAAATCCCCGCGTTTCGGCGAATCTGCTGCCTGTTGCTCCTCGCTGCAAAGTCTCCCCTGCAACCGCCGCTGAGCAGCTGGTCCCTTCTCGGGGAGAAAAAGCTGCAGAAAGAAACGCCAGGAATGCGAGCGGCAGGTGGGGACCGGCGGACGCGCTTATCAATCACGGCGGCCCGACAGAAGGGCTCATTCCTGCGAGAGCTGCTGTTTGCCTCTGGCTCCGTCCCCCCGTTGCCTCTCCGAGCGCTTGCAGCCCCTGCAGGGGCTGGAGATAAGAGCAGGTAGCGCTCGTGCTGCTGCTGCGGGGAAGAAGGGCCCGCTGGAGGCCAAGCGTTCCGGTGGCACCGCAAGGTATGGGCTGGCAGCCCCGTAAGAAAGACGGGGAGCGCGTTGGGGCTCACGGCCCCGCAGCCCGTGTGGAAGGCAGTGAGCTTGGTTAAGTTAGTGAGTCACGTTTGCTGCCCTTCCACTTTGTCCTTCGATGCCCGGCCTTGCGTCTCCAAGGAATCTGGTGTTACTTCTGTGGGCAAAACCTCATTTGGAGGCAGCGGTGCTTTGAGGGCATCGCCCGCGTGGGCAAGCGAGATCGTGCAGCTCCAGTCCGCGACAGAGCGGCCGCAGGGAGGGGAGAAGGACCCCGTGGCGGTGGCTTGGGGACTCTCCACGGCAGCGTGAGCATTTGCTGGCTGGACACTGGCTTTCCATAAGCCGTTGCGTTTCGCCTTGGGGTGGTAGCGGGACACGCGGGGAAGGCTGCGCGCTCTGGGCTCTCTTTCCCATCTCGAGTCTCCCGGTGATTCGGCTCCCCCTCAATGCCAGGGGTTCGGAGCGATTCCTGGCGACGCTGCTGATTTGGGGAGCTGATAAGTTTTAACAAATGAAGGCAACGCGCCCTCGGTCCTCTTATCAGGTTTTCCTCCAATTCTTTGCTTTCCCGCAAGGGCAGTAGAAGAAACGGCTTTCCCAAGTAAGAAAACAAGGGGGCAGCCAGGTTATGATGCAGAGGAAAGTTCGATTGCAGAAACACAACTTTTTGCAACAGTGAAATGTTATTTCCAAGCTCTTGCTGCTCAGACACGTTGCCTAAAGCGGGTTTGTGTTTGGGGATCGGCCTTTGGTTGGAGCAGGGAAGAAGATGGTGCCTTTTTGCTGCCGATCGGCCTCATCCCGCGGTGCCGTCGGCCTCACTGGTGCCGAGGCTCGCGGGGAGCTGCTTTCAAGGGGAGTTACCAAGCAAAGGCCTGGAAGGAGCCCGGCTGTGGGTCGGCGTGCGGAGAGACCCACGCAGCAGGGTTAAGGGATGTTGCCCTTAACCCTTTTTGCAGACCCCGGAGAATCCAGCCGGGATTTGCTCCCAGCTCCGCGTCGCAGGACTTGCCTCCGTGGAGCCTGGGCCAAGCGGCTCTCACGCTCCGCACACAGCTGGGTAAACTCAGCCCTTTCTCACTTTGGCTGCCTTTTTTTTCCCTCCTCCGCAGTGTCCTGCGAAGGAGGGAGCCCAGAAGCGGCGCCGGCCAAACCACCTGTCTCGGAGCGGCTGGGCTGGGTCTCGTTCGCCTCCCCCGCCTAATCGCGAGCCCAGGAATTTCCCGTGCTGCCCATCTGCCACGGGCTCGCTGAGAGCAGGGGGAAAATGCGTTAAATGGTCAATGCAAACAACCAAAACTTGGTGTTTTTCACCGTGAAATGCTTGTTGTCCCACAACTTGGGGGGTACTGGTGGACTGACTTGTTGCCCTGAACTTTATCCTCTTATGGATGTCTGAAGGACTCCAATGGGCCGGTGTTTTGTGGGCTTTATCTGAGGGAGCTTATGCAGAGATGCTATCTGGGAAGGGCCGCCTCCAGCCCGGGGTCAAACAGGCTGAATAACTGCCGGGATCCCGTCCCTCCGCTGCCTTTGGGAGCCAGGATCCTGTCCCTCCGCTGCTGTAACGGTAAGGACGGAGAGCTCGCCTGTTCGGAGGAGCAAAAGTGGGATAAAGGGGTGGGAGATGGGAATGAACTGGGTTGGCTGTGACCAACTCCCAAATACTGGTGTATTCTGATTAATTTATATATATACATATACATATATATATACTTGTTGCAACCTGGGTGCAGTTTTTTGCATTACCTGGAGCAAGCTGTTCTCTTGCTGGAAGAGTTGGGAGAGGGGTTTCTTTTAGGCTTAGCCTATGGAAAAGAGCAGATTTCCAGGCACATCTGCACTTATGGTTCCAACTTCTTGGTGGGTCCAGGGTCTTCTCGCAGTTCCAGTGCTACCGTTGTGGCTGGGCTTGTTAGTGAGGGTAAATCTGTGGAAATCTGGAATTCAAGTTGGGCTTTTCTTAAGGGCTGTCTGGAAGGCAGAGGCTAATCCAGGCTGCAGCATAACCAAGTCTTCATTCCCAAACTAAATAACAACCTCACCTCTCCAGGCCAGGAAATAACGGGAGTGACCAGGAGCTGTAGCAGCTTTTTGTCCCCTTGGAAGTGTTTTCCTCCAGCACAGGCATGATTCAGATCAAAACTTTACAGCTCTTGTCTGAAAGCTGCACTCTCTTAATGCCAGAAAACTGAAAAAACACTGTGCAAGCATTGAGGTAAAATAAGAATAGGCAAAGGGAAGCTTTGGTGCACGTAACCGGGTACCTAATTGCTCCCTTTGCCCCCGGGGACTGCAGTGAAGGGCCCATCCTGTGCGAAGCAGGTGAATTGCTTCCCAGCATCTTTGCGTTACAAAAGCACGGGGAGCCCAACCACCCTCAGCCCTCGAAGGCCTCTCCATCCTGGCTTGCGTTCCTCCTGTGGCACCAGGAGCATCTCCTTAAGTAGCTCTTGTCCCCTCTGCCCCAGCAGTTTGTGTTTTGCCACGTGTTGGAATCGCCACCGGCCGCTTTGCAGAGCTGCAGGAGCCAGAGCCCGGCAGTAGGAATGTGAATGTGGGAGTAGGGAGTCTCCCAAGCAGCACGTGCACTTTCTTTGGAGATATTAGCTTATTTGAAGTTGAAATTTGTCAGAAATAGATGAGAAATCATGCTTGCTTCTTGAAAAATTTTTGCTTTTGATTCTTTTCCTCCCGGATTTTGGGTGCCAGCCCAGAGCGCGCTGCGGGTGCTGCGGCGGGTTTGCTGGGAGCACCCTGGGGTGCTTGCAGGGATAGGGACACGTTGCTTGCACAGAGGGGCTTACACTGCTCCGGGGAGCAGGAGTTTTCTGGATACAGGGCTGTTTCTCCCGAGCTTTCCTCTCCCTTTCCGGGCTGGCTTCTGGGCGCGCAGGGCTTGGCCCCAGCCATGAGCTTGGCCCTTGTGAGCGACTCCTGGATGCACATGGATGGGGCAGAGCATTAGTGTCAAAAACAGATACCCAAATCCCACTGATACTCATTGGAGCCAAGTTCCCTGAATGAGCTGGCCTTGAAATAACTTGGTTCTGGGTTTCCTAGTGCTGGAGCCACCCCTGCAAGGTGCTGTGTCCTTCCCCGCTCCTGAGGCAGCCTGCCCAATGCCTGAAGCTGTCAACTTTGCTAAGGCCGCAGGCAGAACCCGATAAGGGCCATATTTTTAATTAGGCAGCGCAGGTAGGCAAATAAGATAATGGCAGGGAGATAACAGGGTGAGATGAACGCCCGTGAATGAGATGTCTTGGTGGAGGCAGCCGGTCCCTTCCTTAGTGAAATCCCTCTCCCTGCACCAGGTCGTTGCGGAGAGCAGAAGGCTCCACCGCAGCTCTCCAGCCTCTGGCCCCTGGCAAGAATTGAGGGAGCCCATAAAATAGAGGCACCTGCCCCAAGGAATCAGGTTTGGTGTTGGTGGGACCCTCTGTTTGGTGATTGCTGTGGTCCCGAGGCCACGGGATCGCTGTGCTGCCCGGCTGCCACTGATCTTCCAGGAATTAATTCCTCTTCCAGAGGCTTTTTTGTCCCCTGCGGCACAGGAGCAGTGCTGCCTTGTTTCACAGCTCTCCCCTTCTGCACTCGGCGGTTAAACTGGGAACATTTATATCCCCTTCTGCCAAAAAGCACTCAGTTTGCATGAGAAACCGGGCAAATGCCTGTGCCGAGCTGCGGGTACATGGCCGATGCCCCGAGCGCTCCGCAGGGAGCAAATGGAAGTTAATGGCAAATGGAGCGGGATGAGGAGCTCTGGCCTTCCCGGCCGCTGAGTAATAAATTGAGGCTGAGCGATTCCTTCAGCTCCAAGGAAGCTGCCTTGGCTCGATGCTTTAGGGTGGGGTGGTAAAACCGCTGGGACACGGGGCTGTTTCCAAACACCGCGTGCTTGCCCTTAGTTACGCTGGCACCGACCGTATAAACGATGCCGCGCCTGTCATCCGAGTGCTGGAAACTTGGCGTTTTGCTGGTGCCGCTTGCCTCTCTCCGTGTCTCCGCTAGATGTTTGGGGCGTTCGTACCCTCCGGGTGGCCGCGGGGCTGTCTGTGCCCGGCGCTGCTCTCCCTGGTGCACAGGGGAAGGACCCTGAGCTCGACCCCGCGCGATTGCATAGCTAAAAGCATCAGGGACCCTCTTGAAATATTTCCTTATCTGAGGAGTTTGGGGAGCACTCGCCAGGTTATTGCGACCTCCTCGGAATGTGTCGGGCTGTCTCCAAGGCAGGACATGGAAATGGGGTGTTTTGATGCGTGTGCGTCAAGCCTGGTCGCGGTTTCCTCCCCGGCTGTTGGGTTTTGGTGCCTGCAGAGCTCGGGGACTGTTTGCTCCTCCCGTTGGACTGTGCGAGGCTGCTCGAGCTGCCTCCTCCCGGGCGTCCCAGCTTCGCCGCCTCCTTAAATACCATCGGCAAAGCTAGTGTTTGCCTTGGGGCAGCGCCCTCCGAAATGTTGCTGAGTGCCCTATACGGCCAAAACGGGGGGGTTTGCAGGCACTCTGCTGCAAATCTGGGTGCACGGGTCCCACCAGGGCTGAGGCCACGGAGGTGCTGCCTTTACACGGACCTTTGGGGGTTCAATTGGGTTTCCTAAGGACGCGGATAACCCTGACCGCCCTGCCCATCGATCTGCCCCTTACCCCAAGCAGCCCCAGCTTGCTAATTTGGCCAAAGGAGTTTTATACTTTTTTTTTTTTAATATTAAAAGAGAAGGGAGGGGATGGCGGAGTGGGAGGCTGTTTCTGCGCTCGCTCCTCGGCCCGCTCTGCGAGTGCTCCCCCCTTTCGCCGGCGCGGGGAGGAGGCTCCGGTCGAATTCCTGGGCACAGAGTTTATCCCTCGGGGTCTTTCTCCTCCCGCTGTGGATTCTGTAGCATTTAATAAGACCAAACCTCCGGTGGAAGCTTCTCCTCCGGTGAGGATATTCAGGGCCTCTCTTCCGCGTGGATTCTCCGGAGCCTCATAAGGGGTTCTCTTCAGCCTTAATTCAATTAAGAAAGCGAGCAAGAGCTGCGAATCTTTCTAGCCTCACTTGTTTTGACGCTGGTAACTCCCTCCGGAGAGAACCGCATCTCCTGCTCTGTGTAATGGAGCAGTCCACCCTGGGAAGGTGTTTCCTGGGCTTCAGCTGAGGTTTCGTTAGGGTCTTGCAAACAACCTTTTCCCTCGTTGTACAATGCGGCAGGAAGGATGCAGCCTTAGCAGTGCCACCGCATCGGCCTAAACTGAGGCCTGAAGCCGTGCCTTGGAGGCCTAAATCTTGCGTTTCCAACATTTCTAGCTCCCAGTGCCCCTCGGTGTTATATATATGTGTGTGTGTATATATATATGTGTGTATATATATATATATATATATACACACACATACATGTGTGTGTGTGTATTAGACGTATTAATGCCTGTTCTCTTTCAGCCTTCAGAAGAGCCATTTGTGCAGCCTTTTCAGAGGTAGCTCTTAGCTCCCCCTTCTTTTGCTTTTAACCTCTTGCCGTTTAATTTCCTGGGCAATTTAGCACTAGGTTCTGCTCGCAGCCCTTCAATGCAGTGTCAAATCCTAGGCTGTGTTGAACTTCACCTGCGTGAATTCCCCTTGTCCATCATCTTCATTAGATCCTGCTGGGAGGACCGAAGCTCTTGAGCCTGCTCCACGTTTGCTTCCTTGGACTCCTGGTCCTTCACCAGGAGGCAAGAGCAGATCCTTGGCCCCTCTTCCCCTTGCACTTTTAGGTGCCCCATGTGGCTCTCTGACAGTTTTTTCTCCAGGGTTTGAGTTGATACTTGGGGTCCTTCCTCCTAATCTTCCCTTCTGGAAGGGTGAGCTCGGAAAACACAAGAAATATCGACCGCAGCTGATGAAAGTGGTCGTTATTTGGAGCCCTCCGCGCTGACTTGTTGCTGAACGCTCCTTCCCTGATGTGTCGGCCGGGAAAGCAGTGGCTCTGTTTGACTAAGATGCCTGTAATTACACGGTGGGAAGTATCCAGCGCCGGCCACCGCCTCCTCGGCTCTTCCAGGCCTGGGACACAGAGCCTTCTGCCTCCAGGAGCTGCTTGTACCGGGAAGGGTTCGTGCACCCCCTGCGCTGGAGCAGATGCTGCTGCCACCGCACGCCCCTTCTCTCACCTCCTGTGGGTGCCCTCACGCGGGTGCCTCTGCTCTGCTGGAAGCTCTTCCTGCAGGGAAGGCAGATTTTGAAGGGGCAGACATAGCACAACGGGGGAATTTAGCTCTTCCCATGGCTCTGAGCCGCTTTTGCACACAGTGATCCCGGCGGTCTCTTTGGTCCCGGGTTTTTTTTTTCCCTTGGGAAAGGCTTGGAGCCGGTAGGGGATAACAGAGCGTTTTGTTGTTGGGCAAAGGGAGGCACCGAGATGCAAATGCAAGGGCTCTGGGAAGGGTTCTGCCTTTTTTGGCAGCACAAAACTCCAGGTTTGGAGCTGCGAGGAGCTGAGGGTGGCCGGGAAAGCTGCGTCTTGGCTGCGGGGAGGCCCCGGCAGCGCCACCTCGGGCCTCCTGCAGCTCTTGGATGCTCAGCAATATCGAGGATGTGACAACCCACTTCTTCAGGAGCGTTTTCAGAGGCGGCCTTTAAATATTTACCGGCACTTCCTCTAGCAAAATAGAAACCTCTCGGAGGTGGCAATTGCCGTGACCACTTCCTCCACAGCCCTCGTGAAGCTGCTCTTAGTGGCGCTTGTGACTTCAGGAACAAGTTGGTGACTTTGCAACCGAGTCTCACCTCGACAGGAGGGTCATGGTTTGTCTCCTGCCCAGGATGTGTCACGTTAAGCAGCGAGTGTGGGTAGAAATAGGTGAGTCTGACCAGGAAAAAGATTGTGAAATGAGTATCTGTTTTAATGAGCATATTGATAAACAGCAGCTCAGGTCGGCGGGATTTCTCCTAACTCTCCTAAATCTCAAGGCAGGGACGGGCAAGTTAGTTGCCCGGCCGTTTTGCATCCTGGCTTCAATGGTGTTAATGTGCCAGGGGTGGCTAATTAGCAGAGCCCAGTGATGCGACTGTGCGAGCATTAGACACAGCTGGAGCGGGGCTGCATTTCCCCCAACTCTTGTCCTATAAGCGGCCACGGGGAGGACGGGCTTCCAGGGCAGTCGCGTCCCCCCTGCCAGGGCCCGTCTCCTGCCTTCAAATTCTGCAACCGGGAGCAATGAAAGGCTCTGGGGGAGGGGGAAAGCGTGGCTGGGATTAGCTGCCTTCTCCTGGGCTTGCTCCTTTCTTTCAGCCCCGTCTTTTGTGCCCTGCATTCCTGAATAATGGAGGTAGTGCACATCCTTAACATGTCAATGGGCCTGGGAGCTGCATGGAGAAGGAACAAGCTACAGCTTTGTCTTGACAAGTCAGCGTCCCATCGAGCTCACTATCATATCAAGAGAGCTTCATGGCGCAGGCCAAAATCCGTGCCCCTGGAAGGGGGGTTTTGGCACCGGCCGTCTGGCACAAGGAGCTCGCGCTGGGTCTGAAGCGGATGTTGGTGCCGACTTTGATGTTTAATCCAACATCTCGGAGGTTTAACGCTGGGAGCAGGAGAGCTCTCGCAGAAGCAGGAGGGTAAAGGGAAACTCGGTTCTTTCCAGAAGATCAGACAGAACGAAACATCCTGAAATTCAGGATTAACCTGAACCTCTGTGTGCGTTCAGCGCAGATCCTGCTGGAAAGCAGCAGCAGGGTGGCAGCTAGATAAGCTGGGGTGTTTGAGCCTTGAAACTTCTGAGAACCATCTCAGCGAGCTCCTCTTGCTTTCCAGAGAGCAGTGCAGAAGTCCCTCTGTGTTTGGCTTTTGGCCCTGTTTTGAGCTCATGTGAATGAGTGGCCTGTGCTCCGTGCTGCGATATTCCCGTGAGCTCCACTGCTCACGGAAGAGCAGCTTGAGCGCAGATGTTTCCTGCACGCAGCTTGTTCCCCCCTCGTTGCGTGTCGCGATCCTTCTGCCTGTTCTGCGGCTGCATCTGGACCTGCCGTGGTTGCAGCCGATGGACGTGCTGAGCTGGACTCGGGTTCCAATGGGAGGCATCAGGAAGGGTTTTCCGTCTTGGAGTGATGTGGTCCACGTGGACCTTGGAACCACGGGTGAGTGGTTGACTCTGGTGTCTCGGAGCTGCCCTAGCTCTTGCTCTTGGCCCAGCACGTGCAGGGCGGGAGTCTGGCACCGTTGCGGCTTCCCTCAGTGGTTTGCTGAGGTGGAGCTACGTTAGGTGCTTCTGCGATGCATTTTCTTTGGATACCAGCTACTGAATTCCTCACCCACCTCCTTAGCTCTGTGCTTCCGCATGCTGAGACTATTTTGCAGCTTCCCGAAACCGAATTCCTCATTTGTTTGACCTGCAAGTACCAAACTAGTCTTTCCCTGCCAGGGCCTGATTTGCCTTGGCCAAGGGGCCCAACGGTCCAAACGGGAGTTCTTTGCTGCTTGCTCTGGTGCTTCTCCCTGCTGCCTTCACCTGCCTCTCCCGGTGGCAGATAGGAGGGATCGGCTCCATTCTGCCCAAATCTCCAGGCACCGAGGAACGCCCTAGGTTGAGTCACGCGTTTTGGCCACCAGCGCAGAGCTGCGCTAGAGTTGCACTGGTAACCAGGCCAGGAGCAGCGGCTGGTGTTGGCCTGTAGGCCTGGACATTTCAGAGCTCTCCTGCAAGGGGTAAAGTTTGGGAAGTGGGAGCATCAGGATAATGGGGCACCCGGAGATGAAAAACGGTGGATATCCCGGCAGACCAGCCGAGCTGTTTGACAGAGAATCGGGGCCGCCAGGCGGTTCCTGCGTTGGCATCGGCCCTCTGTTGGATCGGGAGCCCAGCCACCCCCACACGAACTGCCAGGACCCACTTCCCTGGAAAGGCAAAGCTCTTTGGTCATCTGTGTGGGTGTCTCAGCAGCCCTTGGAGGGATTTCTGCATCCTCACATCTGCCTAGAGCTCACGGGGAGCTTCGTGCGGCTGCAGAAGCATCGAGGGGCAAACGCACCGCTCGAGGGTTGCCCTTCATAGCGGCTGCTCGTGGTGAGCCCCAAGACCAGCCTCTAGGTCGCTGAACCTGGGGCAGAGGGGTTGTTAGCAACGTGGCTAGAGCTACGGGGGGGTGTTAACACACACGGCCTGTCCTCCTTGCTTTCCGGCCCGGGGTCTCGGCTCGGCAGAGCGCGGAGCGCTGGGATCTCCCTTCCCACGCGGCTGGGTCCCTTGGGAAGGCCTGATGCGCGTCGTGCGGCACCGCTGGAACACACTGGAGGAAAATAAGCAGCGGCCGTGCCTGGGAGCCGCCGAGCCTTGCTGTTTGTGGTTACGAGTTGGACGGGGCTTGCTCGAGGAATTCAGAGCTGCTTCTCCCGCCGCAGCCCGGGAAAAGGGAGTTGGTTATGGAAGCTGGAAATGCCAAGCCCTGAGGAAGCCCAGTCCTGTGCAGTCCTGCAGCCTGCTCTTGAGGCTTCCTTGGGCAGTGCTGCTGTCCTCCAGATCCCCTCTAAGTGCTGCCCACCCACAGCACGTCCTCCCCGGTGACTAGGAGGTGCTGTGAGGGGGACCATAGAGCTGCCTGGAGAGCCCCAAAAGGCTCTTGGTGGGGAGGAAGCAGATGGAAAACTGGTCAGTGGGTAGAGGTGTGGGATGCAGCACATGCAGAGCTTATGCTGCTCTGTGCTGCTGGCCACAAAATCAAACCTTTGTACATTGGCTAACACAAAAACTGGAAGGAACAGCAGACCTGGCTTGAAAGCCAGGCTCATGGATCAGAGAAGCATCTGTCATACATCGAGCTGTCCAGGTGGTGGCTTTCAAGCACCAAAGATTTCCTGGGGCCTCCACACTGGGTCATCAGCTTTTAAATTCTCCGATGTCCCAGCCTGACTCCAACTTTCCTTGAAAGGTCACCTAATGCCCCTGTTCTCCGCTTCTAGCATCAGTTGTGTCTGCTCTGGTGCTTTCTCCTTCCTTGTGGTGATCTTGAGGTGCGGGGGCTGCAGGGGCAGCACAAATGTGCATGGACCAGGAGGTGTGTGACGGACGAGGAGGTGGATCCTGTTTCTTGAGGTGCACCAAAGAAAGAACCAAAAAGCTCTTTCTCCTGGATGCGCTACCTCAAAGAACTGAAACGAAGATGGTGGTGGGGCAGGTGGACCTCTGCATATCAGACAAGGTCTGTGCATGTCAGCTGCCCGTTGGGTATCGTAATTAACATGCTGCTTTGGTGTCTTTTGTTCCATCAGGTTCCGGAGAGTCCTAGGATGAGGCTCCTGTGAGGGACTTGCGGCCGCCCTGCCTGCCCTGCGGTGCCTCCAGATTCCCGGCGGCTGGATAGCGTCATCGTGGGACGGCATGACCCTGGGATCCGCAGCGCTGCCCCCGTGCCGGGGGAGGACTTGGCTCTCCATGCTGCTGCTGGCGGCCTCTGTTCACTGCCACTGGCCCGGCGAGGCGGCCGAGGTAGTGCGGGACTGGGAGAACCAGCTGGAGGCCTCCATGCACTCCGTGCTCTCGGACCTCCGAGAGACTGTCCCCGCTGTGGTGGGCATCCCTGACAGCTCCGCCGTGGTGGGCCGCTTCTTCAGAGTCTCCATCCCCATGGATTTAATTGCTTCCAATGGAGAAATAGTCCAGGTGAGCGATGGCATTCCCCAAGGCTTGCTTTCAGGATCCCATGTGCAGCTGCAGGAGCTAAGCTAGGCCCCCCCTGATAGGATGGGTCACAGGGGTGACTACGAGGCAGCCTGGAGAATTTTTAGGTCTTAGAGAAGAAGGATTAAAGAAAATTCCTTTTCTCACCTCATTACAAAGTTCCTTCTCTCTACAGCAGACTTGGAGACCTCTTTTCTTAAGTGGTGATTGATCTGCTTGGTGGGCTGCACTTAATCTGAAGTATCCAGCCCCAGGAAGGATGGGCACATTGACCTGACAGGAAGATGTTGCCTCGGGAGCTGGGACCGCTGCTCTGATGCTCTGAGGTGCTTCCTTCCCTGTGGCAATAAAATATTGTTAAGCAGCTCTCATTCTGCAAGTAGGGCTCTGCACCACCCGTGACACAGTCTCTCCTGGCCTTGTACCTCGGTCTTTTGGGGGTCTTTGGGGTCTCTTCTTCCAACCTACCCTCAGGCTGCTGGTCACACCTGAAAAAGTGACTTTTGGGGATTGGTACTCAGAGCAAGAAAATGTCAAGCTAGCGTGGAAGGAGGGCAGAGACACCTCCAAAACCATGATTGCCAACCAGCTGCTTGCCTACCTCATGGACAGCTCAGGAAAGTCTGATTTTAAACGGAAAAAAGAGAAAGGTTTGGAAGAAGTTTTCCAGTTTTGCAAAACTTCCCTAGAGAGCAAAATTGAAACAGGTTTATTTTTATTTTTATTTATTTATTGGTGAGGGGGTAAGAACAGCAAGCCCTTGTGTTTTAGACGATCAGAGGGAGATGCAGAGCGTGTCAGAAGAGAGTCTGACAGCTCTGCTTCTCCCAGAAGGCAGTTTTGCTTTAGATCTGTCTGCAGCCAGGCCGCTACCCTGCTCAGCTGCGAGACCTCGCGTACGAGGGCATCGGGGCTGCCGTACGCCCACGATACGCAGGAAATCCCAAGAATGCAACTGCTAGCGCTGGAGCCCATCCCGCGGGGAGGAGGAGGAGGGCAGCGGCTGCACCCTGCACTTAGGGGAGTTGGAGAAGGGGCCGGGCAGGCTGGTTTCCCAGTAAAAAGCATGGCATTTAGTTTACTTCGGAGCTGGCGAGACCGCTTGGGAAGGAAGGCGGTGGTGGCCATTGCCAGGTGAGGAGCACGCACTTGTCTTCCCCATGCTGGATGTCCCCGTGCCGTTCGGTGGCAGGAATCCACAGAACCCCCCTTTTTGGAGATCTTCCAAACCTGCCTGGATACCACCCTGTGCCACATGCTCTGGGTGTCCCCGCTGGAGCAGGGCTCGGACTAGATGATCCCTAGATGTCCCTCCCAAGCTCAATGTTCCGTGATGAGCACGGTGACCATCACACAGCCAGGCAGGGACAGCATCCTTGAAAGGAGCAGCCCCTTCAGCTTGAACCTGTAGGAACAAGGGGGCTCCTGAGGGTCGCTGGGCCCCCCGCTCCTACCCCTGCCGCATGGATCCCTCTGCTCCGTATTGCAGCCAGGGCTGAGGCAGCTTTGCACTTTGCTTGGAAATCCCTTGGGTTTTGAAAGGGATCAAGATCTTTTGAAAGGGTTTCAAGATCTTTGAAAGGGTTATCAAGATCTTCTGTTGCTGATGTAGTGACTTTGGGTTGGAATTTTGTATTTGCTTTGGTATCCTTTGATGGCAAGAAGTTTTTTGTGTTGCTGTAATACCCCTGTATCCCTTCCCTGGCCAAACGTTGCCCCTTGGTAGCTCCAGGAGTTAAATGAAAATGGTGATACATCATTTCAGCAACCTTACAACAAAACTTGTGCAGCCTTGAGGCACCTCTGCTAAAACCAGCGGCCGTTTGAGGAGCTGCAAACGGGCTGCACTGGAGGAAGCCTTGAAGGACAACTGCTGGTGGCATCTGGTTCAGCCAAGGCTGGGAGCGATTTCCATGCTTGCCTGTGGGCTGGCCCCAAAGCGAGTTGCATCTGTTCCCCTCCAAATTGATTCCTAAGAGGTGACGCAGGCTCCTGGGCACTTGAGGTGGCCTCGCTGAACTGGTGGATCTGGAAGGTGGCTCCCCAGCGGAGAACGCAGCGTTGGCCGCTGAGCGGAGCCAGCCCTTTCTACGGGGATTTGCTTTCTGGCTAAGGGGACCTGCGTGGGCAGTTTGGGAGGGTTGGGATGGAGTTTTGCTTGGCTGGAAAACTTCAGGGCGATTTGTTCTGGTCTCTTCTTTGGATGCCCTCTGTGTTTGGGGCAAAGTGAGCTACGCCGCAGCATAACAACGTCTACGTTTGGATGCTGCAAACCCCTGTACTTAAAGACTAAGGGTTGTCCCCTGTGAGATGATGCGGTGGGTCAGAGTGAGATGTGGTTGCCTGTATTCAATTCTCTTAGGTAGCTAAGAAATGGGTATAATCTCATTTAAAAATAAAATAAAAGTTGTCCCCAGCCCCCAAGCCTGCAGGAGCTCCCTATCTGGAGGCCGAAGAAAGCGACTGCTTCACTTCTAGATAACTCCCTGCGATTATTCCTCAGCTGGCTGGAGTCGTGGCGGGGCTTGCCTTGAACCCGGCTCTCGGATCCTCTCCCTGCTCCTCAGCAGATTCCAGCTGCCGTAGACAAAACACGTCTTTGGGCCGGCGCGCCGCGAGGCGTTTGGAGCCCGGCGTAAATCCGCATCGTGCTCGGAGAGCAGAGCTGCTTCCCTGGCCCTGCTAGGGGGCTAAGAGCATGGGACGCCCTGTGGCTCAGCGAAGAGGGAAAAAAAAAACACTCAGGTTTATTCCAAAGCACTCAGGAAGGGAGTCGGAAAGCAAAGACGGACACACGGAGATGTGAAGTAGCAGCTACCGCCTAGCTTTGCTCCAGGATCTCTTGTTTTCTTGAAGCTGCCTGACTGCCTGGGCTTGTGGCTGCTCTGAGTCAGACCTGGTTGTTGGAAACCCCTTTCCTCTGCGTGCTGCCTTCCTGAAAACACCCTCTGGATGGTGGCTCTGCTTGTGCGGGCGCAGAGCGATGAGGCTGGCGCTTGGTGACAGCTACGTGACGGGGAGCAGGGCGAGCTTGGGGCGCCTCGTTTTGAAGGTTGCTCCCGTCACCCTTGTTTGCCATTGTCTCTGGCCTGTCTCCCTATCTCGTGTCTACCAAAGACATTGCTGAACCCGACCTGTGAAAACTTGTGGTCAGGACAAACTTGGTCAACTGCGTCCTGTTTTTCATGGTTTTACCACATTTGCTTAAAACTGGTTTGGTTGCCTGTCCTCACTGCTTCCAAGTGAAGGATGCCCCAGAATCAGTCTGCTCTGATTAAAAAACACTGCTTCTAGCCTAGCTCTAGAGATGGCTAGAAATTTTTGTCTGTGCTGCCCTTTAGCTTAACCATCTTTCCTACCATCATAATATTTACTTCCTTTCATGTATTTATAAGTGACAGGCATATTTCCCTGTCTTGATTTTTATTTGGTTAAACAAGCCAATCTCTTTGGTCTTCTCTCAAAATCAGCTTTCTTTTCCGTGGATGTTTTCTGCACCTCCTCCAACTCAAGTTCTTTTTCTTGATTTTTTTTTGCGTGGCCAGAGCTACACAAAATATCCTGGGGGAGATTTTACCAGAGCCCTGCATAAAGGCGTTAAAACTTCCTTTACTCTGCTATAAATAACCTTGTCTGATATATCCCACAATTGTTTGCTCTTCCCTTTCTGCCTCACTTCAGCTCAGACGTCTTGTGATCAGCTGAAGTAACCGGGTCTGTAGGGTGTTTTTTTTATCCCCGCTTCCAGGTGTTGAGATGCCAAGTGAGAACATCAGTCTCAGTGAACAACCGTTGACTTTTGTGTTACTAAACTCGCGCTCTATTTTAGTGCCGTTCGTCCCATCTCTTAACGTCATCCTGCTCTTTTTGCATGGAAATCTAAGCCTCCCGTTGCGAGGGCCGGTGCGGGGTCACAGCACAGCCAGCCCGAGCGCTTTTTGTCCGGATTCAGGACAGCAGCTATTGCAGAGCGCCCGACGCTCCGCTCTTATCGCCCCGGAGATGGGATCCCATCGTGAACCGGGAAAGCCGACACCGAGTTTGGCTGTGGAGAAGGCCTCGTACAAAGGGGGGCATTGACCTTCCCAGCAATGAGACCTGCCGTGGCAGCCGTTGTCTGCCTGTGTTTGCTGTCCCCGAGCTGCAGAGAAAGGACTTTGTACTCTAAAGAAGAGGCAGTGGTAGCGTTTTCTGGCAGCCTGGCTGCAGAAAGCAGGAGGCATCTGGGCACCGAGTGACTGCAGAAGTGCTTAGCGGTGGCGTTTAGAGCTAAATATTCAAGGCAGGCACGTACAGAAGCGTAATGGCACCCTTTCTAACCCTGAACAACTTGAAGAGAGGTCAACAGCTGCCGGGGGGGAGCCACGACACTGTAGTCTGCACAGGCAGAAGAGCAGAGCTGCCTGGCTCAGAAACGGGCCAGGAACATGGCCTGCAGGTCCAGCCCGAGCAGGGCAGCCCTGTTTGGGCATGGAGCCCACGTTAGAGCCAGTGGAAAGACTAAGGGTTTGTTCCGCGGCGTGAGATGCTGCGTTACAGCTTGCGGCAGCCCACAGGGTGTCAGGTGCCGCTAGGACGTGCTCATCTAGACACTCGTGAGGAAGTTGTTGCTTTAGGAAAGGCGAATGAAATGGGCCCGGGACGGTTCTGAAGCAGATCTGCTTTTCGGGCTGTCCAGCTGCGAGGGGTGCTCTCTGGATAGGAGCCCCATTTTGGCACTTCCCCTGGCTGTTCTGTTTGCCATCTGGTGAAGTGGCTTTTACTGAGCAGGTTTAGGCTCATCAGACCTTCACCAGGAGGGTCTGTGGGGCCCGCAGAGCGCGACCTGCCACGGTTGGGACGTTGGGTCTCGGTGCCCTGCTGCAAGCGTTGCTCCCTTGAAAGGCTCTTGGTGCCGGAGCCTTTTGAGCTTCACCACCTGTTCACCCTGAGACTGTTGGGGACTCGAAGATGTAGCCAACTATTTACACGTGCGTATGTGGGGCTGAACGGCAGCGGCTGGAACAGGTCCAGGCAAAGGGCGGCTTGGGCAGGGCTTTGCTCGACTGCAGTGTTGAAATCTTCAGAGATAAGATAATCCGATAAAACTCCTGCTGGGGGGCCAGGGAGGAGGTGGGACGCTTATCTTTTCCCGTCGGCAAGCCAGAGTCAGGGAATTGGCATTTTCAGCATGCGCTTAGTAACAAGCTCTGAATTGGAAGGAGTGGAAAAAATGACTCCATCTAATTATAACCCAGCTTTTTGGCCGGGCTGAGAAGCTCCTCGCTTGCTGTGTCCTGCTCGCAGGGCCCTCACCCTGCGCCCGCGGGCGGCTGGAGAAGGGGACAGCGAAGGGCGCCGAGGAGCGTCCTGCGAGCGGGAGCGGGGCTGGGCCGCGTGAGGCACCGCTGGGGACGCAGGCCCAAACCCCCGCCGCTTGGCACCCCTCCTGCCGCGTATTTTTCTCTTTCGCTTCCCTTTGGCCTTTAGCTTCTCAAAAGTCGCGCTGAAAGAGGAGCCTGACTGAACTTCATGGATTTTTTTTCTCTCTCGCCCTCTCCTTTTGGAGGTTTTTCCCGCCCCACGCTCACTCCGCTAACAAGGGAGAAAGTGGGATGTGGGCAGCCAGCGCCGACCCCAGCCCCTCGCGCGGGCGGGCGCCGCGTTCCCCCTCCAACAATGCGGCCAAACAAACCCTTCCAAGCTGGCGGCGGGAGCGGATGAAAAGGCGGATTTCTCGGGACACTCAACGTTTTGTGGTGACCTCCCTGTGAAGCAGCTGTTGTGCTCCCTTGCCCAGGCGGAGCGGGGCTCTCAATAGCGCCCTTATCCCCGACGCATGTGGAGAGGGAGCGGGCACGGTGGGCGGACGCGAGGACGGCGTTCGCTGGCCGCGGCTCTGCCAGCCCGTGGCCTTTTCGGTAGCGCAGCCATTTTGCTGAGCCCGAAGAATTCCAGAGTCCCAGAATGGCTGAGGTTGGAAGGGACCTCTAGGGATCATCTAGTCCAGGCCCCCTGCTCCAGCAGGGACACCCAGAGCACGTGGCACAGGGTGGCATCCAGGCGGGTTGGAAGATCTCCAGAGAAGGAGACTCCACAGCCTCTCTGGGCAGCCTGTGCCAGGGCTCTAGCACCCTCATCGCAAAGAAGTTCTTCCTCACATGGAGATGAAACTTCCTGTGTTTCAACTTGCACCCATTACCCCTTGTCCTGTCACTGGCCACCAGCGAGAAGAGTTACGGTTAACTTGTCAACCAGGACTCTCAAATCCCTCTCTGCAGAGCTGCTTTCCAGCAGGCCAACCCCTAGTCTGTCCTGGTGCCTGGGGCTGAACTTCCACATCCAAATGCCAGAAGCTGTCGGAGAGTTGGTGAAGCCTGCAGGCTGTTTTGAGACTTCCAGGGACAGATGCTTCTGTGTGGGACATCCTGGAGCAGCTGATGCGTGTCCGTGGGGTCCCACCTTCACCTGAAGCAGCTGTTGGTGCTCAGAGGAGCATGGGCTGCTGAGGATGCCCACGGGCAGGTTTGGCCGTGCCAGCACCAAAAATCACAGGCAGCGCCAGGTCTCCCAGCAAAATCTGTGGCAGTGCGGGTGTGGAATTGGAGCCTTTACTGTCTGCCCTGCATGGGACACAGGGAAAGCCTGTGGAGCTGCTCTGAGCTAGGACTGCTGCTCTTCTGCGAGTAACAGTGCCCCGCAGCAGCTCGCTCATCCTAAATGGAGCTCAGTTTGCCCTCTGTCCGGATCGAGAGAGGGCCCCCATGATGTTTTCCATTATTGCCCATGGATATTAGGATAATCCAGAAGGAGCAACCAAGACTAAGAGCCTATTGTACAGTAAACAACCATCAGCAAGTGTAATCCTCGTGCAATCGCTGGCATGCTGGCCCGTCCCTCAGCAACAGATGGACCTTTGAGAGGGGACAACTGGGGGCACTGGAAGATCTGGCAGAGCTGCAGGCGGATCCCTGCTCGCTTCCAGCTGCAAAACAGTTGCAAAATTCTTCTAGGGATGATTTGAAAGGGCGTAGGAAGCTGCTCTGAGGAGGGGCTGCGTCCCTGCCTGCTGCCGGTTGGCAAGGGTCTGGTAAAACATAGTCTGGAAGATCCCTCGATGCTTCCCAAGTGCTTGGCCCCAAGGCTGGGATTTCGGCACGGTGTAGCAGGGTGAGCTCAGAGACAGATCCCAAGGAGCCCATCTCTTGGCAAGGGACATTTGCTTCCATTTTTGCAGGATTCCTTGAAAGGAGGAGGAGGAGGAGGAGGAGTAAATACCCGGAGGGTCATCGGCAAGAATGTGTTTTCGTGCTCAGATTCCCTTAGAGGCAGCAGTTTTGCTCGCTTCGTGTTTGCTTATCTTTGTTCGGCTGAACTCCAGGGCTGTAAGACCCGAGTTTAGAAAACAAATCAAATGGAGCTATCTCCTTTTAGGAGCTGCCTGTCGGCAGTTGGCGGGCCTAGAATAACAGGCCGCCTGTATCCAGAAGGACTTTGGGAACAGGGTCCTCAAAGCCGGCCAGGCCGCTGTATGGATTTAAAATTGCAAACACGGCTAATTTCTTAACCGTCTTGTGTAATCTTTCCCCGATAAGCATTCATTTACAATTATCTCAAATAATAGGAGCACAAAGACAGCCTTTTTATCCCCCCCTTGAGCAACAGAAGAGGTATTTTGAAACCAGACCCCTTGAGGAAAATGGCAGGGCTTTGGACTTAAGGCCAATATTTCTTGTGTACATACAAAACCGGAAAAGTTATAACGGGAAAGCTAGAGATCCCAAATCATTAACTCTGTGGAGCCCCAGCAAATACTGTTTGAAGCAATATTTGAAAGAAATGGTGCTAGAAGAAAGTCCAGGGCCCTCTGCTCTGCCCCAAACACCCCAGTGAGCAGGATGGGCCGGGCTGAACACCAAAGTACTGTAACACGGACCACTGCGGCCGGGACAAACCCAAGCAAAGGTCCCTGCTTCATGATCCTCCGTGAACAAGGAGTTTGATTCAGCCCGAGGGGCTGCAAGGCCAGAATAACTGCTCGGATTATCCAGTCCAATCTTGTCAGGCTCTTCCTTTGCAGGGTTTGCCTGGGTGAATCTTTGCTGGCAGGGCAATGGCTGTGTTTAAAGCAGAGCGGTGCCTTTGACTCTTCTTCACTTGGTAACTTCCCTCAAATTTCCCAGGGGAGGCACAGACAGCGTCCCGGATTTTGTGTGTGTCATACATGTACATCTGGTTATATTAATTGCCTTGGTGCAGAACCCTCACAAATAGCCCGCGTATCTTCACAGATTGGAGACAGCTGAACTGGTTCAGCTCTTCTTGAAACAAGTTTAAGTGTTTTTGGTTTTTCTAAACATTTTGGAGCTGTCACATCCTTGCTAGAATGAGCTGTCCCAAAAAAGTGATTGGTCAGGAAGTGATTTTGCTTTTCAAAAGAGCCTTATTTTTCACCTGAGAGCATCTACCCGAAGTTAATTATCTAGCACTGGTTCTTTAGAACCATTCTGAGTCGGGTCAGGTTCGGACCCAGTGTTCTGACTTTGAGAACGAAGGTGCCTAGGGCTGCTTTTCAGTAGATGTTCTTCAAGAAAAGCAGGGGACGAGTCTCTCCCTGCCCTTGGCCCTCGCTTCCCTGGCTCCCGCTCCACGCATGTCCCGTGCGGCTGAAAGCGCCAGATCACAGGAAAACGGTGCTGAGTGGGTGATCCTGTAATTAAAGGCTCTTGTGGAGGGCACAGGAGGGAAAGAAGTTATTCCAAGCGTAGCCTTTAATTACACTTTTTAGCAAGCATTAAGCACCTCAAAGGGTTTTATCCTTCCTGTCTGTGAAAGCTGTGGCTTTGTCCTGACCGGGCTCCTGCCTTGGGCCGAGCCCTGTCCTTCTTCCCCTCCTGTGGGCAGGTTAGTGGCTAATTTTAGCATGAGGGGACAGTGGCAAAGTCTGGCTCTTGGCAATTTAAATTCTAAAATCTAACAGATGCTGGCCTGATGCCTCAATTTTGGGGGTGTGCTTGTTTTATTTTATTTTTTATTTTTATTTTTGTGAGAAGGGGCCCAACTGCAAGTCAGTTCCTGGCTGGGTGGGAGGACACTCTGCATTTGTCCCCCTTGGGCTAAAATGCCCAAGAAAGGACAGTTTGGTCCTTTGCTCCTGCAGCAGACAGGCTTGGTTCAATGTGTCCGTGCCAGGTAAAATCCTCCTTTCTCCTTTGGCAAAAGCGGCTTCTCCTTTTGCGGCGAGGAGAGGCAGAAGCAGCATGTAACATTGCCAAAACTAAGTTTGCTGTCAGATAAATGGGTAAGCCACAAAGCCGAATGAAAGCACGTTCACCGGAGCGTCACACTCAGCTGTTTGGTAGCTGCTGGTGGAGTCTCCATCCCCAGGAACGGGCACATTCCTGCCCCGGGAGAGCACGGAGGAGCCAAGCCAGCGCAGGGCCCGCTGGCACCGTTCCCCGCCGCTCCGCGCACGCAGGGCAGTGTTGTGAGGGAGAGAGACCCCTCGGAGCCAGGAGATGGCCCTTGCCTTGTGCCCGCTGCTTCCTGGGACCTGTCCGGGAGCCTGGGAGGCTTTGCCTGCCGAGAGTGCCTGGAAGATGCTCCGGAGTCCTGCTAAAACCCAAGCCCTGTCTCGGATTTCCAGCCCGCTCCCTGTCTCTCTGGCCTCAGTGTTGCTGGCAGCAAACAATCCTGCTCTTTGTTTTTCCTCCCCAGCCTTTTGAAGTAGAGGCGCTTTTCTTTGCAGCCGAGAAGTGTGAGAGCAGCCAGGGAAGTGACCTGCGCCGCTTGGACGTGGTGCCGCTCCGCGAGGCCTCATGGAGCGCCGCGACTGCCGCCGCGCTGCGGCTGCCCCTTCCCCTGCCCTTATGCCCCTGTGATTTAGAAGCAAAACGGGAGCAAATGAAGCTTTGGGGCTTCCTGGACGTGTCCTTCCTGTACCGTGGAGACGGGGCTCGCAGCGGAGCTGCACGTCAGCTGCCCAGGGAGGGACGTGCCCAGGGTGGGACGTGCCTGTCCTTGGCTCCGCGCACGGGCAGGACGGCGGCCTGTACTTGCTGAGAAGGAGGGTGGCCTCGGGATGATGACCATGGGGAAAAGCCAGTGGATATAGAGCAAGTAAGTTGAGAAGGCAGCTGGGGAGGCCACCTCTGCCTCTCCTTCTCTCCAGCCTATGGAAGTCGGGAGGCTTCCCATGCATTCCTCCTTCCCTTAGACTGCTGCAGTCCTGAGGAAAGCCTCTCACTCTTAAATTGGCTTCCACTCACCCATGCCACACATCACATTTAAGGTTAACAGCAGATTTTTCTTGTACGCGCCTGTCTAAGTGCAGTTTGAGTCCGTGCGCCTGCCTGCCCAAGCTGGCGGCCGCAGCGCTGCCACACACTCTGTGGTGACCAAACCGAGGTGGTGGTTGCCTCTTGTAGGTCCTTGGTTTGCCCTTCCTCAAACGGCCAAGCAGCTCTTTGATATCTCTTTCTAACTGAGAGCTAGGAAGAGGTGAGGGGCGCTGAGCTTTGTACTAGCCTCAGCTGCCGTGGTGCCCCCACCAGCAGCACCTCGCTGAGGTAGTTGGGGTCCTTTGGGAGCTGCTTCCAGGCACGAGCCTGGGGCCTGGCCGGGCTCTTGGGGGAGGTAAACGGGCCTGAAGCCATGTGCAAGACATGAAGCACTGTGGCACAAGCGGCGCAGCTTGTTAGAGACCTCCAGTGTCTGGAGAGCAGAACCAAAGTCAGGGGGTGCTGCCTGAAGGACTTTGCTAAGTGGTCACTGCCCCCAACCGTCCCCTCCAGCCCTCTACTGGCCTAGCCTTGACCTTTCCTGAGCTAATCGAGTCCATTAGCCAGCAGAATAACTTTGAAAAGGCTGGGTTTTGCCAGGCTATCAGGGTGAATTGCTTTGTAAGGGGAAGAAGGAGATGGGATAGCAGGGGTGGGAGAGAAGGAAGAGGGAGGAGCGCGGCCACTTGCAGCAGTGCTGCGCCCTTAGATGGGCTTGCCCGTGTCACGTAGCTTCACCCTCAACTTTGTAGCTGTCCCTCATCTTAAATTACCCTTCTGCCCTCAGAGAAAAGGAATCGCTTGTGCTTTGGAGCTGCGTGACGAGGGCTGGAGAGCTGGCACCAGGCAGGCAGGAGGCCTTTGGGGCCCAACATCACGTGCTGCGTTGGGCCACTCTTCTTGCCAGGCCCCTTGAGCCTGTGGGGACAGGTGTCTGCAACACAAGCAGCCTGTGTCACCATGCCGAGATGGAGACACACTGCCCCATCCTGGCCAGGGAGGTCCTTCCTCGGTGGTTGCGCTGCCGGTAGAACCAGTCCTGATGCCCTCCTCCTAAAAGCGCTTTCTTGTGTCTCTCCTGTTTACAGATCTCTGAGGCGGGGAAGGATTCCTTGCCCTCGTGGCTGCACTGGAACGCGGAGAGCAGCTCGCTCGAAGGCCTGCCCCTTGACACAGACAAGGGCGTCCACTACATCTCGGTGACCACGCTGCAGGTGTTCCCCAACGGGAGCCACGTGCCGCAGGCAGCAAACGTGTTCTCCATTGAGGTGCACCAAGAGGAGCACAATGAGCCTCAGTCCTTGAGAGTGGTTCTCCAGGATATGGGTGAGGCAGCGCTGTTTGCGTGTGGGTTGGAAGAGCCGGTCACTATCCTGACCGTCATTTTGGATGCCGACCTAACAAAAATGACACCAAAGCAGAGGATTGAACTTTTAAAGAGAATGAGAAGCTTCTCGCAGATGGAACTTCATAACATGAAGTTGGTTCCTGTTGTAAATAACAGACTTTTTGACATGTCCGCCTTCATGGCAGGACCTGGAAACGCAAAGAAGGTGGTGGAAAATGGGGCCTTACTCTCATGGAAACTGGGATGTTCTCTGAGCCAAAACACCGTCCCCAACATCAGCAATGTTGAGGCTCCGGCTAAAGAGGGGACCATGTCTGCCCGCCTTGGCTACCCTGTTGTTGGCTGGCACATTGCTAACAAGAAACCTCATCTCCCCAAGAGGATGCGGCGGCAGATCAATGCCACCCCCACACCCTTGACTGCCATCGGGCCACCCACCACCGCGGCCCAAGAGCCACCGACGAGGATCGTCCCCACGCCAACGTCGCCGGCCATCGCGCCTCCCACGGAGACCACAGCTCCCCCAGTCAGGGAGCCCATCCCGCTGCCGAGGAAGCCCACGGTCAGTAGCGCCCCCGACCGTTATCACCCCCCCACCCACCGCCCCCAAGAAGCCGCGAGTCTCCCCCCTGAAGCCAGCCACCCCGTCCACCACCGATTCCTCCACGGCGACGACGCGAAGGCCTACCCGAAGACCCAAAACGCCGCGGCCCACCAAGCCTCCGAGCACCACGAGATCCCCCCCCACCAAGCTGACGACGGCATCGCCACCGAGCCGCGCACGCACCACGGCCAGCGGGCTCCCCCGGCCCTGGGAGCCCAATGAGCCGCCCAAGCTCACCAACCACATCGACAGGGTTGACGCGTGGGAGGGCACGTACTTCGAGGTTAAAATACCCTCTGATACCTTCTATGACAAGGAGGACACCACCACGGACAAGCTGCAGCTCACCCTGAAGCTGAAGGAGCAGCAGATGATAGAAGAGAACTCGTGGGTGCAGTTCAACAGCACCAGTCAGCTCATGTACGGCATGCCTGACCGTAACCACGTGGGGAAGCACGAGTACTTCATGTACGCGACCGACAAAGGCGGCCTCTTTGCTGTGGACGCTTTTGAGATCCACGTGCACAAGCGGCCGCACGGGGACAAGGCCCCAGTGAAGTTCAAAGCCAGGCTGGAAGGAGACCACAACGCAGTGGCGAACGACATCCATAAAAAAATTATGCTGGTGAAGAAGCTGGCTCTGGCATTCGGCGACAGGAACAGCAGCACCATCACGGTGCAGGGCATCACCAAAGGCTCCATCGTCGTGGAGTGGACGAACAACACGCTGCCCCTCGAGCCCTGCCCCCGGGAGCAGATCCGGACATTGAGCAGGAGGATCGCGGATGACGCCGGAGGCCCGAGCCCGGCTCTGGCGAACGTCTTGCAGCCGGAGTTCAAGCCTTTGAACGTGTCGGTCGTCGGCTCCGGCAGCTGCCGCCACATGCAGTTCATCCCCGTGACCAAGGACGGCAGGGTGGCGTCGGAGGCGACGCCGACGGTGGCGGCTGGCAAGGACCCCGAGAAGAGCAGCGAGGACGACGTGTACCTGCACACGGTGATCCCCGCCGTGGTGGTGGCCGCCATCCTCCTCGTGGCGGGCATCATCGCCATGATCTGCTACCGCAAGAAGCGGAAAGGGAAGCTCACCATCGAGGACCAGGCCACCTTCATCAAGAAGGGCGTCCCCATCATCTTCGCCGACGAGCTGGACGACTCCAAGCCGCCGCCGTCCTCCAGCATGCCCCTCATCCTCCAGGAGGAGAAAGCCCCGCTGCCCCCTCCCGAGTACCCCAACCAGAGCGTGCCCGAGACCACGCCGCTCAACCAGGACCCCATCGGGGAGTACGCGCCGCTGCGCGACGAGGACCCCAACGCGCCGCCCTACCAGCCGCCACCGCCCTTCACCGCCCCCATGGAGGGCAAAGGCTCCCGCCCGAAGAACATGACCCCGTACAGGTCCCCGCCGCCCTACGTCCCCCCTTAACGGACGGGCGGCTCTCGCTGCAGAAGGCGCCTCCGCCCGCCGGGGCCGCCCGCGGGCCCGCAGCCCCTTTTTTTTATTAAAAAAAAAAAAAAGAAAAAAAAAAAAAAAAAAAAAAAAAAAAGAAGATGTTGGCTCAAAAACGTATTTCTGGCGGCGGGGGCTTCTCCGGGCCGGGGGGGCCGGGCGGGCAGGCAGCTCTGGCGTCGCGCTCTGGGTCTCCGCTGTTTGCCTTTAACACTAACTGTACTGTTCTTTTTTTCTATTCACGTGTGTCTAGCTACAGGACGTAACATGAAAGGTAGCCTAAAAAAAAATGAAAAAAAAAAAAAGTTAAAAAAAAATTAAATCCAAGGGACTTTCTGAAGTCAACGGTTTTAAGTTTTTACGTTTAATTCTGCTGTTTACCTAAACGTGGATGTATCGTTTGGGGGACAAGGGGGAGAGGTGGTTGTTGCAGGGGGTCTAGTTATAGGGTGGATCTAGAGGACAAAGTATTGGTGGGGGAAGGTTGTTTTTTCTTTTTCTTTTTTCCCATTTTTAGCCTTTTTTTTTGAGGGGGTGAAGGGATTAATCCAAGCGATCCCATTTTCCGATGGGCTGAGAAACCTTCCACCAGGGACGGGATGCTCGGAGGTGGCTCCAGCGGCTCCCATGAGCATCCCTGCCCACCGGCGTCATGGTGGGATCCTCTCTTTTCCCTTTTCACTCTATTTTTTCACACTTCCCCAACTGTTTTGGCTATTTTTGTTTATTTTCCATAGTGCGGCGCCATCGCTTCGCATTTGGCTCCACTTTGGGGCACCATCCTGGAGCCACCTCCCGCCGCCCCCGGCGCTCCCAGCCACTGCTGACGGGGAAGGAAGGGGAGAAAAGGGGGGAAAAAAAGAGAGAAAAAAAAAAAAAGGCACCAGAAAGTCAATAGCCACAAACAAATCGGTGAACTCTCCACTCTCGTTATTTTTAGGAAATTTTTGATACAGCCTCTAATAATAATAATAATAAAAAGTAGGAAGCTGCTGTCGCTGGAGCCGCGGGGCTCCCGGAGTAGCAGCCTGGGGCCCCTGCTGCTGCCCACTTGTTTTAGGGCTGTGATTTTTTCTGTTTTTTCCCCTTTTTTGTTAAATCCCTTCTGGCCTGGGCTACTCTGCGGCCGCTCGGGCGCTGTTTTGGGTATTTGTAGCTGGCTTTTAGGGTGTTTGTATCTGGGATCGTGTCTCCCGGCACCGTTTTGGGTGTTTGCAACCAGGTTTTTGGGTGTTTGTAGCCAGGTTGTTTCCCAGCGCTCTTTTGGGGTGTTTGTAGATGGGTTTTGGGGTGCTTGTAGCACAGTTATGTCTCCTGGTGCCATTTTGGGTATTTGTAGCCAGGTTCCTGCCTCCCGGGTGCTGTTTTGGGGTGTTTGTAGCCGGGTTTGGGGTGTTTCTAGCTGGGTTTTGGGGCGTTTGCACTGGGTTCGTATCTCCCCAAAGCTGTTTTGGGTGGTTGTAGCTGTATTTTGGGTGTTTGTAGACAGGTTCGTGTCTCCTGGGCGCTGTTTTGGGGTTTTTGTAGCCAGGTTTTTGGGGCATTTGTAGCCGGGCTCGTGTGTCCTGGCACCGTTTTGGGTATTTGTAGCCGGGTTTTGGGGTATTTGTAGCCGGGTTTCGAGGTGTTTGTAGCCAGGTTCGTGTCTCCTAGCGCTGTTTTGGGTGTTTGTAGCCAGGTTCGTGTCTCCCGGCACCATTTTGGGTGTTTGTAGCTGGTTTTTGGGGTGTTTGTAGCCAGGTTCGTGTTTCCTGGGTGCCGTTTGGGGTGTTTGTAGCCAGGTTTTGGGTGCTTGTAGCCAGGTTCGTGTCTCCTGGCACCGTTTTGGGTGTTTGTAGCCGGGTTTTGGGGTGTTTGTACGGGGGGTTCGTGCCTCCCGGCACCGTTCCGGGTGTTTGTAGCTGGGTTTTGGGGTGTTTGTAGCCGGGTCTTGGGGTGTTTGTAGCCGGGTTTGGGGTGTTTGTAGCCAGGTTCGTGTCTCCCGGCACCGTTTCGGGTGTTTGTAGCCGGGTCTTGGGGTGTTTGTAGCCGGGTCTTGGGGTGTTTGTAGCCGGGTTTGGGGTGTTTGTAGCCAGGTTCGTGTCTCCCGGCACCGTTTCGGGTGTTTGTAGCCGGGTCT
>NW_010587848.1:27448-38060 GCF_000705375.1 Tinamus guttatus | reverse complement strand
CAGTATTCTTACTAAGGCCCCAACACACTCACCTGATTGTTGTGTTTTCAATACTTTATTTTCCCCTGCGTTATGGTGTTGTACCAGATTTCACACAGGTACTGAGTGTCCTTTCCACGTGTTTGCTTTCCTAACTGTTTCCTCTGCAATATCAGCCTTGGGCACTCACTGTAAGAGGCTAGATAATGGATTTCTTGCACCAATAGATCTTGCTATGGTCGTATGGGCAAATATACCTGTCACATAGATCAATCTAGGTATATAATAATTTTCTGCCAAATGTTTAATGCGTCTTGGTCATAGGGCACTCTTTCACACTGTTTCTGCTCTGTTATGCAGCACACAGACCTCAGTTTGAGATATTTACTCCATTTCTTTGTACCTAAGGTAGCAGGAACCAAGAGAGAATTGTGTGATGTCTAGGATGTGTGATATTTTAGGATGAAGATATTAAATGTTGCCCAGGACAGCTCAGCAGGCATGATGGTCTTGAGACCTAATGGTTCCTATTTTATGAGATATTATATAAGTTCGCTGGCGATGTAGACAATTTCAGTAGAAGAGTTCAGTGGAAGAACATTTATTTTTGATGACTTTTCTTCTGCTAAGTACTTCAACACTGAAAAATAAAATTAGACTGCATTTAAATTCCCAGTTTGTATGGCAGTATGGAACCTGCCTCTCTTACTGGCCTGTTGTGTAAACGCGTTAGAAGTCACAAGACACTCCAATACTGTTGTGTAATAAAAAGATACCTGTCTGGTTGTGTTTGTTTCCCATGGCACAACTAGATGCAGAGATCTTTTTAGCTTCCTGAAGTACCATTCTCCAGTGCCCTGAGAGAGAATTAACCAGCAGCAGAATAAGGCAGTAAAAGAGAAATGAACTGACATTTCTCTCTGAAACACCTGAGAGTTATGGAGAAAAGGAGAATTGACCTCGGTAAAAATATTTCTGTTTTTCTCAGAAATAGCACATGTCTGCTTGCCATGAACAGATAGGAGGAAAAAATCAGCAAAACCAAAAAGTTATTTGGTATGCTAGGACTAACTTAACTCATGTTGATAAGTACTCCTATTGAGAGTATTCATCGAGGTCGTGAGGTATTGAGAGAGTAATGGGTTTTCTAGTAGTGATGTATAAACTTCCAGAAGAAATGTATGAAAATGTGTAATTAAAATACAACTAGATTTCACTCTGTTTCATTAGCAGTTCTTGCCTTGGAATTACATGACCTAGATCTGCCTCTAAACAGATAAATTTCATAACAAGACAAGTTTTCATACTTGGTGACAGTCATTTGTGCACGGAGGCCTGAGCACCACTTACATCCTTGTTCAATTCTGCTCCTCCGGACTTAACTGGGATTTGGTTAAATTGACAGCCTCATGTTGCTGCTTTTATAGGGAGCTGAATTCACCTGATGAGAAGAAAGTTTTCTGTTTGATTAAGGTAAACTTATTATAAACTTTTCATAGAATATACATAGAATTTCTAACAGATAGGGACTGGGAATTAGAAAAACTTGAACAAATGTTCATAGAGTTATGTGAACAAAGCCTTTTCAGTTAAACCATGTCCCAGACTGCAAACAAAAATTCTGTTGTGTGGATCTGAATGAATACAGAATGCAAAGAAGTGAATGGCAAGGCTGTTTATCACCAGTGGAGAGATGCTTGTGCTTGGTGAAAATTCACTCCCAGGTAGAAAATCAGGTAGTTAAATGCACTCAAACTTTCCACAGTAGCACTTTGGGAAAGAAATTTAGGTAGTAAGCACTTCTGGAGCAGCTCATTTAAAATTCTCCTCTTGACTTTTTTTTTGTCTGTGGGAGCAGCATATTGTCTACCTGCAGGATGACTGTCTGTCAGGGCTAGGTTTGCTATAAAAATAAATGATAATGAAAAATGTACAATTAAGTGGCACAGAGCATAGCCCTGGGGGAGGAGCTCTGCACCTTGTATGGACACCAAAGTACTGCATAATTGCTGCAATATTTGCAAATGGGGTGTAATCTTAGTGGCATGTTAAAAATATTTTTAAAGAATGGCCATGAAAAGTTAATATTTAATTTATCTGGCTTCATTGCCAAAGAACAATTCTGATTTCATGCCAGCTTCACAGATGAAGAACAAAAGAGTTTCCTCAGAGGAATGATCTCAAATTAGGATTAAAAAAAAAAAAAGTACAATGGGGTTCATTTTGAGAGTCTTGTTTTCAGGAAATTGTACTTGTTGAGACTATTTTTTTGCTAGAGTAAGGACAATTTTATGAATTGATTACTTTATAAAGAAGCCATTCTTTATTTTAGATGATATCTAGCAAGCAAGCAAGCAAGCAAAAACATGTATCCCAAATCTGTGTAAATGTAAGCAGGGAAAGGAATGTACTTTTAAAGCAGGGAAGATTACCATTTCTAAATAAGATTTGGAAATAGCTGGACAGTTGGTGGGAGGGAAATCTTAGAAAGCTGATTTAGAAATGAAATTGTACAAAAGTAGAGATACAAAGAGGTATTAAATAAGATAGAAAAAAAAAATCCTGTTTCTGGGAAGCCTTATAGACTGTCTTCTTCATGTGTAGGCTATACTACAGCTAGTAGCAGGTCTTTGCTAGTTGCAATTTGGTTCATTGTTGTCATGATTCCTTCTGTTTTCATAGTTTTCACAAAAAAAAAAAAAATCCTTGGCCAGTCATGCCAATTAAAGTATGGGACAGTTCTTTCTTGTGTTCTCTCATAATGAAATACATTTTTGCTTTTCTATAAATTCTCAAGCAGGCTAAGAGCTACTTTTGCCTGAGCCCCAGGTCCTTAGGAAAGAACTTGGAAATATTTTTTTTTTCTTACAAGTATAGAAAAATTCAGGGTAAAAGGGACCTCCGGCAGTCATGTAACCTGTCTGAAGCAGGTTCAACGAATCATTGCTAGACCATTTCTTGGCAAGCTTTTGGTCCACATCAACTTTTATGCTCTAAAACTATTGCCAAGAACTGTTCAGATCTTAGCCCAGGCCATGGATCATGATTAGAAGTTCGTTAAGATACCATTGCCCAGCTCTGCCGCTTAGGTGGCTTTAGTAGCAGGAACATGGGCCCACTGTTCTCAGTGCTAGTGAATGCTTATTCCAGGGATGTAACTCCAGACTTGATTCTGCTGCGGCAGTTCGGGGTGGCTTCCATCAGTGGTAGAAATTGCTCCTGAAATAGCTGTCTTAGAAGAGGGTAGTGAACAGGACCACATGGGAGTTAACAGTGAACTCACATGGGTAAGATCAAGAAAGATCTTACTTAAGAGAGAAACATATTAATAATTCTTTCATCTTTTTTTATTCTTCATTTTGTCCTAGAAAATTGGGGAGGAGGAGAGCAGAGGAGAGATGGAAGGTGCTGAAATGCAGGAGGTTTCACGTTTGAAGGGACTTAGCATTTCCATGTATAATTTCTTTCTCTCTGCTTTTCACATTTTATCCATTAGGTTACCTTGATTTTGTATTTCAACGGAGCTTTATAGAAAACCATGTGCAAGTCAGGCAGGGTCAGGAGAAACAATCTGCGCCCCTGATTTTCTTGTGTTTTTTTTGTTGTTGTTTATTTTTTCTTTTGGTATTAAATTCAGATGATACTTAAATATTAAGACTATGTGTAGTTGATTTTTTCTTAATCTAGACTGTAATTATAAAAACATTCTAAATACTGTTGGCTTGTAAAGAATTCTGGAAAAGGCTACAAGAAACTACAAGATATCAACCACTTATCGGAGCTGATTTGTTATCAGAGTTACAGTCTGATTTGATCTCCTGATCCAGTTTCATAGCCAACCCTGCTTTGAACAGGGCCCTGGAGAGCTCCTGAGGTCCCTTCCAGTCTGAATCTTTCTATGATTATATCAATTATTAGTTGCATCAGTGCTCACACAAATACTGTAACAAAGGAAAATGGTGTATCACTAAGGGGTTGATTTTAAGAGCTGTCTTCAAGTGCTAACTACCCTTAACTCCTACTGATTTGACAAGAGCTGAGATCACTCAGCAAGTCGTGGAACAAATATCAGAGTTCAATCCAGTTTACATTTAAATCACAAAGTACATTTACTTTAATTTCAGAAATAAGTCTAAAACTGCAGAAAATGTAAACCTGATGATTCAGGTTAATAAAGTAAGGTGTTCCAGAAAAACTTATGGAGCTCAGGAAAGTCTTGCTGGCGAGCAGCAAAAGACAGAACTGTCTCGTCTTGTCACTGAGCAGAAAGAGTAGACTGAATCCGAGGCTACAATTCCCCTAGCCATTAAGAAGTTGTAAAGGTTGGAGTTAGGACCACCAGAAACCCACAGGCTGCAATTCTGCAGCAGCAGCAGCAGAGTGAGCAGAAGGAAAAACAGCCAGCTTGAGTGAAGGATTTGACACAAATGGTGCATTACGGCCAGTTCAGCAAACTGGCCTTCTCCAAAAAGCTCATTCTTTCACAACATTTCCTACTGCCCCTAATTAGTGAAATACTGTCTTCACACCTAATATTGGCACCTTTAAGAAGAGCTTTGCAAACCTGAAAGGGGTAAACGTGCTGTATAAATCAGTCACAGTCTGGATTATCCCGCTTACCACAAGTCAGTGGTCTCATTTGATTTACTCAATTTGACTTAGAAACAAGGAGTTCAAGAATTGATGTGTTATGAAAGTACCTACATGAGGAAGGAAAGTCTGATAGCAGATGGTTCTTTAATCTAGCAGACAAAACAAATATTAGGACATTGAAGTGAGATAAATTCAGAGTACAAACACAATGTGACATTTTTAACAGGGTTAGTACTAAATCATGGTACCAGATTATGTTGAGATGCATCATTTTGAGCCTGCAAAGATGGGTCGTGCTCATGACTTTTTTATAGACACCCATTAATGCATTATGAGTACCTCCAAGCAAAGGAAGAGCTGCATATCCCCCTACCACCTGTGCCCTGATGCAGGACTCTTGCTGGAACATGACTTCTGTGTTAGACCTGGTCACATTGCAGTTGGCAACTGCGGCTTGGGAGCTGCAGCTTCTTCCTTGGCACTGAGAGGCTGAAGCGCTGGGCTGGCTGTGCAAGAGGCTGCGGAGCACGTGCAGCGTCAGACCGGATCGCCCTTAAAATTCATTCCCTTTCGGGGATAGAAGTCAAAAGCAGAATGTTGCTTCATGCTGCTCCTTTCCCAGATGGGATCATGGTCTTGTAATCAAACCCATCAGGAGTTGCTTGAAAGTTGCTAGGATGGGAGAGAAGGGAGTACGGAGACAGGAGGGAGACATGGAATAGCATCAGTCTTGACTTCTTGTATCAAAAGTGACAATTTGGTATGTATAAAATCACCCTGTGATGGGAATGGCCTCATCTGTCAACTTCAGGAAGTTTTGCTGAGTTACCAAAGATGAAGAACCATTTGGATTTTTTTTTCTTTCTTTCTGTGATTTTCAAAGCACTAGCAGAAAGATATTTCAAGTAGATTTATAGAGAAATAGAGCCAGAGCAATTCCAAATGGTCTTGAGGCAGTGTATATGAAAGGTACATTTATAATACATATCAAATCGGGAGAAAATAGTGAATGGCTGAAACACGAGACATCAGTGCAAGGAGACTAGTATTACTTAAACCTCTATTGATGCTTTGGGAACTTGTAGCGTTTTAATGAAATATCCAAGGAATAAATTAAAAGTAGTAGAACCAAAATGAACTAGCTCTCTTCCTAGAATAAGATTCGTCTACGACACTGCAGGCTAATACTTCCAGGGATGTAGACAATTGAAAAAAAAAAAAAAAGAGCAAAATTAAGAAACATTGATGATCCTCAACCAACTTGAAAAGAAAATTGGTTGCAAATTAGATCTGTCTTTTCAAATAGGCAAAGGTGCAACACAAACAATATAGTTCTACATGTTAAGATTTTAATGGCTGAATAGTGCTTTGTGTTTCCTCTGTTTTTTCAATACTTCCTTCTAATTTTCACAAAGCTAGGAAGTTTCGTAGAAGTTTGAGTTTCAGAGAGAGATTTGCTGAACTCATAATCTCTTTAATTTTGTTCCCACTATTTTTTCGAGTATATCTAAATTTGTAATGTTGCATGTGGCATTCTGTTTCCTTGAAGGCATTCATTCTCATGATGAATTTGCATGTGTGGGATGAAAATATGTACATTGGCTTTATCAAGTATTCTATTAAAACTGGACAAGAATGCTAAGTGACACACAGCAAAATATGGTGGCAAATTCATGGAAGATTACACAAATATTTGAATTTAAGTGCATGTTGGCAAGCAATACATTAATTTTACAATCTGAAAGGCTCTCTGGATTAAAGCAATAGGAAAGGATATTTTCAGACCACCTGCTAAACACAAAACAATTCTGGAAATAACCCTATCACTCTAAATATGAAGTGACTAGGGAACAGCAGTGATGCGTAATAGCAACACATTTGATTTTAAAATTTATGTTCCATATTAGAATTGACAAAACCATCCTTTAATTTATTTTATTTTTTTTAAGAAGAAAATACATTTGGGATTTTTTCACAATGCAAGTCCTTTTTTTTGTCTTGATGTTACTTTTTCTTTATGACATGGGACCCTGGATCACAGAAAATGCTAGCCACGATTTTCAGGGAAGTAAAATATTGAATTCTAAAAATAATATATATGACAGGAATATTTGAAATGGCATTATAAATCTTTCAGTGCCTTATATGCTTTTTTAAAAATGCAGTGTTTTCACATTCCATTTCACATTTCAAAATTAATACCTTTGGATATTTAGGTCAAAAAGTCACTATTAAATAGGAATGTAATTATTTCTATATACTTTCCAGTGCCTTTAAACAGATGCTGTATACTACTTCACCTGTTCAATAATTCAATACTTTTATTTTCCCTGATTCCCTAGCCACAATTTTTCAAGACTGCTGTAACAATAGGAATATTTTTCACTTGATGAATCAATTTAGAGATAGAGAAAGTTAAAACATCAGTATCCCAAAATCCTAAAGAAAAAGATGAATGACTGAATCTGAAGGCAAATATAAGTAGGAGCTTAATTCCATCAGGACTGTTGAGGTATTGATTTTCTTTTCTATAAAGAAAAGAAATATTTCCTGTATAATTTATCACTATTTCCCGTCTACTGCAGTAATCGTTATGGATGCCCATATTTGTATTAACAGGGCTACAGGTATCTATTGCTGCTTATCATGCCATGTCCTTCAGTGTTAGTTAATTCTGCGTGAAAAACTTGACAAAGTTTTTTGCCTGTTGATGCATGGTCCAGTTGATGCTTATGTGTCCTCCCCTGCAAAGAATCCAGAGCTGTTTCTGCAAACCAGACCTTCAATGTCCCTGCTGGAGCAGGGGGGTTGGACTAGATCGTCTCTAGAGGTCCCTTCCTCGAGAGGAATTGCATGTGATTCTGTGATATAGTGCAGGTACATGCAGCGATGTCAAAAGAGCATCACTCCTTTAAAAGAGGCATCTAAATGAACCCAGTCTGATCTTGAACCTGAGGCAGACTGAACATGACCTTTGGCAAAAGGACCCCACTGGTGGCTCCGATGAACAAATACTCAGGCCTTAGTTACTTCTGGTAGCCACCACTTCTCTCTGCCAACCCTGAGCTGGAGCTGAACATGAACCTAAGCTGGGGCTGGATAGGAGTGATCCTTGGCAAAGGCCCAGCCAGTGGCCAAGACAATGGAGTTCTCCGGGGTGAACCCTGGTGCAGCCCCCAGCACTTTTTCTGGAACGCCCCACTGAGATGCAATCCAAGTGCAGCTGTAGCCTTCTCTCTCCCAACCCTGCCCCTAGTGCTGGTGCAAGGCTGAACATGAGCCCAAGCAAAAGGAATTCTCAGAGATTTTTTTTTTTTCAGCCTTCAGCTTCCTCTGGTAGCCTTTTCCCAGCCCCAAGTGCAGTTCTCTGCTTTTTCTTTCCCCAACAGCTGACCCTAAGCCCTATCCTTAGACCTTGGCAAGGCTTCAGCCAAATCTTCCAGCCATGGTCCAGGTAAAAAAAATGTTGGGGGAACTTGCTTTTCCAGTTTAAATTTGACAGAGATACGGACACCTTCTTGATCTGTTGCTCTAGGCTTTGAGTGTATCGCAAGTCTAGAAATGCAGCTAGGGTCACTGTTATATTTATTGTTGGGAGACCGAAATATCCTAGAACTGCAATTGAAAGGAGGCTGGGAAGGGGCTTCCAAAGCAATCAGTGGGCTTCAGGCTTCTCTTTTGAGAACTTTTTTCCTTGTTGTGGATAAAGTCTGGGGCTAAAGGCCAAGCTGCAGCCCCAATTCCAGCTTTAAGTTTCGGGTTTCACTTTAGAGTTAAGATTAGCACAGCGAGAGGAAAAAAAGCCAAGAATCATTTGGGGCAGGGCTGTAAAGAAGCTTCCAGGGGAAAGACATGTGGAGTGATTCGGGAAATGTGAGGAAACTCTGGCGATGAATTTGTCTGGAATCTTTATAGTCTGCAGTAGCCCAGGCACTCGGATTTGCATGGGTTAAAGCATGAAATTTTGTGTAGCTCAATATGCATAGCAGTTTTGATTGAAAGATATACGTCCAAACTGTAAGAGGCATCCCTGCCTATGTTGTCTTCACTGCAAGTTATTGCTGTCTCACTAGCAGTTTCTTACTGAAACAAACAAGATGTATATCAGTGTGCATGTTTTTGACAGAAAAGTAATCAATGTAATGGAAGCCGTTTATATCCCAGAAGAGGTTTTCCATTTGAGAGATTCTAGACCACGGTAATGGACATCTATCTTCTTTACAGAAACCTTTAAATATTGCTTGTTGCAGTCTTTTTACTTTTTCTTCTAGTCATGTCTCCTTTTAAACGCGCATCTAATCAGGAAGAGATTTTACAATGTAATGAGCTGCAGTGTCACCAATAATTAATGCCATTCAACTTTACAGTCACGATTTTAAATTTCCTTTCATCTTTGGTAGTTATTTACCCCTGTGAAAAGTGAGTATAACACTAACAATCAGATTGCTTCTCAATTTACATATATACAAAGTCATTGCTTGGGAAAACAGTATTATATGGGCAAGTAAACAGTTAAACATCTGACTTATCATTTACATCTGCAATCATAATAATCTCTTGCATAAACTAACTGCAGTTCTGCGTGTGTTTTTGTGTACGCACCTGCCTTATGGTCCTTTTTACTTCTCTTGTACATATAGTTCTGAAAATACAGCCTCTTATGTGCTGTGGTACCCATATTTGTTTGTTTATTTTTATTCGAAAGATAACACTTATAACAGCACAATATTCCAGTTATTTGGGGTCATTTATTCAGCCAGTGCATATCGTGAAATAAAAATGCCATCCAACAGATAATCCTATATTTTCTCACAAAAAAAAAAAGAAAAAAAAAGTCTTTGGATTTCTCCATGCCTGATAATGAAAAAGATCAATGTGTGGCTATACAGTAAGAGCATAATGATTTGACACAATTGCATTGAAACTGATACAGAGCTGCATTATGGTAAATGTAAATCTCTAAGGGTTGATTCTTGCTTAACTGCAAGCTGTTCCATAACCAGCCATTTAAATAGTTGAGCAGTAATAGTCCTTTCATTCATTGTGTGGTTTTTGTGCATTAGAGGGAAAATGGCTCTTCAGGATTCCAACCACTAGTTTAAGCTGCAGTTAGCTGATTAAGCACATTACAGATATGCACCACGCAGGGAGCACACGCCTTTGTGACCAGCAGTGGTCCTTCTTGAAGGAGGATGAAATCAAAGAAAACTCTTCCACTGAGTTGAGTGTGTTTAGGATTTGCTCCAAAAAGACGTCACTATCAGCATATAGAAACAAACTTCTGATTGTGGACTGATAAAACCAGGCTTATTTCAATATAACATTAAATATTGCTAATCATGGAACTTCTGGAAACAGGACCCTTGATTAATTTAGTGAAGCATTTCACGAAGATACTTATTTTTGGTGTTTAAATTGCTCAACAGTTCTGAAGAAGGCAGATAAGTCAGACATACTGTGTTTTACTTATTTTTATCATCTGAGTATTTGTCCTTGGAATTTAGTGAGAAGCGAAATCCAACCACAAGGTGCCTGGCACTAGCAAAAATAGCCTTGTTGGCTGTTATCTTTTTAAGCACTTTTTCTTTTTTTTTTCCTTTTTTTTTTTTGACAAAGGTTTTTCCCCTTTTCTTCAATTGACCAATAAAACCAAAAATATAAAACTTCAGGTTGTGTCATACAGAGTAGATTCATCATTCCTAAAATTGCAGATTATAATAAGAAAAAATCAACTCCTCCAAAAAAATCAAACCCAAAAGCAAGTATGTTTGGGAAAAAAATAAGGTAAGAAAATACAAAGATGTTCTTTTACCTGAAGAAAGCTGGCTATCAAAGGAAACACAGGAGATGGCTGAGTGAATGTGAGGCAAATTTCTGCCCAGCTCAGACAGACCATCTTGGGCAGGAGACTGACATTCAGGAAATCCTGTTGTCGTTATTACTTGGAGAGGTGATGTTAAAACACTGTGGCTGCAATGTTGGTTGCTGACAAGGTTAGATTGCACTAAGTGATAGGACTGTCCTGGAGCCAAGCCAGAAG
>NW_010587848.1:3428-18794 GCF_000705375.1 Tinamus guttatus | reverse complement strand
CCTTCCTTCCTTCCTTCCTTCCTTCCTTCCTTCCTTCTTTCCTTCCTTCCTCTCTCTCTTTTTTTCTCTCTCCTTCTCTCTTTCTCTTTTTCTCCTCTCTTTTTCTCTTTCTCTCTTTTTCTCTCTTTCTTAAATTTTTCAAAGTTTTTGGCTTTTATCCTCATGAGAAATAATATTTGTGTGAACTTCAAAAATTTCCAAATGATAGAGGAAGATAAATGTCCTATCTCCTACCGCATGGCCACAGAGGCTTGTAAACATTCTCTGCACGGTGGCCACTGCATGGCAGACAAATTCTCAGAAGTCAGAGGGGGAAGGGATGCTCCTGGGAAAAGTGCAACTGAAATTTTGAGGCTGGTAATAGCTTTATTTCACTGCTCCTCAATGTGATGTAAGCTACTCTGTGGGTAGCAGAGAAGAGCTACAGCCATGCTGTGCCCAATGGACTGATGTTCTGGAGACTATACACTACACATGAAGAAATGTCTTTCATTAGCTATCAACAGATGACAGGATACGTGGGAGTTAATGGGAGAGATCGATACTCCGCATTATGTGTGATCCTCATCTTTGATCCAATCCTAAAACTTTGTCTTTTGCTTGTGTAAGAGTACATGTTGAAACAGCAAAGTTGAATATATAAACTCCTGTAGCTTAATAATCTGTCAGCTTGTGCTTTCTATGTTTTCTATAGAGCTTTCTCCAACATAAGATTGCATTTTGGAAGGTGTTTTAGGACCCAGTTCAGCAGAGACATTGAAGCCTCACAGAATCTCAGGATGCCTAATGATATGGTTGGGTGCCTATGTACTATGGCTCATTGAGATGCATAATTACATTCAGTAGGAAAGTTCAGTTCTTAAGCTTTAAAAAAAGTCTCTGCCTTTGAACAAAATCCTGACGTTCCTGTCATACTGAACTTCTGTCTGTATGAAGAATTTAAAACCAAAAGCCTCATATACGCTGTTTTCCAAAAGCAAAATGCTGGTGACCTTCCTTGAGCTGCCTGGACACTGCTATAGTGTTTACATATTCCCTGCACTTGCTGCCTCAGGACAGTCTTGGCTTCAGCCAAGTCCCACGATCAAAAGGTTTCCCTCTCCTTGGCAGAGAGGCTAAAGCTGTAAGACCAGGAGCTTTAGCCAGCATCCTGGAGGCCCCAGGACCATGGCTGTGTAGAGCCCTGTCTGACCTACTGCTGAATGGTGCCCTGCCAGGAAACGGGGCTTTCTTCCCTAAAGAATGTACCTGCTTCTGCCAAACAGCTCAGCAAGTTCACCTGTTCTTGTAGACCACTTCTATAATGCAATCATGTGCCCATCAGAATATTTCTAGCCAACACTACCAAAGATGGAAGATCACAAAGCATTTATTTTTTTCCAGTGGGATGGGAAAAGCCTCAACTCTACTTGTACTTCCAGTCATTCTGGGCTGCACACTAAATCAGGGATTCTCCTTTGACCAAGCCAGAAGGAAAGATGCCAAACTTCTGGAGAGAGCCTCTTGCACGGAGCCTCGCTGAGGTGCAAGCAGTGCTTAAATCTCATATGTGGAGTTTGGAGGTATTGGGACCTACTACATTAGTCACAAATGGGTGCTCAACAAGGTGGGATTTATCTAAGACTTCAGTAGTATAGGTAAGTCTTGTGTCAACATTTTAAATAAAATTTTAGCCTCCCTAAGTATGTTTGTGTTTTTCAGATATCTGGCAGGACTCATCTTTTTTCATAAATGACTATTCATCGGATGCATATAATAAAAGTTATTAGCAGGGGTATTGCAGAAGATTTGCCAGGCAAATGAAGAGCTGCTTCTCATAAAATGCGTTTCTTTTGACTGCTGCACTGTGCTTGTTTCATCTGCTACTGCCTGAGCTGTAGCAGTCACACTTATTTTACGTTTGTCACAGATTAACAGAGGATTGTGCTCTGCCTTGTTAGTACGGGAACTAATGGATCTATCAGACCAGGTTCTTTGCTGGAGTTAATTGCTCCAGCTCCATTTGAAGTCAAAGGTACTAAATTGTTCCCTGCTAGCAGAGGACCCAACCTTTCATTTTTCTCCTGACACGCAGGCATTTTGGATATTGCTTATGCTGAGTTGCAAACCTCATTTGTGAAGTTTTATAGATGAGGGTTGAGATGCTTTGTATCCTAACATTGCAGCTCTTATTCTGTGTCCTTTTCTGTGGCTTTCACTGGGATGTCCAACCTTCAGTTCCTGCTCTAGTCTGAAACAGTTTTTGAAAAAAATCAGCAAGTCTTTTAGATGGTGCATGGGGACTTGTCTTTCTCTTTCATCTTTTGTCTCCATTCACATGTAGTTTTTCCCCATCATGCCTCTATTTCTAGTGTATAATCTTTTGTCCTCCTATTCAAATTTTCCATGCTTTTTATTTTCCTCTTTCTCTGATTCTGTTTCAAGAACCTTTCCAGCAACCACACTCTCTGTACTTTGCAGCTGTATGATTAGAGTTTTCTTTCCAGTTATTGTCTTGCTATGTCAATCTTTCTGAGAATATCTATCATACAGAACTGCACCTAGTCATTTAAGATATTTCCATTTCTGTCCCCCCACATTTTTTCCACCCTCTCCATCTACCTTTGCCGTACAGATTCAGAATACCTTATCAGAATAAAATATTTTCACTACCTATGCATAATCAGTTGGAAATATTTGCTTTAGATATGTGAGACTTTTCTTTAAAAACTGATTATCAAAGGTATATTTCTTGCTTTCTCATATGGCTAGAACCTCCTGAAGAGTATGTTATGGTATCTATATGTGTATCTATACTTTCCAACTCTAACCCTGAAATTTAATTGTGAAATTTCATTTTATCTGCTGAATCCTTGTAGTTCTTTGAGATTTCTTTGAAGATTAATATTTGGATACAGTAGGTATAATTATGATGCTAATTCATGCAGTCCTTGAGAAGCAATGAAGAAAGAGATCTCTGGAGGGTTTGAGCCAGAAAAGTCTTAAATATGGGGCACCAGCCTTCAAAGATGGTCTGTGTGAAAATACCTCCAAGATTAGATAAAACTTCTAACTTATGCCATTTTAGTGATCTAATGGCATGTTCAAGCCATTGGATTAGGACACTGCCAGGCATATCTAAATTGCAAGGCAGCAGTGTGGTCCCAGGGATGACTGGTGCTTTGGAGGCTGTGTTTAGGGGAAGACAAAGATCCCTACTTCTCCAGAAGTATATCTCTTCTTAGAAGACATATAGGGAGCAGGTAGCTTTGTAATGCCTCTGAGGAGCTGAGTGCTGCACCAGAATTCCTGCGTTGTGTTAAAAAGAGGCACAACTTCCTACCTACAGAAATAGAGAAATGATTTAAGTGTGTCACATGACAAAATAGAATTTCCCATATAAACGGGATATCTGGATTTGTATCTTGTATTATGATTAAAATACTTGACTTCTAGGATGAAACTAATGAATCTCCTCATCTGCAACAGAAAGGAAGGATCTGGTCTTTTCTAGAGCATCCTTTTGAGTCAGAACACTCATGGATGATAGCATTTCAGCCTTCCTACATTCATGTATAAAACCTTCTAATTCTGTTTGGTGCTAAGCCTGAGCTACGAGCCTGGTCATTATATTTGTCAGGACACACTGTCAATTCTCCCCTGCTGCTGATGTGTTCACTGTTGAATGAGGATTAGGACAAAAGCAATCAAGTGGTTATGGTCCCCAAAATGACAGTGAGAGTGTCATAAAGCATCTCAAAGTATTGAACTGCAAATAAAATTGCAGACTCAAATGTATGTTCACACTTACTTACATATGTCTGTGCTCACAGAAAGGTGAGCAACTTCAGTAAAAACAATTTCATTGTGGGTTCTTGCATTTTGACAATGTTTAATTAATAGCAGAATCAGGTGGGCTACCCATTACTTCTGCCTTGAAATGAGACTGTTAAAACGATCTGTTCTTTCATAATTAGCATATTCTAAGAAAGAATGTCAGGCCAAATAATCTATATAACTCTGAAGTCTCTTCTGAAGATGCACAAACATTTTAGAAAGAGCGTGGGTGAATGTAGACTTTGGGTTTTGAGGCACACAGTGAGAGAACTGTTTTTGTTTCTCAACTGCTGTCAACGTGAACAGGTTAAACTGAAGATGTAGCACCATGTCCAAAAGAAAGGTCAAGCATGTGCCAACAATAAGAGCTTCATCCCTAGATAACCAAGTCTTCCTGAGAGAAACAGACTGAATTTTCTTTAGATTTTCTTTACATTTTATGTAAACAGTCCATTCGCAATTTATTTGCAATTAATATAGTGGTCCAGAGTCCTGCTTCAAACTTCACCTTGCCTGTGGTCTGAATTTAGAGGAAAATTTACCTAATCTTCTCCTTTTAACAGCAAATGAGGATGTCTCATTTTAAAGTTCTTATATTTATATGTTTGTTTCCAAGAATGTTGCATGTCAAAGTTATTGGTCTTAGATCCCCAAAAGGAGACTTTGAATACTCCAAAGCTGGCATTTATACCAGAAATAAATTTGAGTTGCAACTAGACCAGTGAGTTTCTAGATGGTGAGTTTTATCTATTTTACAGAGTTGAGAACAGAACACTCTTTGTTGGAATATTGTGCCTAATGTTTGGGAAAATGCATATTTTCAAATATCTGCACTCCTGCCCCATTTAAGTCTTTTTAGTTTTTTTTTTTTTAACTTATTGTTTCTGAGTGGCTATATTTCTCCTCTCCCTTCTTTGTCTTTCATTTTATTATGCACTCTTTGTTTTTGCTGTTCACTCTTTCTCTGAAGTTCAGGAAATTTATAGTGGTAAGATGGAAAAAAGGACCAAAACGAAATGATATTGGACAACTAGGATGTTTGGCCCAATTTTTTTTCAACATTAATACCAAAGTAATAAAAAGCAACAAATGTCATGCCAAACCTTCAGAAAGGATCCTAAGAAGCTAAAGGTCAATGAGTTTGGTTCTTTACTGGAAAAACTTACTCAGCTAACTGAGCTAAATGACTATCTAAACTGCTTATTTTTCTGTATATTAAATTATATATTAAGGATTCTCCCAACGGGAATTCTCCCAAAGCGGAATGATAAAATGGCAAATGAAATTCACTATCATAAAGGCAAAGTAATGTACATGGATAAAAATAGACCATTTTAGTATACATAGTATTAGGGTTAAGGGCATTATTAACACACAAGAAGAGAGATGTTCTTGATTTCATAGGAAAAAAAAAACAGAGGTGGAAGGAAGTGAAGCACAAAGAACTTACTAAGTCTTTCGGTACTCGGAAGAATCTGAAGTGAAACTCAAGTTTCAACAGATTTTCGTTGACTAATTCTAAAGAGGGCTATGCAGCTGGAGAGGAATTTTGCCTCTTCTAACTGTTCAGCTCCAAGGACAGACAAGATTTTCAAAGCAGCACAAGCAGCAGCTGGGCTCCAAACCTCGCAGGCTTCCAGTGGAGATGAAGCGCCGTCTAAACACACGTGTCTCTAGTTACTTCTACTCCCCCCAACAATACCCCCCACCGACTAGCCTAGTTTCCTATCCACGGTGTGTGGGCAGAGAAGGGAAAATAGCTCCTGGGAAATGCTCCAGCTCTTTCCTTCCAGGGAAGGGGAAGTCCTGGTTGTGCTTGATTACAGTGCTCTGACTGCTGAATAGCAGAGAAAAAGACTCTGACCTGGCAAGAGACTTGCACAACCTGCTCTACTACAGGTGAAAACTTTGGTCAGATGCCTTGGTGTCAGCACAGCCTCACATATCACCCTCTCCTGAAGAGAAAACTTGTTATTCTCACATAAATAATTGCACCTAATAGCCCTTTCCCTCTTTGCACTTTGTGTCCCTCTCCCTTGCACACCATCCCCAGCTGCAAATGGGGGAATTAACTATTACTTCTAGTTAAATAACTTGAAATTTCAAGTTATCAAAGCCTTCTTCAACGCTATTCACCAGTTTATCAATTTAGCATAGCCTTAAAACATGCTTATAGCTATCAAACTATGTATTTGTACCTATCTAAAAGTGATTGCATAATAGTTTTTTAATATCATTCTATTACTATATTCAGTTATTACTATTATTCTGTTACTACAGTTATATGGAAATTCTAATAAAGAAACATTTCATTTGGTCCAAAATAATTGTGTTGAACACCAAATGCTGTATTTCTACTACAAGTATTTTTAAAATGATGAAACGTTATAAATAAATTCAAAAGACATTTCAAAACAGTGAACAAGTCTAATAAAAAACAGTGTTTTCATGTTGAAAATATTTTGTAAATCCTCACAGATATTTTTTTTTCAGAATGCAAAAATTGCATGACTTTCCAATGTTATTAAATATTTTGCTAACATTTTTCTCAGGAAAAGAAAGCATTGGTTGTAAAATCTCATTGTGTTTCAGACACTCTCTCATCCTCAAAATTTACCATTAATAATATTTTTTAGAAACTAAGATTTTATTCCAAGTTTTCACCTTGGGGGGGTTTTCTTTTTATCTTGGCATTACAAACCTTTGAAAGGAAGCATTTAGAATGGAAGGCATGACAGATCTTTTAAATGCAATATGCAGCTACTGAGCTCCACACTATAATTACTGTCATACTGAAGATGGTTAAATATTTATGAAGAATGTGCTTTTTATCATTCAGTCTAATTTTTAAACCTGAGTTCTGTAATTGCATTGAAATGCCAATAATCAAGGGGTTTTTCTTTCTTGGCAGGCATAAGATTTTTCCCAGCCTCATTTATTTGCAAAGCATAGTCTGATGGAGATATACAAACAAAGTCTTTGAAGTTTTTTTTATTATTATTTTGGACCAAAAAATTATATTGAAAATATTTCTGCCAAATAAATTCCTACGTACTGTCTACCTGACTCTTTCCAGAAATTAGAAATTTGGCTTTCCTCTTTCTATATATTCTGTACATGTGGAGTTTTGTGCTGGGTCACTTTTTTTTTTTTCCCTTCCAAATTTGTTTAGGCTACATACCAAAATGAAATGTAATCTTAAATTTTTATTAGCATAGATTACCATATGGAAATCATAAGCTGAGTTTCTCAAGTGTTTGAAGCCAAAACCTATGAGGTATGTTTCACTCTCTACTACAGTTCTATAATCTAATAAAACAAATAGGAAAAAAAAATCTTGTTTTAGAACTCAATTAATGCATATCAAGGCCTACCATATTCATATTTGGTAGTTTTATGTGTATTAAACAAGAAAAATTCAGTAAAGAGATTTACTAGGAAAGCTGTCCTACAAAGGTGTATCAATAGTGATTTTAAAGATAATAGGGTTTTAAAAATTTCTGTTCTTTAATCCAAAAGCATTGTTTTGTCTTTGGGAAAAGTTAGGAAAAGATGCCTAAATCATGACCCAAGATTTACCAGCACAATACCTGCTTAATTCAAAAGTTTTTAGATGGCTTCTCATCATTTGAGAGCTCCCTGAGATTACTGCAATGTTGTCATTTGTGCAGGCACAGAACAGGAAAGGTAAGTCAAAAAGGTAATACCCATCTAGCTACAAAGTCAGAAGCTGGTCTTTGGCTTTGCAGAGGAGGAGCAAGATCTTGCTGGTTTTCTTTCCAGCACAAAGGTAGTGAATTGGGTCCCTGTTGGCATGGTTTCCTAGCTCTAGGAACATCATCACCATGATGCTTTATTTTAAAGAAACCAAGTATTCCTTAGGTCTGTGAAAGATGAGGCTCTCTTCTCAGGAAGAGATTCTGGATGCTCCTTCCAGGAGAGCTGAAAGGGCCACCCCAAACTCGCAGAGAGAGCAGCACTCAGGTCACTGGTTTGTGCTGCGTAGCCCTATGCAGCTCTGTCCTAACAGTGCAAGGGAGCCTTTCTGGGAGATCTGAGTCCTCTAGTGCCTGGGTAATATAGCGAGGGCAAATTCTGCCTTGGATTCTGTTCACGGAGGGAAAAAAAAGCATTTATGTCTTTACTAGGCTTTTTGGAGCTACAAGAAAGTCTTCTAAGCGGCGCAAGCATCTCATTGGTGTCAATTCATTTGAAATCTTCTTGTATTTAAAATGCTTCATTTGATGACGATTAAAGTAAGAATTGAAAAAAAAAAAAGTTAACTGACATTTATAATGTATCGTTTCTTCTATGCCAGATGTAAAGCTGAGAATTAGTTATAACATTTGTCTCTTTCTGTGTTGAGCTTTGCTCTGCTGTCAACCTGACTGCATAGAGTTAAATCACAGGAAATGGCGAGAAGGCTGTTAAAGAACTGAGCGGAGAAGGTAGAACAATGTCCAGATAAGGCAGCCGCAGGTATATAACTTCAAAGCATTTTAGATAAGAGCGGCTGCTGGGCTGCTGGGAGACAAACTGACTCCATCCAGGCTGGAATGGAGTTCTCTTCCTAGGGCTAGGCCCGGGTTCGGCACAGATCCGACACTTCAAAGACTTGGGAAAAGGGGAGGGGACACGAGTAGATTAGGAAGGGCTATGAGGGCTGAGAGCTGAATCAGTTAAAAGCTGACAGACTGAGAGAAGGGGAAACACCAAATATCAGCTGCACTTAGCTGAGTAGGGTGGGCTTTTTTCTTTTTTTTTTTTTTTTTTTTTTTTATCCTCCGGTAATGAGGTTAGGTGAGTTCAGAAGAAAAGCTAAACTTTTCACACACTTCTGAGGATGCCACTTTTCAGGGATTCGTGTTTTACTTTCTATTTTTAAGGTGTGGCCCATGTGTCAAAGGGTATCTCCTACAACACACTTGTAAGATATGTCTGAGAAAATAACCATGGCCATCATGTTGCTGTGACCCAGTCTTATCCTCTCCAAGAGGATACTCACATTAAGAGAGGTGGGGTAAGGTCAAGCAGCAACCTTGAAATACATTCAAGAAAATCCAAAAGAAACGCAGTTTTGGATATTTATTAGCTGTGACACTAATATTCATAAGTGCTTCTCTAGAATTATTTTGAAGAAAAAGGAAGTTTTTAAGTCTGGGCTTTTCCAGGGATCTGACCTGAAAGAAGCAGACTGAGGACTGGCAAGATGAGTAGATGATTCGGCTGTGGCAAATATGTTTTTGAGTTAGGAGGCAGAATCTCATGTTGCTAGTTTTATGTTGTGCCTACTTTGGCCAGAGTGACTGTGTACAGAAGTTATGCTTGTTGGGTAACATATAAAACTAAAAAGAAGTAGAACTTATTTAACTTTTGTTATCCATTCATCTCTTTATTCTTCCACTATACTTTACCCAGGAAAAGAGTGCTTTTTGCAAAACTATTCTGAGTTCTGCTTTATATTCCCGAATGCATCAAGCGTCACCTTTGAACTGTGTTTACAGTGGTTTAATAGCATTGTGTTGCATTTACTACTGATAAGCATCTAAGACGCAGAAATGTCTTTAGATGATCACTTAGGGGTCTTTTTGCTTCCTTTCATTTTGAATGGAACAAGAGATGAAGAGGCAATGAGTACTGAACCAGGTTGTGAGATCTGGAAAAAATATACTCAGAATACTAAGAGTCATATTAACGCTACTGAGCCAATAGTTGTTCTACTTAAAATGTGTTACCATATTCTCTCTGTTCTTTGACACAACTTCATTGTCCTTGAAATGCTCTGTTATAGGCAAAGCATAGAATATTTGAGGAATTCAGAATAGATAAACCATTGAATATGAGTCTTGGCAATAGAGTGGAATCTTTTATCTCTTTTATCTCTCTAGGAAGTACTTAATCAGTATTTTTTAACTCCAGTTACTCTCCTTAGAAAAATCACTGCTTTGAAAGCCCAGACAAGGCATTGGGAGAGAATTAGAGAAATGATAAATGTTGAAATGACATCATTTAGAGGATCTAATTTAAAAAATCTTTCTAAAAAATGGAGGAAAGTTGCTTCCAAAAATATCTTCATAGGGAGTCTTAGAAGAAGTCCTGTGACTTAGCCTTTCCAGAATTCCACTCTGAATTCTTACTGAAGTATTTATGCAGGTTTAAAGAAAGATGGTGAGTTACCTGTAATTCTGTTATTCTGTTTTGGAATCTGACAACATCAATACAAGCATGTCCTAAATTACACTTAACAGAAACTACAGTACAGAAAAAAAAAAATTATTGTCTGACTGGTTTTGCAAGTAAAGTTGTAAGGATTTTTGTTATACATGAGCTGGATATCTGAAGAAATGTTGTCAAGGCCTTTTGGAAGTCATTTAAATCCTAAATGTGTTCTTTACAGACAATCTGGGAGAAGAACAGTGAATCATAAGTTTTGCCAACAGTACTGTAAAAGGTATGACAGGTTGCATTGGTTACTTTTCCTAAGAAGACATGAAGTGTATCTTGCTACTGAACAGCTACACTTCTAAAAGATTTGATAACAGTTTATTTAGAAGAAAAATGAGTTTTCATTCTGATGTTCACCCACACAAGTCAAGCAGAATAATCCTTTTTTTATTTACGGGGTCATTAACAACAGTAGAATGGCAGTCTACCCTTCTTATATTTAATCTTCAAAATAGCAAAGGCAAAATAGCCTGATCTGTTCAATTACTCTACGTGATTTAAAGGAACTTTTTTTTTACCTCCTGTGAATGAAATATCAATACATGCACTTCAAAAATATTGAAGATTTCAATCCTTTCAAAAGTTCTTAATTTATTGATAAACATTTTGTGCTGTGATATTTTATATATCCATTTGTTTTCTTTGTTGGCTTTACTAGGGAAGAACACAGTGCTATCTTTAGCTTAATTTAGCTAAATCCATACATCTAATAAAAATAATAGCTGCAGGAGATTGTATCCTTGACCTCACTGATGCAGCACCTTTTTCTCCTTCCCTGCCATTCCTGGCTCTTTTTTCATGATTTTTACAAAAGCAGGCAGCCTCTTTTGACCTTACTTCAAGGTTTTACCTACAACTACATTTCGCTTTCTTGAATATTCTTCTTTTTGTGTTTGTTGGTGTGTTTGTTTTGTTTGTTTGTTTGAGCTGATGACCTGGGCAGTTGTATTTAGGAATCATTGCTTTTTTTTTTTTTTTTCTCAAAGATCATCACAGAATGAAAAAAAAAGAAAAAAAAAGAAGTTAAGAGGTTATTAAAGTTCTTAATAGATGCCTTTTGAAGGAGTGATGGCTGGTCCATACATACATGTGTTTGCAGTTGTATTCTTCAGCTTATTGCTCTATGGCTTGACTGTACAAGCAAATGGACATTGCCCTCATTAGCAACTCCTGCATATTCTTTTTGTTTGTTTCAAAATATGAAGAGAAATAAATTGCCATTCACATAATATACTACAAATGCTAAAAAGGGTACTGATGTACATTATATCCAAGAAAGCCACAAAGAAGAATTTGTTTTCATTCATACAGTGTTTCTCCCTCATGCATAAGGTACAGGTAGCAAAATATTGGTAATAAAGTAGATTTTTATAGGGACATCAAAGAAAAATAACTTGAACCATGACAATTTTTTAGCTTGGGCTGCAGAGTGCTATCAATGAACTGTGAGTGCTGGTGTTGTCTACATCCTGCTCCTGTGTTTAACTCCGTTATCTTTTTTGTGATAAACTGTAAAGCAACATATCAAGTTAGCAGATTATTGATGCCCTGCTGGAAAATTTGTAAAGCAAGCATGATTTTAAATTAGACTGGTAAAAGCAAATCTGTGTGAAGCAACTCTACTTAGCATGCATATGTAGCAATTATAAACTAAGTGTGCTTATTTGGGTGGTGGAAAATTTATGAAATACAAGTTGCTTTCAAGGACACATAGAGTGTAGCTTATTTATGAATATTCTTCTCTTGTGAAAAAAAATCTGGATCTACCCACCTCTGCTATGGATTTTTGAAGTTTTTAAAGACATCATGCAGTCTAATATTTAGTTAAGGAAGGATAGCCAAATAACCTTAAGTGTATCTCTGCTATTCTTTCCTGAGACCAGGGAAGGAACACTTGAGTCTCATTTTAATAAATCCCTTTACACCATTTCAGGGGTGCAGAGAGACTACAGAACAACTAGAAGTCCCCATTCCAGTGATAAAAAGTACAAAGCAGGCGATAACAAGGTATGTTGGCCTTAATCAGTCTGTTTTGATTAAAATGAACTGAGAGTCTAGTTTACTATGGAAAAGTCTGGTGTATTATCTAATGTCTGTGTATTTTGTTTGATACATTGGGTTTCTTCCATTTGTTCACTTCCTGGGCTAAATTCCTGTCTTAGCGATTTGCAATTGTTCCTTAGAAAACAGTGTTGAAGCAGGGAGGCTTCTCCCTGACTTTTTTTTTCTTTTTAGCTGTAGCCTAAGGAGAAATTATTCAGAAACACTTTTCAGAAAAGGTTTGCCTAAGCTACAGAGAGTGTTTATCATTGGTGATGGCATAGACAGAAAAATGATACTTCTTCTACTGAAATGACCTTGCTTTAAGTGTTAGGCATCTTTAAAGATTAGGATATTTTATTTATATCACTTCAGTTTGTAGATATGTAAAAATTTTTGCTCCAGTTGTGGGTTCTATGTTTTTGGAGCTTTTTTTTTTTTTCTAGAATATATAGCCCATTTCCCCATGACAATATTCACAGAGCCTTCAGAAGGCTGTCAGAGCCACATTATTCAAGCACCTAAAAAGAATCAGATACTTCTGAAGGTCCTTTTGAAAACCCTTCTGGGTACCTTTCTGAATTTGCAGATACAAAAATGTCTTCAAAAATCTGGTCCTTGCTTACCAACTTCTCAATAAACAGGTGCATTTATTTCTGCTTGAATGTTCTGTTGAAGGGCATTGATTTAAAATAGTTTTTTTCTTTGCTTTTGGAACCATTGATTCATTCCTCAGCATTTCCATTTTCAGAGCAACATAAATTGATACTGCAGAGTTTACTGTCTAAGGCTGTGGTGGATATGCTTAAAATTAGGTTCCTGTTTGTCTTACCTAGACATTAAAGTTTTCACTGTCCTCATTAAGGGTAGATTTGCAGTTGTTTACCTCAAAAATGTTGTCTCCTCTGCTCTTCCTCTCTTTTTCTGCAGGGTTTTCGTGCTTAGCTTGGGTGTTATTATCCACTATAAAGGTGGTTGCATTTGAAGGGGTATTGTAAAACACTCAAAAGAAATGATGTCCTGTAAGTATAAATTATTATTGCTGAACTGCAGATATTTCACATTAGTGATTGTGGCACCGTTATTCTGAAAGATATTTTGTCAAAGAATGGCATGAAAGCCAGAGCTCTGGAAATTAACATCTTGTGTTCAAAAATCAAATGTGTTGATGGAGGCCATTAAGTGAATAATGCATAACAGCAAATCGGACCCCCCAAACTGGTAGTGATGTGTGTCACTGATGGGATATAGAGGAACTGGCTTAGGCACCAAGGTGATATTTTGCTCTGGTGATTTCAGGGAGACTGGGAATTTGTCAGTTTAATGTGGAATTTAGAATTCACTGGCTTTAGTTTATGCTAGAAAACTAATTGAGTATCACTCTGTTTATGGTAACCAGGAATACTTTTGTCTGCAGAGTTTTTAGAGGTCTTTTCCACTTGCCAAGTTTAAGAACTTTTTTTTTTTTTTGAGATAAATATGACATGAGAAGGTACTGAATTCATCAGGGTTATTGATGGCATTGTAAACATTATAGATAAAATTCTCTTAAAGTTCTAAAGTTTGACATTAAATACAGTTAAAATCTGCATGTCCCCAACCAGAGAAAAAGCTGGCCTTTCAGGTCTCTTACTATTTCAAAAGATATGATTGGTTATGGTTATGGAGCTATGGTACTGTCTCCCTTTTTTTTCTTAGGTGGCTTTATGCAGGGTCCTTATTTATATCAGTGTTCCTGAAAGAAGAACCCTACTTCACCCTACTTATTAGAAAAAAAAAAAAAATCCCCAGCCGTTAGAGTTTTGGTCAAGCATGCATATTATTAAGGATTGTCTATGCATTTGAGATATCACAGATATTTTTAGGTCATTTTTTTCTAGATGATGTGTTAGTAGAGGAACAAAGGTGTTAACAACTGAATGGGAAAGTGAACAGAACCCACTGAGTGCTGAACATTTTGAGAGAACTGTAGGAAAATGCATTTTCACTGGCTTAATATCCTCACATATAGATTTGGGGTCGTTTACCACACATTCTTCCTCATGTAGTGTTTGAATCCTAGACTCTAGTATCAGTCAAGAATTAAATATGAGCTGTGAGCATTCACTCCAATTAAATATTTGTAACAAATGTGATTGTCAGTTCAAGGCTGGTCTAAATGAGAAAAGTCAGTGGATGAAGAGACATGCTAACACATCCTACCGAGGCTATGGTGCATAAAGGCCCTTTCACAAACCATTCTGTCAGGCCTAGGGCTGCCCAAAAACAAAGACTTGCTCTGGAATCAGCCACCATATCCTGCTACATTTCCCTTGGCATGCATTTTCCAATGGCAGTCTCCCTAGGTCTCTATGCTGTCTCTCTTTCTTAACCCTAACCCTAGTCCTAACCCGAACCACAACCACTAAGTTTGGGCTCATCAGGCCCAGGGCTGCCCAAAAACCAAAGGTTGTCCTAGAACAGTCACCATATCCTGCTCCATTTCCCTTAGCATGCCCATTCCAACCGCAATCTCCCTAGGTCTCTGTGCTGTCTCTCTTTCTTAACCCTAACCCTAGCCCTAACCCTAACCAGAGTCACTAAGCATGGGCTCATCAGGCCTAGTGCTGCCAAACAAGCAAAGATATCCCTAGGACCAGTCAGCATATGCTCCCACGTTTCCTTTGGCATGCACATTCCAACCGCACTCTCCATCAGACTCTAGTACTCCAATCCCAGTACTCGGCCTCTTTTCAGGTAGGTGAAAATTTTTTAGGTATGCCAGGCCTGGTGCTGGCAGAATTGCAAGTAGACCCCTCAAATATGTGCATATACAGAGCTACCTTTTTTTTGGCATTCTCTTTCTTGATCCACTTTTCACAGGGCTCTAGGCTTTCTCTTTCTATTAATCCTACTGCTAGCCTTTTCATTTTCTTTCATACAGATATCTGAACAAAGTGGAGTATGTGGGTACATGCTGTCTTTCAAAACAGGCTCCAAGTATTTAATTTGCCTCTCTCAAATGATTTAATAAACATGTTCTCATTCTTTTGTGCCAAGATAGGTAATGGCTTTCTAAAAGAGCTAAGAATGTCCTCATAGAGAGTATTTTTCTTTTAAAATCTGACTGCCTCTACACAGGAGTTGTGCTAGTGTATCTCTCATCACACCGGCTGTGTCAATCCTTCAATATTACCTCCTTACAGTGTAGGGCTCTTTTCCTCATGATTAGCCCTAACCATGCCTTTTTCAAGGCGAAGAGATCTCCTAGTGATTCCCTAGCAGCTGGAAACCTTTCCTAACTTC
>NW_010587847.1:7210-20160 GCF_000705375.1 Tinamus guttatus | reverse complement strand
CTATCACAGAAGGAGCATTTTCATTCACAGTTACCTAACCACCCAGATATTATTTAGCTTGATCCATGCCTTGAAACATAACTATGGCTGCAGTGTTTACAATTCACATAAGAACACCATAAGTTACTTCTGTCTGGCTTTTTTAAAGTCTACAGGAGTTTTATGTGCAAGCTGCAAGCTTATAGTAGTTACTGGCAGCCATACCTTCAGAAGGGCTTATTCCAGTCCCCACGTTTAGCAGTGAAAACTAAGTCATTCAACGCCCACCCCTGAGCTGTTTTTCCGAGGCGCCTTGCTCACCTCATCAGCTAAGCTTACGTTGGGAAACGGCTCGGCCTATCTATGCATGGAGGGGTTACAGTCACAAATGTTGCTTTTAGCTCAGAAAGGCAATCTCTGCAGCATTTCCTATGGTCCATGGAGGCAGATGGGCTCCTCTGTGGGGCCATCTAAACCAAACCTTAGGTGTTCCTGGCTGTCCTCTGGACAAGCATTATATCTATACTTTTATCAAAGAGGGAGCCAAGGGCCTCTATGGACCTCCTAAGGCCATGCTTCCCTGTGCTGTAGATTATTCTGTCAGGGAGCAATTCAGATATAACAGGCAATTTTCAGCTTTAAACAACTGAATCCCTAAGCTAAATCACTAGTACTCTGCTTCGGAGTTCAGTGGAGATAACAGACACTGTCAGAGACGGCGCATTAGCTTTGGTCACCAGAGAGAGAAGAGAACTTCACTGCTAAGACTGTCTGAACCTCACCAATACTCATCAATATGCTGGCCCTAATTCAGGAAACAAACACCACCTGTATAATTTGAAGCAGTAAAGCAAAATATCACTGTTCATAAATGAAAGCATAACTTTAAACACAAAACTTTGTTGGCCATGCAAAGAAGACATAGCAAATATTGGCTAAAATGCCTCATTCTGAGAGGCAGTAGAACCTCCCAAGGGGCCCTCATCCTGCAGTTAGCTACAAGTGACTGAAGTAGTTGTATTACGTTTGCTGTCTATGGTTTTCAGCTTGCAAATCTCGTACTGCATGACCCACAAAATCCTTGTCCTCTCCTTTATGATCTGTGCACATTACCACACTGTTCCTTAATGCAGTTGCAGACACAAAGATAAAGCAATGTCTATATTACTTTTAAAAGAAAGCCAAAGGGAAAGCTTGCAGGGCAATGCCATATATTGATTATTTCCCCCTCCCCCTTCCCCATTCATTCAATGCTATATGAATGCTCTTAATTCTGAATTGCTGTGGGGCTCTTGCAAAGCTGCCAACACACAGCCTTTGTTCCTACAGACTTTAGCTGCCTCTTGATAAGCTCCTGAATTCTATAATAAAACAGCAAGACCAAAATGTACTCTGGAAGGTGGCCTAATGTAAAACTGTGGCACCAATTGTAAATCATAATGATATTGCCTTTCTGGAACTTTTTCCCATTCTAGCGGGCATGTCAGCGGCGATAAAAATATTGAGGAACAAGCTTTGAACTATTTTGGTGCTCTGTTGAAGTGTTTGAACAATACTGCCTTGTCAATTTAGCTACATTTTATAATAATCAGTGATTTGGGACAAATTATAGAGTAAACACAGCATGCCTAAATCAAACAAGTGCATTTAAAGATATGCTGAATGAAAACATATTTAAGCCTATTGTTATTGCTTTTAGTACAATTACCATGGAAACTGTGTAAAACTCACTTTTAATAACCATTCCTTCCTAAATGCTTTGTGCTGCCTAAATGATATAGGAATTTGAGCATAATTGATTTGGGAGTTTAATGGTCAGTCATGGTACAGCGTGTCCTCTGGAACATGCTGTTAACTGTGTTAATTGCTGCCTTTATGGCATGTGAGGTGCAAGTTTATACCAGCTTTGTTATGAAAGGAGAAGGGAGCAAAACTTTTAAAACCCCAGTGAATGTTCTGGATTATTTATATCTCAGTTCCCTGCAAAGTTGTTAAATTCCAGCAGAGAAAGGCTTGGTCAAATTCAGCCCCACAGTAAACTCAATTAAAGTTGATGCAGTGACATTGCAAGTGGATCTGTTTCACTAGCTTCAGGATTAAGACATATTTTCCTGAATGCTGTTAAGGGCATAACCATTACCACAAGCTGCTTCCCAAGTTTCTAAGGACAGCATCTAAGTGCTTGGTGGAACCTGTCCTATAAACACTTTCGCAATATCCTTTATGGGAGATGAGTAATAAAGAACAGTTATATCTTTGCACAAGGGCAAGTTTCCCAGCCTGAGCCCAGGAATGTGGCCTAGTCACAGGCTGGTTATGGTTGGGCAGAGTCAGCTTTCCAGCAAGATCCTCCAATAAGGAAGACATAACATGGGATTATTTTTACTGCCCCGAGACACTAAATGATGACTGCAGCTCATCTGCAGGCAAACCAGCTCTACCTGCTGGGGTCAAGAGGCAGGAAACCCCTAGGCGTAATGAGTGAAATAGGACAGGTCTGTGTGTGTGACCACTGAAAAAGACCTAAACCCACATACAGATGCAATGGGGAAGAGCCTGCAGAGCTCAAGCAAAGGCTCCCACCTGAAACTCCCAGCAAAGAAACGCACCATAAGCAGAAGTGGCAACACATGCAAATGAGAGAGTCACTACCCCTGCTTCTCTAACCATTAGGAGTCTGCTTTGCCTATAGCTACACGGAGACAGAGCAGTGACTTGGTGTCAATGCTTTTAGAGCCATTGCAGAAGCAAGGGCAGAATTTTTAAAGAATCATTTTTAAGATAAAATTATAGCATCTTCCCAAGAGAAATGTACAGTGATAGAATACACACAGTCAGAAACAAAATTAAAAAATATATAAAATAAAATTATCTGGTTTCCTTTATTAGGATGCTTGAAATTTAAATTTGAATGCTTGGCCATCTGTCTCAAGGATAAATGCATTTTAAGCTTTTATTCCAATTTACATACATCTTATTTTGCAAAATGCTTCCTGAAATTCATGCTAAGCAATGCACAGAGGAAGTAATGCATTTATTTTCCAAGGTTACAGTACTCCCTTGATGTGCCTTACGATAAAAGACCCAGAAAAAAAAATACTTCAGGAAATGCTGTTCAAGCTGCCACATATTTCTCGTTCCCCACCCTGACACAGTTTCTGTGGGAGTAAAAAAGGTCAAATTATGTAGCGGTATTACACTGTCTAGTGGTGAAATCCTGCCCCTTGTGTCACTTCTCTCTGCGTTCTCCTTGTTCTTTCAAAAAATGAACAGCTGATTCCTTTGAGGCACTTTGCTGCCAGGAGCTACTAGTTTCAAAGACGGTGCAGCCACCCACCTTGCTCAATCTAAAAAAGCAAAACAGGAATAAAGAAGAGACTTCTGGAAAGAAAAGTTCAACAGCCACTTCTTCACCATATGCACTCATTGAGGAAGATGAACAAATGTAGCCTGTATGTATATACACCCATATTTTGTCAGGGAGAATGTAAATCTGAGTCTTTCCCTTACAGAGGAACAAACTCACAGTTGCCATGAGCTGCTTCTGTTAAATGGCCAGCAGGGATATGCCTGTACAGGCCAACTATAGTCCTGGTCAGCTCACTGCTTGTTCAAGAGAAAAATCATGTTGTTATGAAGTTTAGCAAGCTTACCCTTATAATCAGCACTTGTGGTCTCATCTGCAAAGTTCTACGAAACTTTGATTCAGCACCCAAAGATTTTTTTATACCCGAAGTGGGAAATCTGCACTCCAGGGGCAGACAGAGCTTGCAACCAGAGTTTGCATTGCGTGCTTGCAATTGTAGCACTTAGAATAGGTCAGGGGTGCAGTGGGGTCCAACTTCACACGAAGGAGTTGGAAAGCCTGTTAATTCCTCAGAAGGAAAAAAAATCTCCCAAACTCTGTCTACGCAAATACCTGAAACACCCATGCTCATGTCAGGCGTTTGTCTGCAAGTGAAAATACATGCAGCCATGTCCTGGCGCAGAAGACCGTAAGTCTGCTAACCTGCTGCAGAACATCTTCCTAACTACCTCCCTGCAGCCTCTTTGCTCAGTTTCAGGAAATCTTCAGCCAGAAGTCATTACAATGCCATATCTTCATCATTTCCTCCTTCGCACAACTCTACCTCCTGCACAACACTTAATCCCTCATTTGCCTGGCAAACTGATGCAGATAAATAGCAGTGTTCGTTTCCGCACAGAAACTTTGTTTCCATGCCAGGCCTTCTACTGTGGCCTCCCTGTTGCACAAGAGATTATGCACAAGAGATTCAGCCACGTGGAGGAAAATATTTGGAAGGGACTATAATTTTGGACAAGAGTAATGAGGTAATCCACTCGTATGACGTGATCTTGCACTGGATTACTCGGCTGGGCATTTGTTAAAATCAGGTCTGGTGGCATTTTTAAGGCTTCAATTGTACATCAATATTAGCAAGTAATTTATCCCTGTCAGAATGAATCAGCAGGAGGCAGTACCTGCAGCTAGGATGTATGCAGACCAAACGCTCCCACTCTGTCCTTCCATAGCACCTCCACCACCATTTAACCTCTCTGCTCTCCAAATGGTATAAACTGAAAGAGACGCACCTCCAAATAGCACAGACACATCACCATGTCTGGCAAAAATGTCACAAACTGCCAAGATATGCTCAGTATACATTTGATTTCCCCTTTCAACCATGATTAGGAAACCTGCTAGCCCTTTCACCTGCTAAAGAAAGAGGGTAAAGAACCAGTGACTGTTCCTCGTTGCCTAGACAGTTCAGAGCACCAGAAAATGGGAGGCTTGGGCCCATATCTGTAGTGCTTTATCCCACCCAGAGGCACTTCCATGAGAAGCATGTCTGTATGGCCATCATCAGGAACACTCCTGAACTGCAAGCAGTGGTATGGGGTACACTTCATGGAAGGGGAGGAGCGGATCAGATGTTTCAGGGTCAAACCAGTGTCAACTGTGAGGCCAATGTGGAGATTTTGCTGCACATATTTGATCTGATGACCACGCTCTCCTTGTGTGGGTTACCAGCAGCTAGCATGCACGATGACCCTGGCTCATTTTTCAGACATACTAGCGCTATCTAGAGAAGCTGAGCACAGACCACAGAGCCAGAACACCACAATCTCTTTTTTTTTTCCAGTATGGCTCAGTCCTGCACCATATTTGGGTTGAGATACAAATTTTAAAGCTGGATTACATTCTTACTACAGAATAAATAGAATTCAAAACTAAAATCAACAGTTCTGGGGGAGAGGGGAGAAGAAAATATGAATTTATATCTGAATTTCACGACTGACATTGAAGTCAAGTCTTTATCCTGCAAAACTGTCAAGTTCAGAATAATTAATCCTTCCTGTGAACTCATCATTTTGTTATCATGAAATCAATACACTGGATCTCAACTTACTTATGACCCTGCCACTTAACCCCTTCATGTGTCTTATCTGGTGCTTTTTTTTATTTCAAGAGCCAGTAGTTGCTCGTTTCAGATTTGAACTGAGGTTTCAGATGCCTCAAGGGGAAAACATTCATGTCTCTTCCTGAAAGAGCATTTGTGCATCGGGACGTCTTTCTTCTTTCTCAGGTTGCAGCAGGATAAAGAAGCTTCCACAAGAGCTGCTCTTGGTTCTTGTGGGGGAGTAAATGAGCCCCAAGGGTGCTCTTGGCAGAGCTGCATTTGAAAACAAGAGGAAGACTTGTTATGCCAAGCACAGATGAAGCACAGAATTTATCTTTTGAACCACCCCTAAACCATCTACTGCATAATTGATAAGCAGTGTTCATTTATTGTGCTATTTATGCATAAATGGGCACTTAGGCTTTAATAATTGGATAACATGGAGACTGTATGATGCTCCCACTATGTCAACTGTGTGTTTTCTTATTGATTCTTTGAAATCTGCAGCCAGCATTATCTTCCACTCTCCTAAAACACCGGGAGCGCTACAGCTGGCACTGTGCCCTCTTACTTCACCAGTGATCCAATGCAAAAATAGCAGGAGTCCCACATGGTCCCAAGCCTGGCCAAAACGCAGCCACTCGTCTGCTCCAAGTCTCACATGCTCTGCCCATGCAGAGCATCACACACGTGCTGCCAGCAGAGCCCGAGGTCCAAGGCACCAGCAAACCCATTTGCATCCCACGGGAGGCAAGGTTTGAGCCCCCTTTCTAGGGGAAGAGGCTGGCGAGTCCCCACGCCGCCCGTGTCGCCGGAACCGCGGCCATACCTACACCCAGCGCTGCGCACACAGTGATGATTTCCAGATGTTTGCTCGTGCGGCTGGGTTTTCTACATTCATCATTCGCACAGCCTACATACACTGTGGAATTCCATGTTTACTCAGCATTCAAATAAAACATAAAGGGATTTTAAAAAAATCCTAACTGGTCCATTAAGCTTCCTTAAAAGGCAGCTAATGGTATCTGCCTAAACACTTGCACTAGGTTTTATTGCTGAAATTCCAAGGATTTACATAACTGTCCCACTTTTTTTCCAAGGTCTACATTTTTGCCCAACCAATTCAGCTCAGTGGAAATAAGCCCTGCACTCTGACGCCTATCAGCAGCCCATTATTAGGATGCATTTAAAGGACAGAAAGATAAACACAAGATAAACACTTGCATTTTCTATTAGACCTTGGGTAGGTTTAAAGACGGTGGGAGAATCCTCACACATCCCTGGACAAAAAAAAATGTGTCTTTATCACCTCTGTAAGGGAGCTGTTAAAACATAGTAAATAAATAAAGGTTGGTCCAGCCTTGCAGATACAAGAGTGGTGCAAGCACCATCCTCTGCACCAGCCCAGGTGGCAGAGCCATGGGAGGCTGTGGCACGTTCCCTCCTTGCCTTGCTGAAAAATGTCACCTACTCTGTGTCCATCATGTCTCCGAGGGCTTTGTTCCTCAAAACCAGAACACATGGTGCTTGTTTTTAGAGATGAACCCGACCTGTGCAGTCTGAGCTGGGTTTAAGTCTCTGCTTCACCTCTGGGAAAGTCCAATAGCTTGAGGTTTTGGTTCAGCCTATAAGCAAGGTGTCAGTTCAGCTGAGATATTTACGTGAAAGTTTGTATTTAAATAGTAGAACATTTCCCAGAGGAGTTTTCAGATCCAGTATTCTCCTTAAGTCAGTGTCTACAATAATAGAGAATTGATCTAAAAGAGTGTATATTGTCTAATTCAAGGTTCCTTACAAAATACAGACTAATGCTGTAAATTTTCCTCAAGTCAGGCTAATGACAATGAGGTTATACAGAGATCATTTCTGATCATTAGAGCCTGCAAAGTGTGACTAATGCTTGGTTCGGTTTATATTTACAGATCCAGCTCTGCCAAAGAAATGTCTACATTAAGCCCATCACTCACCAAACTGCTTTCCCAAAGCTACTCTTTTCAGCTTCTTTGAATAAAACTAATACTGGGTTATAAAGAGCATAAGTTATGAATATGGAAAATAGGCATTACATTTCCCACAATTCTCACTAAATTATGTATCAAACATATTTTATCAAACATTCTAACAGTACCAAAAAAAAGAGTATTGTTTACCAGACAAACATTTTTGCATATGCTTGTTTAGGACAGGATGCCATCACACTTTGTTTTTGCAACTCTCTACACTGTAAAATTCAAGCTAAAAGTTCAGACAGCTGTTCAATGAGACATAGGCAAGAATACACTAGTTTTATAAACATTGTTCCTCCAGTTTTCATAGGTTAGGGCACACATACGAAGACAGTTACCACTGTATTTCTCTTATGAATGTTACATTTCCCTGAGAGGATCTGTGAAAAAGAAGAAGAAAAAGCACTGCTGATTTCTTTTTTGTTGAAGGATCATGAAATTGGAAGCAAGGGGGATGTATGCCTCTGACTGCGGCTGCTCCACCACCTTCCCGTGGCCCTCGAGGGCTCTGTGCATGTTCATCCCTCAGCAGCACCACCACTTCAGGCAAGGCCAGCTCCTCGCAATACCCTTGAGCAGCTCCCAACCACAGGAATATGTTTGCTATGCTGATAAACACTGGCAAAATGAGTTTGTTGGGATGCCCCAAACTGCTTTTGCATCAAACCTGTCCAAGATGACATCTGCCATGGTGACTACCATGTAATGAATAATCGCAGGTGGGAAGAAGGTCACATTTTCACAGAGCTACAACTTCCACTCTACAAAACTGCTAAATCCATACATATTGCTTTTCTCTTATTTCCAGACCACCCACCCCACTTTCTCTTTTGCACTGCATTTCAGTTACTTTTTTTATCAACACTAATTTATTATAGACTACCTAACGGGAGGTCAACATTTAGCAGAGACCATATTTTACTACTTATAAAGGAAAAGATTTCTTCTTGTGTTTATACAATCATATACCGCTTTCCACCATAGAGAACGATTTTAGGGGCTCTGGTTAATGAAAAGTTTGGGGCAGGACAAAAATAAACCTTGACAGAGTTTGCTGCAACCATCTACTGATGGTTTTAGTTCTCTATTTTTTTTTCTCCCGTCAGCTTCCAGTCTGCAGCATGAATCTAAAACATATGAATAAATACTCAAAGACTTCCACTGTGGTCTTTGATGTTCACAGTTTGGGAGGGTCGGGCTTGTGCTCAGCTTTGTACTTCAGAGCCTCGAAGGTGGTCTTTTACCCAAGGTGAATGTATGGAACATCCTTAACTTATAAGGTAAAATGATGGATTACTATTAAGAAGGGAGGTTCCTATTTAACTTGTAGTCCTTTTAAACTTTATTTATACAGTACTTGTTTCAAGGCTGGAGATCTCTGATCACAGCATTCCTTTTAGCTGAGGATTATAAAGGGCAAGAAGAGAAATTCTTTTCAGGCAATATTCTTTAAAGCATTATCTCACCATGCAGGATAAGCTGCGATTTTTTTCTCAGTAGGAGGCCATGATACATCTAAGGGAAAACACCTGGAGAACAGGAATTTGATGAGATTATAGTTGTTCTCATCTGTGGCTGACCTCCATTCCTTGAACTTTGGCTTCAAATAATTTGATCTGGCATCACTGCCAAGCAGCCAAAGCAAGTTTTCTTGCATGTTAATCATTACTATAGTCTGCATCAGGCTTGTGGTTTCACTTGTTCAGTTTAATGGGGGAAGATTTTCAGATGACTGAATCACCACTTCAACCATTAGAGGAATGACAGTTTATACAGGTGGAGGATTTGTCTTTTGCTATATGATGGATAGTAGTTGGATACTACAACTGTTTTTTTCTTTCCTTTCTTAATTAGAAGCAAGCAGTTAAACTGAACTATTTGTACATGAAGACAGAAAGAAATGGAAAACCAAGTCTTCTACCACAAGGAGAAGGACAACACTCACTAATCCTGATATTAATAGACTTCCCTTGAGATTTACAGGCAGTTTCTTTCTGAAGTGCCTCTCATATTCATTGTAGCCTTGGTCAATCACCTGAGGCTTTCCACAGCAATGGGCTAGCTGTGCAGGGCCGATTTTTTTTATGAAGTGGATACCTGTCTACTAAAAATCAAGGTAAAACGACAATTTCATTTTTTTCCCATTGGTTAATTGGTTTTAAACACAGAGCTCAAATCAAATGGTAGCAATATTTAGTTACAAACCCCCTGTGATGATATTCGAACCAGTGAGCTCATGGTGAAAATAACATTAAATGTCCCATCTGTCTTCTCCCATAATGGTCCGGAATGGCTGGAGGACCCTGTTTCCTGCAGACATGTAGCCACATTCAGGAAACACGGCACAGAGCAGATGATGCTACGTTTGGTCACATTTGTCACCTGTCACACTGCTTCCCTTGCCCACTGCCAGAGCCAGGGCAGCCAAGCTGCTCTGGCTGCTCATACCCGCTGCTCTGGCTGTTCTTGCGGTATTTCCTTTTGTTCTCAGTGAGAAACCAACCTCCTGCCTGCTAAGCACCATGCCCTCATGCTGGTTCCTAACTCCCAAGAGGTTCCTATATCCATTAGGTGCATAAATACCCCAGGGACTGCCACAGCGGGGTCAGTGAAGTGCTGGGGAGAGACGCTCGACTGAGGAGCCAGAAAGCCCTTCCCTCTCTGATTTAAAACAGTATTTTTTTCAAAGGACCTTATAGGAGCTTTAGAGGAGTCCAGTCCTTGGGTATTCTCTGTGCTCTGAGGTGCTATTCGGTTCTTGGGATATCTCACATGCTTCACATGAAGCAATTTGGTAGCTTCCTGCCTAAGCTCTTTGCTGTGAAACTAATGGGAAATTGCAAGCAAGTCAGCTATGAAATGCACTAAAAGTTTGAGCAAACAACCTCTTAGTAGAAGTATTGTTACATTGATACTTTCTGCAGAATCAGAGTCTTTTGCTAGCTATTTAATTCTGTCTTCACAAGGAGGAGTTAAGTGACCTGCCAACGTAGTTGAATACCACTGGATAAATAAGGGGAAAGAAACCCCTCAGCCTTATATTTCAGCATCAAGCTTTCACTGTTTTTCTTCTTCCTGGAGCAATCTTATTTAATTTTACAATAGATTTTAAGTCTCTTGATAGCTAGAGCTATCTAGACAGACAGCTCTCTATATATATCTAGATAGATAGAGTCTTATTTGGATAGCAAGACTGTCCTTGGTTTGGATCACAAATTCAATGATGTTAAATTACATAAATTACACATACAAACATTAATTTTAAATGCATGTATACCTGTTATTATATTAAAAAGGTATTTTTTCTTAGATATTAGATAGATATAGAAATATATTATTCTCTTCAGGGTCCACATTTTTCTCATAGGACTCAGCTCAGTAGATCATGTGGTTGACTCCTGTCCTATCCAATTCCACTGATACTGGTGAGTGTTCATGTTTAAGTGTTTTGCTAGGAGAGGGCATTCCAATCTTCCCTCTTTGAAATAGGATTTTGAGGTCTTTTGTGTTACCTGACCCCAATAGCCACAGCAGGGCTGTGTATGTGTCCGGGCTGAGCTCTTCCCTGCTCTGGGAAGGGCATCCATGTGCACACATGCCTTATATCTGCCATGGTTGCTTCCCTGGCCACCACCTTGTCCTGCTTTGGGCAGCCTTCATGCCCTGCAGCTGCAGCCTGCCTTCGAGTCTTGTAGAGCGGTTTCATTTTTTTTTTGTGGTCTTGGCAAAAGCAGCAGAAAGAAAGATACTCCTAAGAACAAAAAAAGTAAAGAGTCACTCTGAAAAAAAGGTCAGTCTGATAACTTATCTGAAAAAAAGAAGGTAAGAGAGATCAATATTTAACAATAGCTCTTTTTACCAAGTTTTTCCCACTTCGAAATGAAAAGAAACAGGCTCAGACCTACACGAGTGTGATTAGACACGACTCTACAGAAATAGATATGAGGAAGAAGCAAGAGCACACAGGAGAACCACTTAAAATGCAAACAGCTGATAAATAGGTCTGAGGTCTGACCAACTGTATTGCCTTCCATTTGACTTCTCTTTGATCTAGTTTTAGTTCAGTTACACTGTCGCTATTCACTTTCTGGCTTGGATAAAAACAGATGGTAATGGAGTAAAAAAATTAAGACATATTATCATCTGTTTTATATCTCCTGATCTATCTTCAGATCTACTTAGGCTAAACCTTATTCTAATTCCAAAGCTCCCCTTCAGAAAGATAAACAACAGTACATTAGAGCCACAGCCTGAAGAATAAGATCCTCCGCCTTGCTGGAATTTTAATTGACAGCTGGGTAATGTTGGAGGTACCTGGGAGACAGCGCCGTACAAATGCAGTTCAGCTCATTGATCTACGCTGAAGCCTGCTGGTGTCTTGGCATTTACACCTGAAGAATTGCAGCATTAGCCCAATTGCCTCAAAGCTGGCACCTTGCTAGGGACCAGTGAGCAGTAAAAACAGAAATCAGATACAGGAAGGCAGGAACAAAGATGAATGACTATTTTAAAATAATTCTTTAAGTGTTCTCTGACTGTGCAGTCAGCACCTCTTAAAAGGAGGAAGAAATGCCAGCCTGTCCTAAATACAAACGATTGACAGCATCTGAGCAGAGCGGGCCTAGACCTGACGTGTCATAGTCTTATTTTCAGTTCAAAGTTTGTTGATTCAAAACCCAAATCAATTCACAAATGAGTGGCCTAGTTTCATTTATTGCTCTTCCAGAATGCAAATCAAGGCATGCCAAGATAACTTCAGCCTACTCAAAACCCCAGTTACTCCAGTCATTCATCAAAGCACTTGATATCACTCCTTAGTCAGAGTTAGAATGAAGCTTTAAGAGAAACCCATTAGCTTCACACACCATTACCTGTGAATGCCTCAGGCTGTACATCACAAGCTTGATGAAATGGCAATCATGCTGTCCCACGTACCAGAGAAAATCAAGGCATTAAACATTACCCTTTTTCAAGGGAATTTCAGACGTGCTTGACAAGGTCATGTGTATTGATAAATTCTATTTGAATTTCTCCAAGGCATTTGATTTAGGAGCACATGATATTTTGTTTAATGGTATTTTATGCAGAATTAACAGTGTACATATCAAAAGAACTGAAAACTGCCTCCCTGTGAGTCTCATAATCTCTTAATGGAGACATTTCTGTTGATAACTCCACTCCTACCTGGGTCCCATGGGGACCAGTCTCTGAGCCAATGTTAATATTTTATCAACCATTTAGACAACATAAAACATTTGCTGGTGGCGTTCACTGTAGATTTAAAAATAAAAAGAAGAAGAAAAAAAGAAAAAAGGTAAAAGCAGGCAACAGAGACAGAGTTATCTGAATTATAAGGCCAAACAGTCACAACCCAACCTACATTTACAGGTCAGGGACACAGATTATGGCCACTGAATGGGAGACTCTGACTTGTATTCACAACACTGACATGCCTGTTGATCAAGGGAACTGTTCCAGTGTAATTCCACTAAAAGCTAACATACCACTTGGATAAATACAAAGGGAAATATCAAAGAGAGGTAGCCAAAGGAAGCTGCTTCTG
>NW_010587820.1:1424-15090 GCF_000705375.1 Tinamus guttatus | reverse complement strand
ATAAGGATGATACCCATAATAAAATCTGGCAAATTCTCTGTGGAGAGCAGCAATGCATTGAGTTCTACCATTCAGACATACACAGTTCTCCAAACACCATCAGAGACATTCTTCAGCGCACACATCACCTCTTTTTTGTATGTTTGTACCTGAGACAGTTAAATCATTGGGACTATACATTCTAGGCCATATCTTATTATAAATATAGATGCTTAGTATCTATCACTGGCTTTTCCCACTGCTTTTTCCCAAAGGAAGATGCAGTGGATATCACAGCAGAGTTCTCTTCTTGTGTATCTGCCACAAAGAAAACAGTTAAAAGCTCATACAGCAAAGATTTCATAAGATGCAATGCTATGAATTTCACCAGAAATACTGTCTTGAGTTTCCTGTTTAGTCATTAAGTAACATTAAATAATATTAACCATAATGGTGCCATCAGTAAAACTCCTCATAACTGCTTGGGTTCCTATCTGGCAAAAACACAAGGTGTAAGCAATTAAAGGTGTCAATATACTCAAGAACTTTATTGTGCCAAAAAAAGGAATTACCCATTCTGCGATTCTAAAAAAAAAAAAGGAATTATCCATTCCGCGACTCCGTGATTTTCTCTTTAGCTGTATTCCTTTGGTCACACTTACAGGTACTGATCGCTCTTGCCTTTGTGTCACCCAGTAGAGGTAGTTAAACATATATAAGACCTCAGTATTTTTTGTCATAATCTGCACATAGCAGAATTGTGGGGTTTTTTCATGTGTGCACCTATGGAGCTAGAATGTTTCTCACACTTCCTTTTTGACTGTACACCTGAACACTACCTTGTATACAATTATTTACAGCTCCTATTTAGTTCTGCTTTCATATCACAAATATAGGTCAACCAATTGACAGTCTCTCTGAGCATGTGTATTCAGTAATACATGCAGAAAACACATGCAAAAACTGAAAAAAAAATACTTAACGGTACATAAGCTCATTAAAGTGATAAAATACTTGTATTTATTCAGCATGTCAGATGGTTTAATTGATTGTATAATCATTGTCGAATTCTAAATGGATGGGGCAAAGTCCTCTAGCAACAGAAGAGCTTCTTTAACAGGAGAAGTTTCTGGGGGAGGGGAGAGTTTAACTCTTTTAGTGGGTAAGTTCATTTGTTTTTTTGTTGTTGTTGCTGTTGTTTTTCAAAATTATTCTGTTTTTAAAAGAAGAGGTAGGACAAATATCTATACCGTACCTTTTCTAAGGCTTTGAGTCACTGGAACAAAATGAATTAAAGTTATCATTTCCAAATCCAATATTAATTAAAATCCAATATTGATTAATTTGAATTAAAGTTCACCGTGTTATTTTGCTCCTCAAAGCACCTGCTTTGATTTTGTTCTCTGAATTTGAGGAGGAAAAGCTGAGAGGTATGAGTGGAAGCAGGAAAAGGGGAAACATGAAAGTCAGAAGGCTTCCCCCATGCTGCACGATTCTGATTTCTGCTCTTTCTTGCATGTCTTGTCCAGGGCACTGACAACAATATCCATATTTTCTTTGCCTAAAGAATGACTCTGATATTTTCCTGAAGAACATTTGAATTCCCAAATGGAGACCCAGTGACCCAATCTCACACAGATGAAAAGTCCATGTTGAAGCTGCATGTCATGGCTATGCTACTGTGTGACAGTTGCCAGCAAGAGAAGGACAACATTGGGGAAAAGGACAGTCACAGACATACTTGAGGGCAGTATACTATACAGAGACACATGAAACACCCTGGGATTAAGACATTATTGTGATCAGAAGTATTTGGTTCAGTCCTGTCTATAATTAGTAATTTATGGCCTAGAAGATGTACCCTGCCTTATCTTATGAAACTTAAAATAAGGGCATTTTGCTGGTCTCCTTACCATCCTGAGCAGACCAACCACCAGGCTCTGGAGCAGCAGATGGCTGTGTTTATCATATGTCAGTCAAAAATTAAAAGTGTGTTCTGATTGGTTCAATGAGCCAAAATAATTGTTTAATGCACTGTAGGTTGATAAGTGTGTGCATCTGGTACCTATTTCTAAAAGGAATATTTTAAAGCAACTTAAAGAAATGAAATGGACTTTCTAAAGCTTAATACCCCTTTTAAAATTTATCTTTATATAGGAAATCTTGATAATTTCTCTGAGGATTTGGAAAGCTAGAGAGGTCTTGATAAAGGTGTTCTCAAATAATTTTCTCAAATAATTTTGCACTTGCTCACAAAGTATCTCAGCTACTGATTAGAGAGGAACACTCCTCATTATGTGCTCAGTCTAAATGGAACTACTGCTTTTGGTAATTTTTAGTTTAAGAAAATAAACTTAACGTCCATCAGCTTTTTCTAAGGTGTCTACTGCTTTAGATCTCTTGCATGGGAACTGTGGGAGGCCAGTTTGAAGTGCAGCTCTGATCATACATGGTTTCATTCAGATGTAGCATAGCAAATGCTTTGCTCATATTTTAGCAATAAATATGAGCGTGGTAGAGACTTAAAAATGTTAATTTACTTACTAAGGGAGTTTTCACAGGCGACAAACACCTGGCAAAACATTTTGTCAGGACAACTACTATGCTCAGTATTACTGGAAAGAAATCAGACAACATCAAACAAGATGAAAAAAAAAAGAATGTCACAAATAGCAGAGGAAGGACAACATAAGGGCAGGGCAGCTTTGTACCAGCAAAGATACTTACTCAACGTATTTATTCCACGGCGGAGTCTCTGATTGTGCCATGAACACACAATTAGTTAAAATAGTGCACATAATAAACATACTGAACAATGTAAATAAGTGAATTAAGGAAAACCACATCTGCTATAAGACTTCATAAATTTTAATCATTTCACGCAAGATATGACAGCTCTTTCATAATTTGCAAGATACTTAAAAACTACCATAGTCGCTTGTTTGCAAGTGTGTCAGGGAACAGGTGATTATGAAAATAGAGAAAAGCTGAGAGACTCTTCCCTGTTTTTTTTTTTTTTTTTCGGTTGCCTACATCTTTTATGCATACTTCCCACAGTAAACAAATGCACCGACTGTGCAGTTTTCTGGAAATACAATACCCCAAACTTACAGCTGTATTGGTCAGATGACATTATGCATAGGTGCACAACTTTGTGTGAAAAGAGGGATTAGTATCATTTAAGTATTTAAGGAAAACCTGGGTCTGCACATTCCTGTTTTATTTTGCATCCTGAAGCATTTCTCAGGCAACAGGCAAGTTGTAAATATGATCTTTCTAATCTGTCTAGGGGGCTTTAGGTCTTGCTCTAGGTATACAGTTTCACCAAAAGCTAATATGAGTTTCAGAGCACTAATTTTCAAGTTTGATCTGCAAATTCTGTTGGCAAATATACAGCCTTAGTCTGCTGCAAAACTGACCACCTCAGCTGAGGCACCAGTTTTCTAACTGATGGCTCAAACTGACATCATAAGTGTATGGTCTGTGTACTTAGCCACTAAGCAGAGGCCGTAAGGCAAGGAGCACCCTAAATCAAAATCCTGAAACTGAAAACATAGTTCACTGAACAGCTCTCCTGAAAGAACATGTCACTTCCTTTAAAAAAAAAGAAAGAAAAAAACATGATGGGATCATCTCGTGGAAATAATAGATCCCATGTTATTGGGAAACATTTAAGCAACAAGTTTAAAGGGACAGAAGTTAAGGTAAAGGAAAAAAAACTACTGTTCAGTCAATAGGATGTAACCCTTGCCAAGGAAATACAGCAGAATACAAATGTGGTTTTCTTTTGTCTTGTTCAGTAAAAATGATACATTTTATTTTATCTCTGTTTAGATCTTATTGGTGGGTTTTTGTTTGTTTGTTGATTTGTTTGTTTTTGAGACTAGTGAATGGATAATGTTGGTTGTTTTAAGGATTTTTGTCCTGAAATGTTTGTATGAAAAGTGTCATTTTGTAGAGTCAAAACCTCTGTTGAATACAGCATGGAACATTTTCTGATGTGCCACACAAGCAACCACCAAGTTAAATTGGTAGTAACCAACCTACATATTCCCTGGTGCCATTGCAGAAACCAGTAATTGAACTCAAAGGGACTGCTCATCTCACAAACATTTTCCACTTCTGGGGCCTACACCTCCTATGGAATAACTCTGAAGGATATGTGATATCTAATTTCTTTTTCTTAATTCAGCCCAAGATGGGTTTATAAAACTATTTATCATCTGGTCTATCTGCTTAATATGATTAGTTATGACTTATAGTTAGCCTAGAAAATGTTGGATTACTTTTTCAACCACAATGAAAATCCTATGAAAGCAACAGTAGTAACAACAGAGTGATATCTGAAGACCATACCAGACAAGAACTATCCTTCAATTCGAACCTATGCAAGGAAACTCCTCTATAATCACCTATCTTAGGATCACTAGTCTGGTTAATATATTCTTGCTTCCTTGCAGTATAGGCTGAATCTAGCAGCTTTCCTAAAGGCTCTTAAGCAGATGCCACAATCTTCTCAGGTGAAGTCCCACGAGAATAATCAGGAGGACTCAAGGTGGTAATGTAAGTGTTCAGGCTGGGGCCATCAAATGCTCTACAAATTTAAACTGATATTCATCAGAAAGATCTACATGACAAAGAATATAAAGGGAAGAAATATTTCAGCTCGTTTCACGCTGAAGTTAGAGGTTTATGTAAGAAGCAAGAAAAAATGGAGATTCCTACAGAATTAATATTTGCAGTCCTGAAAATTAATGCAATTGTTTGCATAAGCAGTCTGTCAAAAATGACGGCAGTTGTCTACTCAGAAAGGACAGAGTGAGCGAAGAAGATGATATTGAAATAACCTATTTTAAGGCCTTTGCCTATAACATAACTTAGAATTACTATTAATTCTAAATCTTGAAAACATATTAGTCCATGAGTTAACACAGAGCACACACGTGGCTAACACATTCCAATGAGGAGTCTGACTACAGACCACAAATCTAAAATACTACACCCCTCATTAGGGTTTTTAATACAATAAATCGAAAGTAAAACTTTTGTTTTATAGGATATTCCCAAACTGAAATTACAGAATGGCATTTTAAGTAGTCTATATAAGGAAGTCCTAAAAACTATAAATTGTCTTCTAGTATAAAGTCATCAATTCAAACATAACATACTTCTATTTTAGATTTTATTATGATGGATAATGGTTAATTAGCAGACTGGATACTAGCAGCTGTTTAAGTGATCATAGCCAAATTAGATATAATATGGGCAGGCAAAGGTTAGTCCCAATCAATAATAGATATTACAAATGATTTACAAGGACTCATTTTTCCTTAAAGAGTAAAATGTGTCAAATCACACGGTAGATTCTTGCATTTTTGCAAGCAGAAAACACGAAAAAAAGTAAATCTTTAAAAAGAAAATTTTTCAATGCGCAAGAATTCATAATTATAGAGTCAAGGAGGGTAATTTTTGAGCAACGGCCATCCTGGATCTGTGGCAAATTGAGCAGAATATACAATAACTAGGAAAGGCAATTGCTATATATCCTGCAAAGGACAGCAAACTGCTTGGAGAAACCAAGAACACCACAGAACAGCCCATGGCTCATATGCTATATGAAATAAGGGGGAGTCTTTAAAGCAAAAGACATAAATGAATGCTTAGCAGTGGTTTAATCTTATTAATAGGTGGAGATGGTAAAATAGTTAATGATGCAGAAGACAAAGACCATTCAAGAATTTTGTTTTGTATTTGATATGGAACAAATAGTTCCACCACCACGCACCCAATGTCTCCCATAATTGAACTGGACCATGGTCTTGCTCAGGCGGCCACCTAAACCATGGTTCTGCCATGAGACCTGCTAATTTTCATTTGCAGGAGGTTGTCAGCCTATAGATATCCTTTCCCTTCAAAGGGTTTATCTCTAACTGACTGGACTAACCTTACTTACAGGCTCTGCCCTGTCTGATGTTTCAGAGGAAAAACTCTGCATAAGCTGCTTAACCAAGAAATGTGATCCCCAGTTTCTGTATAGGATGATTTTAACTCTGTCCTCTCTGTTCTATTCTGTTGGCCTTCAAGGTACATTCAACAACTGGCAATGGAAATACAGCATCCGCTAAAGAAGTTGCTTTGGACACTTACGTGACAGTTAATGCTCTTTTGGTTTGTGCCTCAGGAGAAAATAAAGATTGCTTGATTACACTCATGCAAAACAGTAAATCTAGTTCCCAAGTTCAAGTCTGTGATATTATCTGCTTGAGTACTTGCCAATTCAAGCTCCTTTCTGCCCGAGATATTGACTTCCTACTCAGCCAATTGGCCTTTGTGTTCCAGGTTGCTGTGAAAGGCCTTTATTGACTGAAAACAACACACTGCCTAATGCAGGGACTTTGCTGCTGTCTTATTGTGCCGGGATGCTGCCTCCTGCCTGTGCTTGCCGAAGGCTGAGCTGTGAGGTTGTCTGACATTATCAACACAAGTTGATAACTTGGGTCTTTCTGGACCTAAAACGCTGTTAGCTTCGCGGCCTTCCACTTCAGAGATTTTATGCTCCTTATCTAACCATATTTTTGTGCCTGACATGTCTTTGAAATTCGCTCCTCTGTGTGCCTTGTGCTTGGAGGTAACGTGATAAGGACTTCTTGCCCTCTTATCTCTCGGTTGACTGACACCAAGGGCGTGTAGTTCCTGTGCATTGCACATACTTGTGACCTCTTGCCTTCACGAGCAGCTGCAGAAGTGAGGAGTAAGACAGAACAGGCCTTTGCAGCTGGAGCCAATATTTATCCATATACACTTTTTGCTGAGAAGCTCAGTTGTCAAATTCTTCCCTGAGTCATACCCATGAAAATCCATCTACCTCAATTAGCTTCAGCGAGGATGTTGTGATGTAACTGCACCTAATAAACACTGCCTGGCCCTGTGTATACAGCAGCACAGATGTACCTTTATGCACAAACAAATGTCACCACAAAATTCTATGGTGTATTCTTAGAAACCATAAAAACATCTTCGCTGATACTTCTTATTCCTTTTTACATATAATTGTTGTTACTAGGAGCCTCACCTGTGTTTCCTCTTGTTAGGATATGTATATTCTCATATCGCTTTTTTTTTTTTTCCCATTGCATTCAGAACTGCAGGGAATCTTTTCTTTCTTTTTTCCCCTAAATTTGATAATAAGCCAATGATTCTAAGATGCTAGTATTTATTAGCGCTCTCTGATAGACATGGGAATTGCAGCTGTGGAATTTCTATCACTAAAATGTCAAAAAACCATCACAGCTGCAGGTGCACTGTAGAAAAAGCAGACTGTGTTTTTAATAATGTTCATACAAAGCTGGACATTTGGCTCAGTTTGATCTTTCAGAGATGTGTGACTAAATGAGAATAAAATGTCTCTGCGGACATATTTAAAAAACAAAGCAACCCTCACTACCACCTGAGTTACACCCATGTATTACTTCAGAACTAGAGCAAGGTGAAATCAGGAATTGCTCTTCTGCTGAAAGGTGCTCTGTGCCAACAGCTGTGCCAACAGCTTGAAATTAAATAAATTAACAATACAACAAAGTTTTCTTTTTAAATATTCTGTTTCAAGACAACACCAAAAATTAATTCTGAGGTGGTTCAAAATAGAACTGCATATGCACATGGTGGTACAGGGTCTCATAGGAAAGGTAGCCATAGGAAAGCATCCTATGACAAAGTTGTCCATCAGAGGACATCTCCCAGGATGGACTTCAGCCACTTGCTGCTTCTGATTTACCATGCTCAATTCACTCCACTGTCTCTTTGCTGATTATGATCTTACAAACCTAAGTAACTCACTAAACTCTCTAGTGCAGTTCACCTATCTGATGGCAATAGTACAAATTAATTACATTCACACCTCATTTAACAATATAAAACAGACCAAAAAGCCAAGCACATATCTGTTATAAGAGCAAACAAGTGCAACAAAATTTTAAAACTGCTTATTGAAGTCAACTGATTTCATATTTCCACTGATCTGTGTTTAAAAATAATATAAAGCACACTAGGAGGGAAATCAACAGAAAGGATATGAATGTACCAAAATTTTAATTGCTGTTCTTCTGATTGTATGGAAAGGGCTAAGTATATACAAGGCAGGAGTGGCACTAAATCGAAAGATTGTCTTCCCTTTGTTCAGTACTATAAATGTCTGGAAAACAAAATAGGAAATGAGAACATTCAGTATTTGCATTAACACTCAGCTTTTCCCAGCCCACTTCCCAATGGGAAACACCTGACAGCCTCTCCAATTTCTTCCCCACTCCCTCCTTGACCCCCAAACTCATTTTAATTCCATGAAGTTTCTTCCAGGATACTCCCCGTGGAACAATTGCAATATCCCAACCATTTTACTCTTTCACTGCTTACAGGATCTCCTGCTATCATCTCCATCATGAGGCTGGGGAGGGAGAGGACTCACCTTTAAAAGAGGACTTGGAAACTAAAATGTGGAGGAGGGATTTTCACACCACTTTTCTTCCCAGGTATCAGCAATCCTATTATTTTGTTACCTTGATCATCCTGTTGCTCTCAGCCTTTTTTTTTTTTTTAACTTAGCCTTTTTTTTTCCAACTTATTTAATGGTTAGTTGGATGCTTGACCAATTATAGGGCCTTGAAGATGCCCAATGATGCACAGATGAGCTAAGAGTCACTTGGAGCCAGGATCAGGCCACTCCGTAAGTCCATAGGTAACTCTCAGTAATTCTGCTACTTGCCTATCCTGCACCTAAAACCTTTACAACACAAAAAAATGCAAATCCATATTCTGCTGCTACTGCCTGGGAATAACAGGAACAGCATAGCCATAAATGTTTTTAAATTAATCCCTTCCAGACAAGTGATCTGTTTCTGTTTGCCCACTTAACTTTTATTTTGTAGTCATTACCTCTGCTTCCACACTCTTTTTGTTTGTTTTTTTTTTTTTTTTTAAAGAAAAAAAAAGCATTGTGATTGTATCAACCCATTGTTTACAGAAAATTGCATACTCCCAAATCAAGAACATCACTACCTGAAAGAACTGGAAGCAGTCTAAAAATATGTTGTGCTTCCAAGCTTTATTGTGTCCTCCTCCATGTTGCAAAATGTTTGGAATGGGGGGAACAAATTGTGGTAAGCAAGCCAGGTGGCTCTGCTGTGAACAGCCTTTGGACTGAAAGTGCTTGTGGTTCTCTGGCCTTTGTCCGGTCTACACATGATGGACACCAGGTGATACTCGCTGTAGGATGCAGCACACCCTTCTGCAAAGGGCAGCACATACTACAAACCTTTGGTCATCTCCAATAGTGATGGAGTTCAACCAGCCCTGGCAGGAAAGGAGCTGTTGCCCTCCAGGAGCAGTTAGGCAGGTGCCTTTTACTCGTGTGCAGAGTCTAGTGCCAGACTCAAGTCAACCAGAAGCGCTTAACATTAAGGGGCTTGAGTGATAAACAGACCTGTGAAGAGTCAAGTCTCATAAAGACAGCAAGATATGGTTGATAAAACCCTTCATTTAACTCAGCTACTGCGCTGCTCTTGTCAGACACTGTATATTCATACTCAGTGTTATCTGAAAACACCCAAGTCTTAATTACACTGTTTACTCTGCTGCTCTGCTATTTAGGTGCTTCTTGAGAACCCTGCTCATGACAAAATTCTCATCCTTAAACTGGAAAAAAATACTTTCACTGGCTGAGGAGAGACAAGAAACAGAGTTCTCAAAACAGTGAAATATTCTATGTTTTAGCAAATGCAAAGAAGACTGTCGTCATAAGGTGCTCACCTTACGATCATTGTAGAAAGGGTCAAGGTCCTCCAGGGGTTCTCCAATGAGCTCTGGAGGCACAGTCCCATAGATATCGGGCAGCTTCTTGCAGGCTTGTAAGTCAAACTGAGGCTGAGGTTTCTCTTCTTCACCCAGCTGCTCTCTGTATTCCTGCTTAGCATTCCTTGCAAGCTTCTCTGCGATTCGTTTCTCAATTGCAGCCAAAGATTCAGGCGTGAACCGGTGGAAGCTGTTAGTACCCGGTGGTAACAAGAAGTCAGCCATCTTTTCATCCTGCTTTGTCTATACTGGCCTTTGCTCCTAGTAGTGGAAATAACTGGAACAAAAAAGACCGAAGATAAGTCACAGGAACAAAGCAAGAAGGGGAGAGCCAAGAGGAAGAAAAAACAAATAAATAAATAACATGTAGGTTATCAGAAAACTCTTCATCAAATATTATGTGGTGAGTACATCATCAGGAAAAAGAGAAATGATTTAAATTGTAGTTTAAATTAGGAACAATTCTATAATCAGGCTTTGTAGATGTACTGTGGAGTATTCACAAATGCATGAGTAACTTAGCAGACTAAGTCCCTTTTTAAAAGTAACTTAGATTCATACAAGCTTAAGTTTTGTCAAAAGTGACAGGGATTTGGATTCCTAACTCATTTTTTAAAATGCAGCTCTGGGAGTGGATGAACAATGTGCCTAAGTGACTGCAGGGAAGATTTAAATCAGCTGATCTCAGGCCACATGATGCAAACTCTAAAAATGCCCCAGCTGTTCTATTCCAAATATAAAGAGTGAAAGGTCAAGTTCAGACTCTTATATCTCATCGAACTTCTTCATAATCTCTGTCTTGGGCTTCAGCAACATAATTTTTCAGCGTTTATTTTCCTTTGGGGATAGGAAATGCCATCCTCAGGATATCTGGCAATACTTCTGAACATTTTCTCCTCCTCCACACCCGACTATCTCAAAGATGTTGGAAGCCTAAGCATGCATGGCAAAGCCCTGATGCCTTCATGGGAAAACTCCAGGTTTCTGAGGAGATGAACAACTAGAGCTGCCAGTTCATGACATCTGAAAATCAGGCTGCTTTCAACCAATACCTACATAGCTGTCTGGACATCTAACTCAAAGCAGCAAGGTTTGACCATCTCAGGTTGATGGTGCTTCCCAGGTAACATTTCTAGTCCCTACCAAAATGAAAATGAGTGAGAGGCACCATCGCTCTTCAGTGTATGTGAGCGAAGCGCAAGTTGGAAACACGACAAAAACAAAGGCTTCCTTAGATCTGTGCTAAGTAACATGCATAGCTGTGAAAATCAATCTAAAACTACTCTTTGGAAGGAGATGAAGCTTATCCCTCTTCTAGTAGCCTGCAGAAATGCATTCAACTTCACTGAAGCCCTGCTTTGCAATTTAACAGTAACTTAAGTGACATGTTTTTCCAGCTAGAAGAACCTTCACTATGCAACAATTAAAATACATTTCACAGACAAAGCATGGCTTTTTATTTTTCCTTTTTTTTTAATATCTTTTACTCCCACCAGACCATCATACTGAATTAAAATAATAGATGGTGACAAACAAAATCTTCATAGATTTTGAGGTGGGCTACCCTACGGCATTCACCAATGCATGCAGGATACAATTCTTTGTTCAGCTGCAATTGTTGTTTTCTGCTTTCAAATGGTATTTGTCTATTTACAGTGGATAGTTCCAGATAGTTTGCTTCTATTAGGCTCTGTGATGACAGCATTTTTGTTAGCAAACAACTTTAACTGGACTTCACATGACAAATAGCATATTTATTGACTCAATTTATTTGAGCAAAGTACTCTTTCAAATAGCTACTGTTTTTCTTCTTCTGACTTTGTTTTAAAATGAATTCATTAAATTGTCATTGATCACAGCATATCATACTGAAATGATTTACTAGAGCTTATATATCATACTCTGCCTTGCTGTTTGCCTGAGCAAGCAGACTAAAATGACTTAGCCCTTCCCTGAATTTGGGTATTCTGATACTCTCATTTATTTAGATATTCTCCTTATTTGTTTTGTCTCTCCTCTCACATCATTCGTGTTCTCCCCTCTCTCCTGAAAAACAGGAAATGATCAGCTTTCCCACAAACTGAGTTTCCTTATGCTCAAAGCTATGTGACTCAGCACCAGTGCAAGTGAATAAAATTTCACTTTCCATAAATGATATCAGTGCAGGTGGCCAAAGTATTCTTTTGTTTTTCTTCTTTTTTAAAATATATTTTTAATTATATTGATTTTTGTTTCTTTACAGTGAATCCTGTCTCATTGCTGAAAGAAGCAAGAAAAATCAGGAGAATGGGATAGATTAGGTCTCTAAACTGGAGAGAAGCTGACTGAGAGCTCTTAGTAGAAGTCTGTATAATCATGAGCACTCTGGTAAATAGGGAGGGATTGTTCACTGCTTCTCAGAATACCAGAACTGGGAAATTTCAAACAAAATCACAGAGCACCAGATCTGGAGCAACCAACGGAGCTACCTTTCCACATGGTGCACGACTATACCTTGAAGCTTGTTTCACAGCAAACTTGCTGTAAATGCCAAAAGAAAAAAAAAAAAAGGCAAGGATTCACAACAAAACAAATCCAGGGGCAAAAGATCCATTAATAACTCTAAAGGCAAAGATACTGCCTGAGAAAACCCCTAAGCTACAGAAAGTGGGTGCAAGCAAGAAATGCCCCTGCATCTGCCTCATTTTCACACTCCTCCTCATTGCCAGCCTGCAGAAATCAGTGCTCTGATGTTGTATTCTCCTACCTGGACCTAGCACATGTCCATGTGTGAACGTACGTGCATGACAGCCCTGTCTGATGAAGACTCTATAGCTGGCCAGGACCCATGCACATCCATCCTTTCCAGTAGCTCTACACTTCTGCTACTCAAAACCAGAGCTTTTCAAGCACAAATGCAAATTCCAGAAAGTTACCTAGCTAAGAACAAGGTGGAAAAATACTACACAAAAGTGATTAGAGCTTTTCCTGCTCCTCCATATATTCTCCCTAATCAAGGTTCACATTTTTCAGCACTCTTGTAATAGAAAAAATCTTGATCTTGTGTTTTGTCTTCTTGATGTATATTATTTAAATTTGCTATATTTTAATATATATACTTAGCACAATTCTTCTTCAATTTCAAATGCTTTCAGGAAATGGACAAGATAATTTCATGGGTCTTTTCTATGTCTAATTTCTTTTAATCCGTGAATTGCAAACACTTCTACAAATAGACAGGGTTAGCCCAGTTGTTTCTTAAAAGGGTAAGAAAGCACCACAACTTAAAAAGGGAAATCATCAATGACTGAATCAAAGAGCTGAAATGCCATTTCTTAAGAGATAATAGCTGTTGTGACTCATATTTTTACAATATGAATCTGGATTTTTCCATTCCTCTCAGGCATATTTTTGAAGTACAAGGCTTCAAACACATTGTTTTTGTGATATCACCATGCACAGAATGAGCATTTTCCTCTTGCTTTGTCTTTGTTAAGTTCAGTTAACATCAGTTTGCGCTGATAAATATGTAGTGGTTATGTAAACAAAATGTTCACAAAAAAATAAATCCCCAAGATGCATATTTTCTATGGCATGGCAAGAAATGGAGGAGAAAAGTACAAATAAATACAATATTGTGCATTTATTCGGTGAGATAAATGCTATTTTTGACTAGTTCTTTAGCCTTATTCTCGTTTGCTTCAGCTACCCCTGCTCAGAAGACTATGCAGGCTCCTAGTGTAAGTTGTGCCTGCCCCATGAGCCCTTCCGTGACCTCATATGGATGATGACCATCACCCTGAAGGCCAGCTTGGGCAACAGGTCACCTCCAGGCATGCAAACATAGCAGAGGTTGAACGTGCTC
>NW_010587804.1:0-11258 GCF_000705375.1 Tinamus guttatus | reverse complement strand
CTTTTCAGAGACTGGAGAAAGCTTCTTAGAAAGACAGTCCTTCAGAGAGTTAACAACCAAAAATTCCATGTGGGGAGTAAATGGATGAATCCAGACCGAGTAGATTATATGGGGCCCCTACAGAAACCCAGAGACACAGCTAACTCGCGTAGCTCTCTGTAATGCCACTCTACCTCCACTTCGGAGTGAGAAGGAAGTTTGGTCAGCGAGTAGAGTGGTGTCCATTTTGCTTTTTAACAACTGTTAACTTATTTGTGAGTTCAGGACTTGAAAGCAGTAAAAAGTTTTATGCCCTTTTAATTCATTTCTCTGATACAGGATGAAAGTTTTGGGTTTTTTTTTTCCCCAGCCAGCCGGCAGTTTACCATACAGGTAACTCAAAAACATTTCCTGTTATAGTGTTAGAGGAAAATAACAGTGCAGACTTCGGCAAATGGGAGCTGTTTTTCTCAGACAGCGTGGTTATAAAGATGGTCTAATTAGTGTAGAAAATCTTTTGATAGTAATCACTTAATAGTATACCTGCCCTCCTAATCTTGATACAAGCTCTCCCGAGCCTCTCATGTTTTCTTGATACAGATACAGACTGCCTGAAGTCACCTTGCCCTTCCTTGTGTTACTGCCTAGTTTTTCTGTCAGGAGGAATGCTGGAGGTTAGATTTGGTTTATTCACTTTCAAAACAGCATCCCAGGTGACAGAAGAGGAACAGCATGTTCCAGAAAGAAAATGTTCTATACTTCTTTGTGTGTATGTCTTTGTGTGGGTGGTCTTGGCCGTACCACTCACACCCATTTTACAGGCAGAGATGAGCGCCTCAGATCTCTGTGCAGAATGAATGATATGTGCTGGATTTTGGCGAATATTGTAACTAAGAGATCATTAGAAATGCTACTCCCCAGGGCAAGAGAGCGGAAGTGCTTTTCCCCCATTAAGGTTATTAGTATTTTCTGTCTTGTCCGTTCTTAGGTGATCAGGCAGATCCCTGCAAATTCCAGGCCTGTAATGAGTTCTCCGAATGCCTAGTAAACCGCTGGAGCGGGGAAGCAGAGTGTGTGTGCTATCCTGGCTACCTCAGCATCGATGGGCTGCCATGCAACAGCGTCTGTGATCTGCAACCCAACTTCTGCCTGAACGATGGCAAGTGTGACATAAGCCCTGGGCAAGGGGCTATATGTAGGTGGGTCTTCTTTTTGCCTCAAGTATTGAAGTACTGAAGTATTAAAACTCCTTATTGCCTCTTTTGCTGTATTCCCTAGCAAGTTCTGCAAAACCATGTGTAAGAGGAAGGATGTTTATGACTAACATCCACCTAATGCTGCTGACTGGAGGTCCCGGTGTTAATTTTCTCATGTAAAGCTCACAAATTAGGTAGGAGAAAGTTTCCTTAGCAGAGAGGAAATTGGAAATAGTAGTAGAGCGGAAATAGGAAGGAAAGGTTAAGAGGAAAACTAACTAGTAGAGATGGTGGCAGTGGAACATACTCAGTTGTTCAAATCACTTCAATGATCTTTGGGGAAAGAATTTACCTTCAGAAATTTTCTTAAGTACTATAATGTTACATAACGTAATAAAACATCTATGACTATTCTATCACAAAGATAATCTGACTTTAAAGGCATAATAGGGATGAAATATTAAAATGGACAATCTTTTTAAAGAAAAAACAGTAAAATTATTGGTCATGAGAAAAATCATTTATGGTGCATAAAGATCAAGATGCAAGTAGTTTCACTTTTTAGCTTTTTAACGCTACAAATGTATTTGAACAGTATTTGACAGTACCAAAATATATAGCTAAATATATGCTCTTTATGGTAGTGCACTTAGATTCTTTGTTTCTTTTTTTTTTTTTCCCTTCTCAATGTTTAGAAACAAAACATACCTATCAACAAAGTCAGGAAGAAATATTGTAAAAAAGCAAGACACTACTAAAAGTTATTATTTATGTTACATCAGGTGATTTTTGTTAAAAGATTTGCCTACAATTTGCTTTTTTTCAGGTCAGTCTTAAGCATTTTAACAGCTAATATAAAAAAAAGAAAGAAAATGTTTTAAAGCTATGAAAAATTGGTACTCTTACATGTGTAAGACAGATTTTATCATAATTATCTAATAGGGTTTATGAGAAAGAGGTGAACATGCTCCAGGCACTTTTTACGAAAACTAACTTTATGAAAAAAAAAAAAAACAGTTACTGCTTTAGCAAAAGTATCTGAAACAGTTTCTTAAAAGATGTAATTTACTGACGCTTCTAATTAATGAGGTTCATACTTGTGAACGGTCATAATGTTTTACAGTTCTTCAGGTTTTTATAGTAAAAAGCCTTAAACGCAAAAATCCAATCCAAATCCCAATAATTATGTTTATAGTCAGCATCAACATTATGAATTCCCATGCTCAATATCAAAGCCAGGTGAAAATAATGAATGCTGTTTTGGGGAAAAATTGTAATGATACAATGGACTTCCTCTTTATTTCTAGCAATCTATTCTACATATTTATTTAACTGCCCTGTATGGAGCTTGCTACACTCTAAAAATATTCTGTTCATTTAACACGTCTTCATTTGCATTATATCACAATATAATTACAGGCAGAACACGGTTTTGTTAGTGTTTGATACATCTTGTGGAAGACTGAATCAAGGCATAACACCTTTCAACTCAGTCTAAACACCTTACGTCACAAGATTTATTACTATAGCTAAGTAGCAAAAGCCGCAAGTGTTCACCTTCACAAATTATTATTCATGTACTCTTCTACCAATAATCACTCAACTCAATAATATTAAAGAGGCTGCTGATGATTTAAAAAAAAAAGAAAGAAAGAAAAAGTTGGTCTTTGAAAATGCAGAGGTTATTTACCGAGGTAACTTAACTAAGAGCCTGCCAAACTCACATTAACCAAAGTGGCATTTTTTGCTGGTGTTTTATTTCCTAGTGTGCTTTTGTTGCAGGTGCGGGGTAGGGGGGAATTGTTTTTTTTGAAGAGTACGTGTCTGAGCCGCTTGTTGTGGGTATTGCAATCGCGTCGGTGGCAGGATTCCTTCTGGTGGCCTCTGCTGTAATCTTCTTTCTGGCCAGGACCCTTCGAGACCAGTACACGAAGAGTGACACTGAGGACTCACTGGGGTAAAAAGACACCTCTAATATTTTAAAGCACGTCTTCTTTGACTACAATTCTGTCCTAAGTCTCACATCACCCAGCTGACAAGCAAAAGGAGTTACCTCTAAGCACCAGGCTTCCTTAATCCATGTGCTGCGGCCCCAGGCTGCGGAGAAACTCACCGTGTGTTTATTGCTTCCCCAGGCAGGGTGACAGCCTCTCGTCCATTGAGAATGCGGTGAAGTACAACCCCATGTACGAAAGCGATACCACCGGCTACAGCCACTACTACCGGAGGTACCCCCAGCTGACGTCCTACAGCTCGACCAGTGCAGAGACATCTGCTGAGTACAGCAGTGAAGAGATAAGGCACATTTATGAAAACAGCGAGCTTACTAAGGAGGTGAGTGAATTTCGGCCTTATAGAGACATCCAAAACATCAAATAACTATTGTCTTATTCAGAAGTTGTTATTCTAGAGGTGGGCTCAACCTTCCCTTCAGCCTATATGCTGGGCAAGTTGCAACTCTGTCTGCAAATATTTCAGAGGAGAGCGAAAGGATTTCCTTCCCTGCTTGCTACTGGGGAACTTTCATATGATAAAGGATCTGACCTCTGAAATAATTCTCCTTACCCACCCCCCTATGTTGCTAGACGTAGCCTTGTTTTTTTAGGGCCCCATGGCATCCGCAAGCACATTTATAGAGCCTCTATATAGGTTTTTGAAAGTTCAGATCTTTTTATAGCCAGTAAGTTAATCACATTGTTCTCCTTCCCCGTTGCAAACACAATATCTAGGGCTGAAGAGAAGGGATTTATATTTAGGAAGTAACAATAAAGCTTTGAACAATTGCTAGAGAGGTGAATCCAGCCTGTAACTGGGCTTGTGGGCAAAGCGTCTATTAGAGATGAATGGTTCTGCTAAATTCGGTTGAAATGTCAGCTCTCCAAATTCTGGCTATGGTTTAGCAGTGAAGTATTACTAGACTCCAGGGCTTCGTTTTAAAAATAAGTGTAAATACATACTTTTAATATTGGATTGTCCCATTTCAAGGTGGTGGTCTTGAAACAGCAAAGGATAAAATTCCCTTCTTTCAGTTATCAGTAATATTCAGTAATATTCTAATTTCTGTTCTTTTATATACCTACTGTTTCCTGTATTTTAGGAAATTCAAGACAGAATTCGAATTATAGAGCTATATGCTAAAGACCGTCAGTTTGCAGAGTTTGTTAGGCAGCATCAAATGTGAGTAAAATATCTTGTTTGGATCATTCTGTGTGTGTCTTCTCATGTGACTTTTGCTACATTACTGTACTGTGTGGTGGGTCTTGAAGTGCTAGGACACCTAGGTGAAGATTTCCACATTATTCCTGAAGACATTGATACCTTCTAAATTAGTTAAAATTAGTGGTGTCAAACTAGATGCCCACAAAAGATGTTAAGAACAGTGAAAAGGAATTCTAAAGTTACTGGGCATCAGAAATCAGAAGAACTGAAATCAACTTATGTCCTTAAGGCATAAATAGAACCCTCTTATCTCCTTCATGATAGTTAGTGGTGCTTGTTGTTTAATTTAAAATACAATTTTTAAAAGCATTTTGGTCTATTTAGAGTTCTCAAGGCTTGCCAGCTTGCTAAAAATGAGTAGGTCACTAGCACAATAGAGATTGTGGGCACAGGTTGTAATTAAAAGCTTACATTTCCAAATAACTTACCAAGCTGAGATGTGTACTTTGATGAAAGTTAACCATGAAGAGACTGTAGAAATGTTTGCATTATACATTCCTATGAGTTGTTCTCAGTGCAGCAAGTGGAAAGTTAGAGATAGTTCTATTGGTTTGAAAGATACTACAGTTGCTTGGAAGCAGATTAAAAATAGATGCAGTAGCAAATCTCATGGTCCAAGATCAGCAACTATACTTTTTAAAAATTGAAAATAACTGCAGCTTGCATTTTTCAGTGTCAGTTGTTGATTTTTTTTTTTATCTTGAAAAGGATCAGCTTCTAAGTTTTCCACAGCTGGAAAACAGTAAGGGCTGCTTAATATAAGCCTTGAATCCAAAATTTGAAAAAGACTAACTTAATCATTGCTTTTCTGTTTTTCATTTCAGGAAGCTGCTTTAAGAAAAAAAAAAAAAAGAAAAAGAAACCAATAGAAAACATGTGGGAGATAAAGACTACCTTGTTGCCATAGCAATGGGCTCAGATGTAACTGCAAAGTTACTTATAGTCTTAACATCGCATGGATGGGTACAGATGTTTTCTCAATGAATGGCTAAAATGTATGAATGTCTGTTTATCTGGATTGCCTCTGACTTTTCTGCATTAAGAGACATTCCTAAGAGGTGATCAGAATGGCAGGGGTTATGAAAGTTCATTTTTCTTTAAATCTGAAACGGACAGTCAGAGTTTGTATACCAAGGCAAAAAATCTCCTCAGGAAAGGAGAAGATACATGCACAAATGGAAAATAAAACACATATTTAAAATCTCTGCCTGGCATTCTTCCTGTCACTGGAGGCTACTGTAATGGTTTCACAAGTATAAAGTTCTAGTTGAAAGAAATATTTATAGCTCTAGTTGAAAGAAGTATTTGTTTTGCCCATGAATGCTTTGTAGGCTATAGCTATTCTGCTAGAATAGTATTTGTATTATTTTAAAGCATTCCTATTATAAACTCAAACATAACTCAGTGGAAAAATTTCCTTGCACAGCTGCCTGATTTAGTTTGTCACTTGACATTAGCAAAGCAGAACATTTAGCTCGCCTAAATGCTCTCCCCCAACACCAAGCAGCACCTCTGACTTTCAGCGGCCTCATTCCCCACCTTAGCAAGGTGGGGCAGAACGTCTACAATGTGATGTTTTTACAGCCAAGACGGTTGTTGGTTCTCCAGCTCTTCCTGACAGACACATAACCTGGGGCACAACAGGGGCTTCTTCTGGAAAAAAATAGATGACTAACATTTTGTTGTATATTGACGATGTGTTGGGTTTTTATAACTTAATATAAGTTAAGCGTTTCTTGTGCATTTCCTCATTTTTCATAATGGAATTATTTATTGAAATAAACAGGTGCATAATTTATTGATGAAATACTAAAGTGGCATTTGCACCTATCTTTTTAAAAATGTACATGCTGTTTATTTAACGTTCAGTTCAGCCAATCAATATCTGAATTTTCTTTACTGAACTGCACCATAGCCTGCCAGCTCTGTTTCAAAATCAGGCTGTGGTATTTAAGTGCATGCATTTTTGGTAGATGGCAGCAGGTTTTAATGGGGAAGGGAAAAAACACATGAGGTCCCTCTGGACTAACGGAAGCCAGTGTAGAATTCTTCACGCAGGAGCCTGGAGCATTTTAAAATAACTGAATTGATACAGAGACCTCCTGAGGTTCAAAATCTGAATTTTGTTTTGAAGTCATGAAGAGACTGGGGACTGCATGTTAAGACTGGAGCTTTGGCTGGTCACCAAATCTCTCTATTTAAGGCATTAACACTGCTGCTAAATTTAGAGTGCTAACAATCTCACATTGCCTCTACTAGAAAGCTAAGCTGCTTTTTTTTTTAATCTTTGCAAATATAATAGTCAACAGTTCTTGGCCTGCATGTGCCAACAGCCACCTGATACTTTTTAAAGTTAAGCGATAGTAACAGCCACCTACTGTCCACAGGCTGCCGATCTAAACAGGTTCTGGAGGACCCTGCACAGCATCTACTTGCCTTGAGTGGCAGGGAATGGGGATCAGAGACATCTGTCAAGCAAACGCGTATATGAACCATTGCACCATATGAACCATATATGAACAAGCCCAAACAGCACAAGGCTGTGGAAAGTATTCATAATTAATATCTGCTTAATATCACTGTGACCAGATGTTGCGAGACAGAGATCAGCGTGGTGATGCAAGGACTCCCACAGTAGCCCAAGTTCGCAGAGCACCGCAGGCTCTCGCTGCTCTTGCAGCAAGTGAGCAGGGTTGGTGCACCAAGGCCTTGTGATCACCGTAACTGCGTGCCCTAGAAGGTGCTCAAGACTTGTTTCAGTGCAACTTGGCTAGCTGGGTTCCTTCTGCTAAGACACGGCGCATTTATGATGTGGTTTATGACGTGGGGGGAGGAAGGCTATCCCCTTACATGCATTTTTTCCCATTTACATCTTGCTCCACTTACAGAATGAAAAATGCTTAATTAAACTAGGAAATTCACACACTTGAATGCTAGTAAGGTTAAGGTTTGGTGGAGAATTTGGAACTGTACCAACCCTTTGTATGATATAAATCAAACCGTTTGTATCAGCTGGGATCTTGCATATCTGAAATGTATATTAGTATTTATTGTGCATAAGCCTAGGAGAGTCTTGGTCATGCTGAGTATGATGTATTTCAGTGTATATACAGTGAACTTTTTCTTTGTGTGTATGTGTGTGTGTTGGTGGGGAATACACATATGAATATAATGGTATCTTATTTTCACTGTAATAAAAAAATTCCAAAGTATCTTTTTTTGATAAAATTGATGTAAAGACCATCAGTTTGAAATGGAGAGAATATGTATCAGTCATGACGGCTTGCCCAGGCAGAGAGTTTTCTTTTTAAACAGAGTTGGTTAAGATGTTAAACTCATTTGTTAAAGGGCCAAATATACTTCATGATCATTTACAAGGTTATATTCTGAAAATCCATTCTGGAAAGCTCATAATTGTTTTGGTGCTATTCAGAGAACCAAAACATGTTATTACTTAGGGAAACTTGAATTCTTAAAAACACAAGAAAACATAAAAACCCTACAAACATCTCTATCTAAACTATTCAATGATGCATTTTCCCATTTGTCAAGGAGGACTTAATGAGTTTGCTAGCTTTATTTGTTACTTTCCCATTCAATGGCAGAAGGAAAGAAGATCCAAGGTTCATAATTAAAAATAATAATAAAATATTGGCACTATATACAAATCTACCAATACTTGGGTATTAGTTAACAAACAACATTTTTCACTTGCTAAAATAAATAAGTCCGGGCCTGAATGATGGGTTAATTTAAGAATAGGTTACAAAGTCAGTTTTTTCGCTTAAAACTGACAGGATCATCAACTTCTGTTGCTCTCCCTCAAGAGCTTAGAGCTTCAAATCAAGCCTGAATAGAAATAGGATGTTTGATCTGAAACGTACTTGGTGCCACATACCGCAAAAAACAGAGGGTAAAGGCTTGGCCAAATGGCAGAAAAGGAAATTGGGCTATTTTAGGGTGCTGGAAGCCTCCCTTCTACATCTCAAGGCAACATGTCCCATGGCAAGAGAGCCAGTGTTTCATAGTCTTGCCTGGCGAAAAGATATTCTGTTACTCCATGTCTTTTAGGTATTCTCTTAAAAGTCTAAGCTAGCCCCGACTTCAGCTATCACTGCATGCCAGTTTGGTTCTGTTCTTAGTATCAGCAGATTTCTTCTGGTCCTCAGAGGCGGAAGAAACTGCTATTCTTTTCCATCCTCTCCAACACTGGGTAAAGTATAGGCAAAGTTTAGATCTTAAGAACTTACGTCTACATATGAAAAAGCCTGCAGGTCAGAACCTGTTTATTCATTTGCTTTGACTTCTCATTTAAAAAAGAATAAAAAGTCCCAAGCGAACTTTTGGGTGAGTAGCGGACTTTTTTTCATCTGTCAGTCCCTTTTTGTGTTTGTTTGTTTACATTGTCAGTTCTACTGACAGCTCATCTAAGGACTCCACTTATATATCAACATATGAAAGTTCGAATCAACAGTGCTAAATCTTGATCTCAGTAGGCCATATATATATAGCTAAAAAAACTGCCAGCCCACAACCTCTCTTGAAACACAGGCAGCTGAAACTTTACCCGAAAGTTTCATATTAAACACAAATCAAAGCTAGTGTTAACCAGAGTTGCTATTGCATCTACACAGCTGATGACCAGATGGGGAAACTATGTCTTTTTGGAAAGGCTGACATGGTTTGAACAGAAAAGCAAGCAGTAACAATAATGCACACAGACATATATCACATCTTTTCAGAAGGACTGGCTGAGCAAAAGGGGGAGGGAAGGGGCAGATCTTCTGCAGTGAATGTACAAGGAATCCCAAGAGCGACCGACCTCTGTCCACGCAGGGGAGACAACTGCAAGCAAACTCCCTAGAGTTTTCTCTGCCTAAAGAGGATTGCACAGGGATTAAATGACCTCTCATCCTGAAGAGGGAGGGGAGCACTCTTAGCAGCAGCCCAAAGCTTGGGTTTGCTAGTCTGACCTATGGGTCACAGGCTGACCGCAGCACACTGCTCGTATCTCCAGCTATCTGCTCGGGGAGGGAGTAGCTGCTGCTCTCTTCCCTCTCTGCTGTTAGGAAGAGGGGGATTTTTTGACTAACATATGCTTTGTATAGTTCTTCTATAAACCTGAGACTGCTGCATAGCAGCTCGCCTCTCTTTTTGCTACTTTTTGTCTAAAGCTTTGGACAAAAGCTTCCTAAAACTGCATTTCAAAGCTTTGTCTTCTATCTGCTCCCCTTAGGCATGGATCCAAATCCCTAAGAGCCTGGGCAGGAATGTAGTGTGCCTCTAAAGAGCCCTTGCACCACCAGTCCTCTCTTTGCAGATTTCCCCGGCCGCACTAGCATTTATAACACCAACTCCTGCTCATCTGCCCTACACACATTCAATCAACCAACTCACGCACCCTGCACTGAAGTATCCTGTCAGAGGTAGCAGTGCTCGGAGCCTCACATGCTGCACATAACTCATATTTTGCATTACGCATACGGCTCCTGATGGGACACGACGCGCCTAGCACCATACGCGCTAGGCTTGGCACTGTGTGTCAAGCTAACTGAAAGCAGAATTGGTGGACAGACTGCTTAGAGCATCTGACATTTACTGTTTCGCGACCATCATTCCGAGCACCACATGACTCCATTGACTTTTTAAAATGGCAAACCACAGAACTTTCTTTGCACATACCTGACAAGAAGAAAGAAGGCAACTGAAGCTGCTAATGGGGCTGCCAGAGAGAACCAGACCGCAGTTTACAGGCTCCATTAACCCATCTCCAAAGAAGGGATTCTTTACCTTAGAGGAAAGTGGAAAAAGCAGAGTTAGGAGCTATGCAGTAAATTCACGGTTCATTCCTTTTACCTTTTTCTATTAAGAGGAGAAGCATGCTGCTGTTGCTATGGTTTGACATACATTACAGTCAATAGACTGGTCCTAGCTAAGCATCCTTAGTATCGATTTAAGGATGGGAGTAGGTACACTCAAAGATGTGAATTCCCCCTCCATGAATTCACCCCATTCACCTGAATTATGATATTTTAAAAATAGTTCCAGCTAAGCTTCTTACAGTACCTTGTCAAAATGTTTGTGCGCCTTCCACTGTTCTGCTGTGGGAAATGGAAAGCTTACATCTTGTCAAGATCAGACAGCAAATACAGGGCATATTAAGGAACTGGACTGGGAAGCCGAAAGTATTTATCCAGTTTTAAATGACAGACCATGCAAAAAAAAAAAAATAAAAAAAAAATAAAAAACACATGCAATGCATTCTGAAAAAGAGACCTGGTATGGCAAAATGTCTGACCGAAAAACAAACAAACAAAAAAACCACCAAACACGTGCAATGCATTCTGAAAAGGAGACTTGGTATGGCAAAATGCAAGGGATCTACTCTGACCCGATCCTCTAAGGTCTTCTAAGGTGTCTCACACAGTTGGAATCACATGAGGGTTACTGCTGATCTACGACTTGTCACTTTGAGCTTTCTTCCCTCTAATTGGAGGAAGCCCTACCAGGGTCTTCAACTTTCAAGGGCCTAATTTAGAACAGGTGATGGCACCAGCACTTGAGCTTTGGAGGAAGCCTGAAGGAACATTTCCACTGGAGGACGTGGGATGCCCTTGGAAATACTAATTTCAGTTTTGTGTCCATTTGATATATGTGCTGATCTGCCTGCTCCATTTCCTCATACAGAGAGCATGGTAAAACAGGAGCTAAAAATCTACCCTCCAGAATAAGCTACAGTCAGGCCTTTTTATTGGTGGGGGAAAAAAAAGCAGGGGAGAGCAGGGAGCACTACTGTTCAGCTCCTTACTGGTACCAAAATTTACAATTTGAAATCTACCTTTCCACAAGTCATCCACCGAGATC
>NW_010587793.1:9397-22218 GCF_000705375.1 Tinamus guttatus | reverse complement strand
CTTCCGAGCGCCGTACCCTACAGAAAATACAGAAGAACATTATTGAACCTAACTTCCCAGGCACAAATTCCCCTACAAAACGCACAGAGATGCCAAAACAAACCAACTCATTGGAAGCCTTTATTCACACACTGTTCTCAAAAAATGCAGGATTTGCCCTCTTAATTCCTGATGTACCCAATGAATTTTGTGAAAGCCTCCAGTTAATTAGTCTCCAATTTCATTCTGCTGATAGATCGTGTCATTAAATTCATCTGCTCCCTCACAAGGACCCATTGTCTTCAATTAGTTTTGATCTGTCAGTTTCTATCCCCCAGTAGTCCTCAGGAAGCCCTAAAATAAGTCCCTTATAATTTTGCTGTAGCTGCCCATGTAGTTGGAGGCTTACTCTCTAATCGTGAGATGAAGACAAAAAGGGGATACAATAGGTTGTTCACTTCCCCACATCCCACTAAGAGTTAATGAGGAAGAAAATAGCTAATGCAGCTATCCATGTTATGGAAACTACCACCATGGTCTGTATGGCCTGCGAGTTTCCGCATACCAAATTACAATTGCAAGTTATTCTCCATTCAGATTACCACTCTTGGCTTCATGGGCTCTGACATTATCTCAGAATATGAAAACAGGCTCTTTTAACATTTTTGTAAAAGAGAGCAGTAAAACTCAGCAGACTTTTCTGTAAAAGAGAACAGTAAATTATTCTTTAAACAACAAACAGCTTACAGAATAACATAATAATTATATAATAATTAAAGTAAATGATTCTAATTAATATTTTATGTTATTGCTCTGCGCTTTTATATGGTTTCACCTGAAGAGCTCAGCATTCTTAAAAATAATAATAAAGTTAGAATGATCCTGAACTGCAGCAATGAAACACAAGCAGTACTGTTATTTTTAAAATGGAAGCATCGTACTCGCTGTGTTTTGGCACATCTCTGTTCACATAAAATTCAGTAACATGAATTCAATGAGTTCATGTTCTTACACCCAGGTATTTTCATTTATCTATACTATAGAAAGCAGAAACCCTTGTCTTATTAAAATAATTTGGGCCAAGTAAAAGCCCAAACTAACTTCTCAGAAATGCTCCAGATCAACATGCTACCTGCAAGCTGAGCAGTGTATGAATTCTATTTGCAATGAGCTGAAACTGAAGCATATGAACCTCACCCTGAATGCACATTATTTGTTGCTTCATATGAAATGGTTTATATTAGTCCTTGGCAAAAAAAAAGTTTGAAAACAAACATGACACAGACTTTCAGATGGGCAGAGCAGCAAACATAGGCTTGGATTTTACTGCATAGTGGCATCAAATCTCTGATGGTGATATGAAACTTGCATTTGTGAGCAATATGTCCTTGAAGCAAAGGGTCTACAGTCATTTATACTGCACAGAGCATTCCTTGACCATTGATCCACTTATCTGCTAACCTGCATGAAAACATTTTGATATGTTTGTAAACAAGAACATTCTTCTCAGCTCCAATTTCAAAGATGCTGCTCCTGTTCCTAACAAGGAATGATGACATAGGTTCAAATGTTCATCCAGTTAAACCATGGCCCATGAAAGCTATTGCTAGGTGAGCTCTTTGATGTCTATCATCCAAAGTAAATAGCACAAATAAATAGAAAACAAAGTTCTGTGGGTATTTGATTCACATATGTACTTTTAGGTACGTGTTAAACATTTTTTTTTTCAGTTATGCAAGTCTATATGATGACTGATGTTACTTAGAAAAATGAACACAGAAGACTAGATAAGTTGAGGGGGAAAAACAGAATTTGTCAATAGGCGTATGCTTTCTGACACCAAGCCTACACTATTTCAAAACAGCAAGAAGAGAAGTTATACTTTGAATTTGGGAACTGAAAAAAATGCTAAAACACACTTCCCATTCCCAAATTTAAAACTATTACTTGGTGTTACCATTCACTTTGCCCTTAGGCCCCATAAACTGCAGCTTTTCCTATCTATCCACATATCTAAAACTCTCATCTTGCCATTTAGTTCTGAATTGTTGCAAACACCCTTTCATCTGCTTAGACAAAGCAATTTATCTCCGCCATATCCATAATCAAAGACTTGCTGCAATTGGTAATTTCTTTGCCTCTCTTTTTTTTTTTTTAACTATGTTACTCTGCTCTGTGTCTCTTTACTTTCTTCTCCATGGCATCAAATATAGAACATTTGCCCTCATTTTGGTTATTTTATGCTCTCAGATTCTTCCATCCCATCAATAGTGATGCACTGGACCCTGGCTCTAATAAGATCATGATGCCAGCATTCATTCCCCACTTCTAAAACTTTAATATAAAACCCTTCACAACATCTTTTGACTTAGAAAACACTTAAAAATCTAATACGTTGTTTTCTTTCAAATACCGCCCCCCCTTTTTAGTATATTACTTACTTACTACAACACCTAGCCAAACCAGTGATGATACTTAGATTTGTGGTGTGTCATGATCACTTGCTCTAATACTGTATCATAAGGCCTTCTTGGTCCTCTCTCTTTCCTATATGGGGTTGGTAAGCTTTTTGGGAATTAGGACTACATATTTCTCCTGTCTTTATACAACACCTGACTCAATGGGATCAGATAGAGCTCAGAAGCTCTACAGTAATATAAATAACAATGCATGAAGATGGTAGGTCTATCCTGTATACTTCATAACGCTAGACCTGGCTTCGTCCTTTTTCACCTTCAGCCCCCACTCTGAGAAACCTACCCAGAAACACATTATATACTGTATCAGCTGAGATACCTGTATCAGTCTCATCAGAGGCCACTATCCTGCTCTTTTCTGATGCAGCCCTCCCTGAGCTTTCATCATCATCATTGTCTGCCAGTCTTGAGCTAACTAATTTAAAGCTATCATAGATAATTTAGATTATGGCGTACTGCAGCAGACGTAACCATGCACAAATGCAACAGCTGTTCTAGAGGGGAAAAAGCTGCCGTTGCCCAGAGTGACTAAAATTGTATCTATCTGATGAGGATGAGGCTATGAAGATCATGCCTTTCCTTATACTTTATAAGTGCTCAGACTGAGGGTTCATACTGACAATGTACATAAGGAGTGCAAGACTGCACTGTTCAGACTCGGACAATGTCTAGTGCTTGGGCCTATCATTCCCATACGGGCCCAATTTTAGTGATAACCTGAGAGATGTTTGCAAGTCTTCACTTAAAGGTTATATTTTGGAATTCTTTTTGTTGTCTTGTTTAAAAGCTTAGACAAAGAATGGTTAGCACTGTCTGAGAAGTTACACTGAAAGCTACATTTGGTCAGCAGCTTAAAAACCTGGGACTCAAGACACTTTACACTCCTTTAAGTAAAGTCTTCCTGCATTTCCACTTGGTTCTTTCTTTGGTAAGGTTACAAAATGCATTTACATGACAGCAATGAATTGAGCAATTTCTGCAACTATTGAGAGTGCTATTGGTGAGAAAGGAAGCAATACAGTGTATCAGTGGCTCTGTTGAAAGTCTGCTGGCAGCTATGGTTTAGCTAGACTGGAAGTGAAGTGCAGTCTTTAGTGCTGTAGTTGTCACAAAAATGTCCTGCTATACTTGCCTGTAGCTGAAAGAAGGCAGCTGCCACATTTCTTGTTCATATCCCTTGGAATCCACTGAGAGAGAGAGAGAAGGTCCACTTTGCAGACACATGGCTCTGGTGGGAAATTTAGCTCTGCACCAGAAAAGGCACAACATTCCTCCTGCTGCTCTGCATAAAATAAAAAGCCTGTAAGAATTTACACAGATACTCTGCTCATTTGGCCATCTAAAAGGTGAATTTATTGGACTACCCAGGGAGGAAAAAAGAAATGAAAAAAAAAATCTTGCTTGAAGTAAAAAAAAAAGGAAAAACGAAACAAAACAAACTCTCCAAAATAAGCAATGCAAAAATTGAGGATGGAGGAATCCATCCATGGGACAGAAAGAGGCTATGGAAATGGTATCATATAAGTGTGGTTTTGCATTTGTCGTTTACTGGGAGAGAGATGCAATCTTGCAACATCGAAGCAAAGTAGGATGAGTAATAGGACACCAACTATATCGTCTCAACAAAAAATGTGATCTAAAATAGTTTTGCATTATTTATACGTCCATATATTCAATATTTTGCCTGGCTACTAATGTATTTAGTGGAGTTTGTAAGTCTGCTAGAATTCGGTTGCAATATTTTAACTTCTATCTATAATACAGCAGATAAGCAGTAAGGGGTACTGGCAGGTGAGTGATAGGTATGAAATAAACTCTTTTTCTTTAGTAGTGCATGTTGAGTAATGAGAAAGGCTCCTGGGACAGCATGAGAAGTAATAGTTTGTAAAACAAAACCAATCTTTTTCAGTAGGTAAAACTGTACATCTTCGACAAGCCCAAGAAATGAGTGCACCCCACGCCCGGGCTCCCAGGAAGCCTTTAATCATCATAAGAGCTGAAAAGCCCACTGGAGAGTGTGACAGCCATGATTAAATTGTTCTGCTTGGCATGTAAAACCTCTTTGCTGAACAAGGAGGTGAAATCTGATTTCCCTTAACTAGCAGTCTGAACAACCTATAAAGCCGATGGGAAGCATTAGTTTTAATAATTCAGGATGAGGCTACCAATGATGCTCTCATCCAATGTCTGTCACAGAAAATCATGCAACCCCAAAAGTGTAAATACAAAACTTTCATGAGAAAATTTGTAAAAGTATAAAACAATTGCTCTATTAAAATCCAAAGCTATTGCAGATTAAACCAAATCAAATTACATTTTTTCAAAACAAAGCAAAAATTCTCCTAAAACAAAATTCTGCTCCAGTCATATTTATGTAAACGACAATATCTTGGGAGAACTGCTGTTCATTCAGTCAGTAACTGACTGCCTTTGAACTTGCTGAAATGCAACTGTAACTCCTAATTAGATCTGAGGGAAACAGTTTCTATGTCCTTTGACATTTCAAAAACTTCTCTATTCTATGGGGATGAAATTAAGACCTTCTGAGTGTTTTTTTTTTTTCCTGATTCTAAAAGATGGTTAAATCTTCTAGAAGATTTTGTTTACTCAAGCACAGACAGAAGACTGTCTCTGCCATTCTTTCGCAGTCTAGCTTACTGCCCTAGCCACTACTGCCCGAGCGATCACTCACACACACTCTATTTCTCTCTCAGGAGCTATTCAGCTTCATTTTTGTAATTTTATGTTCTTCCTTTTCTTTATTTTTCATCCCAACAAGCCATAGTCATAAAACAATCCAGAAGTAACTATGTTCCCAAGAAAAATTTCCATTTTGGCAAATTGATGTACTGGAACAACAATAATAAAGGAGCTGAAGAAAATTCTGACTAGCCCAACTACTACTAGCTTCAACTCTAAGAATTCAAGCATCATTAACTGTCTTCTCCATTGTATGGCTCTGCTTGACACATCATCCAGTTGCATTGTATTATGTTAGAAGGAATGAATACAAACTGTTCTGAATCCTGAGGTCACTTACATTTATTAACAAATTCTCACAATAAAATGAATTATATTCTAGCATATAGCTGAGAAGTAGACCTGAAATGCTACCAATCTGCAAGAAAGGCTTTTCACATATTCCTGCACTGTCAGGAAGTAAAAAACAAGCTGTGTTCTACATTTTTGAAATTCCTCCAGTAGGCTTCACATAGACTGCGGAAGAATTGTTTGAAAGCAGGAACTGAGAGGAAAACTAGGGCCTAACAGAAGCTTTGGCATTACAAAAGCTTGCTTGGAGTGATACACAGTTGCCACTTCCAGGATGGTTGGTATGCACAGACTCAGCTCCTCCACGGTTCCCTGGGCAACACAATCTGCCCTCCTTGCAGCTGCAAAGGGGAGTAACGGAGGATGGAGCGAAGTGAAGACACCGCGGCCAAACTCTGTTGCACTCCCTGTGCTGGGCTGCTGATAAGCCGCACAGTAGCTGTCCAATGGGAGATATACGATAACATGTCCGGTGCTGAGCCAGCAAAGGTGGCAAATGATTCTTTTTGGATGAACTTTGCTTGAACTTTGCTCATTCTAATGTGAAAACCACACCTCCATCCCAAAAGTTACCCGCCTCCAAGGTACGACCACCCCTCACTGAGCATGCGCTCTAGATTTTCGATTGACTGTACCTTTAAATGAAAGCGAGAAACTTTTTCATCAATCAATAACAATATTAAGTATGACTCTAGTCACTCAAGCTCCACCTGAATGTAAAGAAAAGTGTAAAAGGTGAACTAAGGATGAAAAGGAGGTGGGAAGAATCCATCGTAACTCTGGGGTCAGTTGACGAGCTGATCCCCCTTCCCTCTCCTCGGGTTGGGATGCTGAGGAGACTCGAGACTGAGAGTCCTCTCCCATCTTCTGGGGTGAGTGATGATTGCACATTCGTACATCAGAGATAGCTAAAAACCCCACATTGTAGTAGAGAATTTCCTGCACTGACATCCGAGGCTGTTTGTGAATCCAATACTGATTTGATATCTCCTTCCCCCCCCACCTCCACTACCACTATGGCTTTCAAACTGCAACATTTCACATAGACAAAGCTGTTCGCCTGATTGCTCTGAGCTTTTACCAACAGATACAAGAAATGATAAAAAAATACAGATTCTTCATAAAGGTGCAGAATAGTTTAGGTAAACCTTCAAATGGCAATACAATCTATTATCCGCTTACTGCTATTAGAAAATTGAGTCACTTCTACAGTTCAATCATACCCACAAGGCAGCTCTGAGCATAACTCAAAATACATTGTTGCGTTTTGTAAACAGTTCCATGTTTCTGCACCTAATTACAGAATTAAACAATGTAAAGAAAAGTTTCATAAGAATCCCACAATATTTTAGGAAATAATGTAAAATAATGTATTGCATATAATAATGCATAAAATGCATAAAATATTTTTCAAATATTACCACAGAAATCTGATGTTTACCTTCCTTTCCTTTTATTTGGGAATCTTCCCAAGTAGATCTGCAGTCGATGGTAACTGCAGTTATAGAATTACTCACCTACATGAGTGGAATTCAGATCCAGGAGTTAAAAATTGCTACTTAAAATTTTTCTAAAAAAAACACCTAAATCTCTTCCTTACCCACCTCTATGATGCAACTTGAAGAATACCTTCAACATATGTTTGCATCCTTCATAGGCTTAATGTGCTCTCTGGTGTTCATTTTAATAAGAGCATTTGAGCTGCAATTTCAGCAACAATGAAGTTAACAGGAAAATCCTATAGGATATTTATTTGATCTAAAACAATCTTCATTCAAGCTTTAGCCAACCACACTGTGCAGCCTGTGATTGAACAATTGCAACTCACCCCTTTTATCGTAGGAACATAGGTTTGACCTATTAGTTCTCTCAAGTCTGCTTTTTGCTGCTGGCACTGCTCTTCAGGAAGGCAATCCTTAACTGCACCACACAATAATGCACTAGCTCCTCATATAATGCTGCACATAAAAGCAAAAGAGCCCTTCTCAAACACTGCAGAAGGTCTTATATTTGAAGCCATAAGAATATATCGCTATTATATTATCTTGCATAACTACAAAAAGCTCATAAAGATCTGTAAAAATTATCCATAAATACAAATTTATTCAGTAATTGCAACATGAATTGCATAGAATAACTATAAGTAGCAGGGAGAGGTATTTCTACTTGTTTATTCCAAATGCAATGGCTATTAATGGAGCCAAACAGACCCCCTGTTCTCATATTAGGCAAGGAGCTATTCAATATAGTCCATTTTCTTCAAATATTTTTAATAGTTCATTCATTCATTCTCATTATTCCCATCCCATAGTCAATTATGATGCATCTTCTCATAGCTTCTCATGCTTACTTTTACTTCTATTAATTTCTAATATCCTTCTTTACATTTTTTGCAATGTATATACTTCAATACATTCCTCATAAAAATTCGCAAACCTTTCTGATGCACTGATCCTGTAAGATAGTTCAGAAGGTGAAAACACTATCCATGTATAAGCCATGACACTAACATTAATAGGAGCATGAAAAAAGTGCTGCACCTGTAGCTGAGCTCGGCCTGCTGACCAGGACCTGTGAGGGCTGGTGGAGTGTACACTGACGACCACTGTGTGGACAGACAAAATTCAGATGCATTACATGGCACAGTGAAGACTGTGTGGATCTCCCCATCTCTTCCATACCCAGTTCTGATACAGAAGATGGCACTCATATTTCCATCCATCCATCACTAACTGTGTGTCTATCTGATGCATAGAGAGGGCGGGAGAAATATTCACTATTGGATTTACAATCTACCTGGTCCATAGTCTACTATCGCTGCCAAGTGAAGTTACATCAGAAAAAAAATAATTCAAAGTGGGGTTACCCAGTTTAGTTTCTCCTGACAGTATATAAAAAGCATCTGTATTTACTCATGCCACCAACTCTGTATTGCCCTGTTTCAATACTTTCATTATTGATTCACATGTTTATGTGCTCTGTAAGATCAAAAATTAAATTGTTAAATATGGCAGAGCACATTCTTTAGTATTTCCCCTCTTTTTCAAAAGCCAAGTGGTTCATGGTTTTCTTTTTGCTTGCTTAATTATTCTGATACATTAGAATTCTTTCTTTACCGGCTTACTCTTAATGATTCTCAAGTGCTTTTCTTGTTTTCTGGAGGTATGAATTTGCAGAATTTAAAACATGTCACTTGAACCAATGTCTCAAGAGAGCAATAGCTATCAGTTTTAACAACTAGCACAACTTGGTGCTATCAACAGACTGCATAAAGTTGACTTCCCTGGCTGGAGTCCAATGCAGGGTTCCACCCATGCAGTTCAATTTCCATCCCATGGAAAGCTATTCCTGAGACAAAGGTGGGAAGAGAGCCAGTGCACTCCTGGGCTCTCCTGTGAACAGGGTCAAGACACAAAAGGAGCCCTCCCAAGGTACTGATTGCACTAGTCTAACATGTTACTTCAGATGCTAAGAAATTACTTTTTTTTTTTCTCTAAAAAGCACACTTTGCATATTCACTTCACAGTTATTATGGTGTATCTTTTAATTAGTTTATCAATCACTCCTCTGCAAATGGAAATTCGTAAGTCTATTCTTTTAGGATTTTATCTTTTCCACAATAAACATGAATTAGTCACTGTACAGGTTGCAAAAGAGTAGCTGTCTTTAAAGAATTATATCTAAAACCTATGAGCTTTTTGGTCTTGAACAGATCTTTGGGCCTAAACACCATTAATATGCTCACCATTTCATATTGCATATCTTTCAGATCTTTTACCAAAATAAATCATTATTTTCAACATCTGAATTTGTCCCTTTGCTCCATAATTTTCCTGTCAAAGCTGACAGTTTACCAAAGCCATATTACTGATGTCTTTTGAAATGCAATTAAGGGTCAAAACTTCCCATACTGTTTTGACTAACATCACTCTCTAACTACCTCACCCCTTTGTTGTCTCTGTAGGCATTTATCCCAAACTCATTATCACGTGATTCTGACTATGTACATACGTTTGAATGTTCAGTCTTAGTGCTTCCAAGGTAGCTGCAGAATTTTTAAATCATGGGAGAAAAAAAGACATGAAAGTGAGTATCATCTGTACATTTTTACAAACCAAATTTTCAAAGGGATCTTATTGTTTCAGCTGTAGAAAAGAAAAACCAGTACTCTAAACTTTTCTCCAAAACAATGGAAACAACTGCTGTAAACAGTTTTAGACCAGAAGCCAAATGGTGCTATGATAAGTAAATATGACATTCATAAGACAAATATGGCTTATAATTTCACCTTTTGTGTGGTTCATTCACCAGCATGTACAGTAACACTTGAAATAATTTGGAGAGTATTTCTGTAATTTCATTTTTGCCTTGTTCTCATTGTAATAAAATCAGGCTGCCCACAGTCATCAAATCTCTAAGACCAGTCCAGATGCTGATGTCATTTACATCAACATAAACCTGGTAGCAGTGTGAAACCCACAGGTGATTTGTATCAATACTGGTATTCTTACTGCACTTCTGCAAGGATTTGGAACTTGTAAGATTTCTGCTACTGTACTTTTTTTCAGAGTACTGAACAATTTTTTGAGTGCATATTCAATACAAATTAACCCAGAATTTGGCTGGTTCTAGTCAGAGATGGTAATGAGAAGGGATAATGATCTGATACCTGCTTCCCAAAGCATTTGCTGCTTCTAAATGTTTTTTGGGAAGAAGAAAAGCATTATAACAGTGTCGTGTCCCCTTTCTGCACATCCCTGTATGTTCTACATGTTCTTCTGTTTTCCTAATAAAATTATGGCACTATTTATCCTCTTTAGTATCAAAATCCTTCTGAGAATGAGGAACAAAGGCAAATACCCCAGAAGATGGCAGATTTGAGCTTAGCCAACAATCTTTAGAAAAGTCTTCCGAGTCATTCCTCTTCAGCCTGTTTTTTCCAACTAAATTGAAACTATGTATTCAGAGACACATGCATGTGCCACCAAAACCAAAATGCACTAATAGTCCTTCTCCATAAAGGTGAATACATTAAACTATTTTACTCTTTGCACATAACTCATGTTTTTATAAATAACGTATTTACCAAAACACCGTTTAAAAAGAAGACATTTTCTGCCATCATTTTTTTCAGCCGTAATCCCTATATACCTGTTTAATAGAAGGTAGATATTTGAGCTGCATTACTTTTATGATCAATAGATAAGAAAGCAGAAACATACATATTTATTTATATTACTGTCAGATATATTATGATGCCTATCTGTTTTTTTTTTTTTTTTTTCACTCACAGGGAAATTTACACAGGAGCTTTACACAAACAGAAGTGGCAAGATCAGAAGCTTTATTACTTCTAACTTACTGCAGATATGCAGAAGTTTCTATGACATAGTAATTTATTGTCCTACTCCCTGCCAAACTGCACCTTTGGCTAAATGGTGCAACACACAAAAACTAAAATTAGACATGAGGTACATCTAATAAATATGTACTGAACATGCATGGACTAACAGTTGCTGCATTTTATCAATGGTCAGCAAAAATTCTTAATGAAACAGCACTACATAAAACCACTTAGAGCAATGGAAGCCTATGGACTGTACGGTATTAAGACTATAAGAAATAACATAGAAAACTATGCACAAGCAAAAAGCTTAAGCACACTAGTCTCCACCACTGTTCTGTGCCTGTAAGTAACAATTTAAGAAGCAAATGTCAGATCTATAGGTTCATTATTATTAGTGGTGCAATCACATATATCCAAAGATAATCCAGAAAATGTGACATTGTAACATTTAGTGAAAGACTCTATTGAGATTTTGAAGCTGCAAATTACATCAGGGTGGAATTTGTTTCACTGTGTTTCATTACACAGCTCTTCATTTTACTTCTAGAGGACAAAAGCCCTCTGTTCCATAATATGGAATGAGAGACTGTGGGAGTGGTGAAAGTAAGCCTATATAATCTGCAACCTTTTTGTTACAACAGCCAAGAGTTTTGGGACTACTTCCAGCAAACTTAATGTCATACCTGGCAAATAAATTCAGGAATACTCACCATGATTCCAGTGAGTAAACAGACTCCTTTCCCACAGTATGTATTAGGTACCATGTCACCATATCCAATGGATAGAAAAGTTATTGAAATCAACCACATTGCTCCAAGAAAGTTGCTAGTAACATCCTGTTGATCATGGTACCTGGAAGTTTAAAAAAAAAAAAAAAAAAAGTAAAGAAAGAAAACAACTTCATCACAAAAAAAAACCTTGTAGTAAATTTCTGTGCTGCCAGAAAGGGATATCACTAACTCGTGGTCCAACTGTTCTTGCATTCTGCTACTATTTCTTTTTAACAGCAATTATAAGAAATAATATAAATCTCTAATGCAATGACACTAGCAGTAAAGAAACAGAAGGTACAATAATAGCACTAGTAGCAGAGATGCTCATGACTTTTTATAGTTAAGTACTCTGTTATTATTAAAATAGCAGAAACCTTATTTTTTAATAAAATCTCTTAATGGAGGAGTACAAGTCCTGTTGATCCTCTGCAGTTGCATACGACATTAGTCTACTACAGATGCTGCTGTCTCAGGCATACATGGAACTCAGAGAGGGATGTGTGGGCAAGCAGAGCAGATCTCTATCTCTTCGGCCTAAATGTAACTCTATAATCAGAAATCTAATACCAATTTGCCACATGAATGCTGAGTTAAACAACCTAGGATCCTCATTCTCCTTCAGCATGTTCAAGATAAATAGAACTGTATGCTATTGCATTCCTCATCACCACAAGATCGTCACCTTAAAAATAAGAAAACCTCCCTTTTGCCTTAATGTCAGCTATTAAATGCAATTTTCTGATGTGCCATTTGGTGTCTTAGTTTTAATATTCTAATGGAATATATTCATCTTCTCTTTTAAAGAAAACAAGCTCAAATGAATAACTTAGTCTTCACATTACATATAGACCTAATCAACTAAGAAGCCATTAGGACATGTTTTAGGGATAAAACCTGCCGTTACCACTCTCTCTGTGGGGAAGAAAGGCCCAATGGATTAATGTAGATGCAGTTTTGCTTCCCAGATACAGAGTATCTCTACAACAGAGTCAATCTCAAGATTGCAATAACCCCTGCAGCTGCTGTGAAGCCTCAGTTTAGTTATCTATGCTGTTGGATCCTCAAGGGTATTATTTTAGCTAATCCCCAACCCCAAATCAGTGTCTCACAGTGGGTCACCGGGTACCACAGGGGAATTAGTTCACAAATCCATAAGCAACCCACTTTCCACCACTGAAATAATTGCTTCAGTTT
>NW_010587782.1:0-28119 GCF_000705375.1 Tinamus guttatus | reverse complement strand
CTTGTCCTTTTTTCCACATTCTGTATACTCCCTTCTTCTGTTTGAGTTTTGCCAGCAGCTCCTTGCTCATCCATGCAGGCCTCCTGTCCCCCCTGCCTGACTTCTTACTTGTCAGGATGCACGGATCTTGAGCATGGAGGAAGTGCTGCTTGAATACTGATCAGCTCTCTTGAGTCCCCCTTCCTTCTAGGGCCCAAGCCCATGGCATTCTTCCGAGGAGGTCTCTGAAGAGGCCAAAGTTGGCCCTCCTGAAGTTCATGGTTGCAAGGCTATTTATAGGTCCTGCTTCCTCCTTACTGGATCCTGAATTCCAGTCATGGTCACTGCAACCAAGGCTACCAGCTACCCCCATCTTCACATCTCCAACAACATCACTTTTTATTTGTTAGCACTAGGTCCATTAGCCCACCTCTCCTCGTTGGCTCCTCCACAACCTGTGTCAAAAACTTATCATCAATGATCTGTAGGAACCTCCAGGACTGTTTGTGCCTGGCTATGTTGTCTTTCCAGTTGATGTCAGGGTGGTTGAAGTCCCCCATGAGAACCAGGGCCTGTGACCATGAGGCAACTTCCAGCTGTCTGTAGAAGGCCTCATCAAATTCCTCAATTCCTTACACTCATTCCGTACAGCTGTGGAGAAATCTCCCATTACAAAGTATGAAATTTGACTTTTTTTTAAAAAGTGTTTGTTGATAGGATTTCTAAAATGTATTATATTCCCAAATAAACCTAAATGCTTTATGGGCTGAAATGGTAGTCATTGCTTCAGGTAATAAATACAATTTTTATACAGTTAGCACTCAATAACTAAAGCCTGATGAAGTGTTGTTTATGCCATCACATACGAATATGTTACTTCATATTTTCTCTAAGTTTATGAAAATTCCCTCCTAAGGGTGATTATTTCAGCAAATGTAGTAAAACCACATAGTACAATTCAGAATATGGTTGGGACAATGCAATAATAAAGAATGTTTCAAGTCTGTAGTAAGATCTATAGCTCCTGCATATCTCAGACTTTCCAATGTACTACATTACTCTTAGCAAATGCCTTTAGCACCAGAAAATACATGGATCTGGCTCTAGGGCTTGAGATGCTCTTGTTTTTTTTGAGAATTAATTCTTTGAAGACAAAATGCAGGAAAATAAGAAAAATACGTATTATTTATTTATTTTTCTTAAAGTACAATAGCCTGTGAAAGTAAAGAAAATACTGGGTAGTTTTACATTAGATTTATATGAAAATACTAAAGTACAGGATTCTTTCCGATGTAACAATTAATAATACACTCATTCCACTTCCTCCTCAAGAAAGTTGAGGGCAGGGAAGGACACCGTGAAGTATGTTTCTGTTGTCTTCATGCTGGCAAAACAAGTGTCACAGCAGTGTGTTGTAGTTTTAAATATAGACTGCAAGGTTATCATTCTTTGCTGCTGTTGAGGCTTGTTCCAGCAGAACAACTTCAGCAGATGTTTTCTAACTAAGAATTGGGTATAATAAAAATGAAAGAAGTCATTTTTCAGAACTTTTGCTATCCTGTGGTTAACTTAATTCTTTTTCCACTGAACATGTCATTTTACTCCTAAGACACATTTTTTATAGAGTGTGTGTAAATCAACAGTTAAATTATGGATAATATTTTTCAAATACTCCGTGTTAACAGAAGCCAGAATTCTTTGGAATTACAACTTACATATTTCTTTTCTCTTCTTACCTGTGAGTGTCATTTAGATGCATATTTGATTTCAGGGTGGGTCATCAGGCTTTTCCGTTTTTTTTTGTACACTTGAGGTTAGAATTTGACAGTCTTTGCCTTAAAGATAAATGTTATTATGTGAAATTAATTGATATTTATTAGCATTTGTATTTCTTGGCTGTCTCTGTAATGTTGCAGTATGATTTACTCTTTGAAGATTTTGTCTCCATCTGAATTGAACTGCATGACTCCCCGTACAGTTCTTCCCTTCGGCTTGAATATTTCTCCGGAGATGTTTAAGCCTATCATCATTGTTTGCTTCAGTAGTTTCTTTGATTTCCAGATATTTGTTTTAAGTCTGTTAGACTGTATAAGCAAGATGACTGAAATATTTGCAAACATCAAATGTTTATAATGTAGTGGGAGTTTAAAATGTAGTGGGAAATCTCACAAAGTGCTCATCTACAAATCAGCTTTCATTTTATTTTTCGATTATGCTCAAACAACACGATCTCCCTTTGTGAAAGCGCAGATTTTTGTTTTGAGCAACTCCTGAACACTGCTTTGATAATGAGGCAAGAAAAAGTGTTGTAGGGTGGGATCTTGGAGATTAGTAATTCTAGATTATGTTTTTGTTCTGCTCCCTCTTCCAGTCCAGAGGCCCTACAAATTCTCATGCTAGCAGCAAGAAGGTAGGTGGCACGGAAGCAGAAGCAAGCAGAATGTGAATACTAGGAGAGGAGGAATTCTTTTGGTCCCAGGAAGTAATGGCTTATTCCAACTTTTACTTGGATGTAAAATTACAAGCTATTGGGAAGAGATGGATCCATTTGAAAGACGATGATGTGCCATCTTAGTACTTAGGAATATCGTAATATTTACGTTACACATTTTAACTTGAATTTATTTCTGCTCTTGCAAGTTTTGAGGAAATATTTCTGTCTGCAAAAGGCAGCCACTCTTATTTCTAGTTCTGAACTTCAAACATCAGCTGAAAGTGCTGTTTCCATAGCTGATGCCTTCATGCAGCTAAATTGGTTGTGCATTTAATTTGTTCAGGCAAAGTAAGGGCTTGATCAAAATCTAAACTCAGAATTTTTTTTTTAAAAAAAGCAGTGATATAAAAGGTAAATCTTTTTTATGATTCTTTTTAAAGGAAAAATGCAAAAACATTTCTCACAACTTCCTTGAGACTAACTTTGAGAGAAGGTCTGTGTTGTCCTCTTCAGTTAGTTAATCATTTCAGTTTATTTAATACTCTTGCACAAGAAATTACTGTATTACTCATACTTAAAACATCCTCTTTCACAAATATTGCAAGAGAGCTAACTAGAGGATGGTTGAATGATACTCAGCTGAGGAAGATGGTCTTCTATAAATGCTGTTTCTGAATATCATAGAATAGTTCAAGTTGGAAGGGAGTTCAGAAGGTCCTGTTCAAGCAGGATCAGCTGGTTTGCTCAGAGTTTTATCAAGTCAGGTCTTCAAAACCTCGAAGTGTGGAAACCGCACAGCTTCCCTGGATGACATGCTCCACTGCCTGGCTGTTCTCCTGGGGAAAACGTCCCTCATCGCTATTCTGAGCCTTGCTTGTTTCAACTTCTACCTGTTGCCTCTAACATTTCCACCACACATTTCCAAGTACCGCTTCCTATCCTTGATGACCTCCTTGCAGACATGGGAGCGCAGCCCTGCTGCTGGGCCTTTGTCAAAGCTTTCATTTCGCCAGGCTGAACAAGCCCTGGTCCTTTGGTGGGTCTTCAGTGGGCAAGTGCTCCAGCTCACCATCATCTGGGTGTGAGCGTGCTGAACATGCTGCAGTCTTTCAGTGCCTTCTGGTTTGGAGCCTTGCTGCTTGTCCAGAGGCTAGAGTCTCTCCAGCAGAGCCTGCCTCGCAGACCCTGGCCTGTCCTGGTGCAAAGCGCTCTTCCACTTCAAGCAGAGCTTTAGATCTCTCCATGATCTTAGCATGAGGTTCCTCTTGGTCCATTCCTGCAGCCCATGTACGTCTTTCTCAGTGGGAGCCTTGCCCCCGAGTTGATCAACCGCTGTCATCCCAGGCTTGACGAGAATCTACTCCCTCATCTCCTTCAGCTGATAAATTGTATCCGCTTCCGCGAGTGGATACCGTGAACTTGGAACAATCTGAAGAGAATTTAGAGATCTTGTGAGAAGTGTATCCTCCTTCAACTAAGAGAAAGTTGCAAGTTAGCTACCTCCCTGCCCCCACAAAAAGCTTACCTGCATACAGATGTACCTGACTTAAAGCTAAAGGTCCATTCTATATAAATATTACTAAGACTTTCCTGAGCAAATTACTTGCCTACTGTTTTGCACAGCTGTCAATATTTCAAACTTTTGCTTTCTACTTCTGGGGAATTCTTTTTCTCAAAGAAGTCAGAACTAAACACAGACTATTTTAAAATTAAATAAATAGTATTTAAATCATTAGACTCAGCAAATATTTATAAAATAAAACCTGAACTCACATGTTAAATTCAAACTAAAATTATAGAACACTAAACTTTATTAGCAATTGTGCGAATTACAGCAAGATAGAGATCTGCTGTGACTGATAGGGAAAAATTTTGCCAAGAAAAAAAAAAATCTGTATTTTAAAATAAAATGTTAGACTCAGAACCACAGGGGCATCTATTGTGAGGGCCTGCAGTGTGCACTAAGTATTAAGATCTATAGTTAGTGCGTTGGAACTGGTAGACTCAGATGAAGGGATGTAATTCTGATCCTTCTAGCCATTTCTTTGGCCTAGTAAGGCACTTGTATGAATGGTCCCATGACTGTGTGGCTTGTAGATCACATCTTGCTCTCCATTTGACGATATTTCAAATAACATCTGCTGCTTTTAAAACATTATAAAAATGATTCATTTCTGTCTTTTTGTAAGAAGCTGAGTTGCTCATTTGGAGAAAAGAAAAAAAAACATATATCTGGATCTCATACGAATTGTTGAAGTTTCTTTTGTGTTATGTTTTCTGGAGAACAGAACTCTTACCCAGAATACAGGAAGTTGAGTGGCAATATTTCCTATTGTGTCACTGCTCTTTTATATATATATATATATATGTATGTGTGTATATATATATATATGTATATATATAACCCTATGCTTAGAGTAGTACATTTTCTGAGGAGCTAAATATGCCAATATGCCCCCTACAACTGTTTTGCATTTTGGATACCATCATTTGGTGTAAGCTGTTTCAAAGACCTCGGAAAATCTGGTATGGCAAAGCATGCCAGGGACTTTATTCTGACTTAAAAACTAGTAGTGATAGTTGCAGGAAGAAGTACACTCATTGAAATTTGAAGTTTTGTTTTATTCCCGCCTTTTCAGTTGAGTCTTATTGGAAGGCATGGAGGTAGAGCATGTTCCAGTCCTCAGGCATGTATTTCGTATAAATTATCCATTGATGTTGGAAAGTTGTGCTTTATTATAGTCAGATAACTTTGTTTTGGGAGAGGGGGGGCGAGGAACAGCTAAACTTCTTGCCTTTTTCCCTCAGCCACTCCGAAAAGGCGAAGTTTTTCACTCTTCTGTGTTATGTTACTAGTAATGTTAGTACTACGTGCAACTTGATGCATGTTTTTTGTTTTGAGATTTATTATTTATTTTTTGCCAGTCCTCGAAGTGGCTTGTTATTTTTCTGTGATTTTTATTCTTGAAAAATAACTTCCCAAAGAGTGAGAGGAAATCAAAAGAGCAACAGGCAACTATAGAACAAGAACCCTGCCTCGTTTTAACAGTTTTCCAGACCTAAGAGCTGTACTGTGATCGCTATTCTTAAAAGCTTACCTCTTTGCTTTTGCTGCCAGCATCCATGAAGCGGTGCGCTTGGATCTGTCAGCTTGCTTTATCAGTATCTCAGATCGTTGCCAGCAGGAGAAGGGAAAAGGCTACTGGGAGTTAAAACCTCAGTTACTTGAGTATTTAGTTCAAATAAGCCTGTGTGCATTAAAGCCACCTTCCAATCCCTTTGGCTGCTTATGCTCCTGACTCATTTAAAGAACTGGAGTTGATGTGCCCAGTGTTCTCAGCTGCATGCAAGAGATCCTACCTGGCAAGAGCAAGGGATGCAGGTTGCAGTGCTTGTCAATAAGTAGGATAATTGCATCTCCTATTTTTTCTGCTCTGCCTCAAATTTGGGGATGGCGTTACCCGAAGATTTTAGTTCTCGTAGCAGAATGAGCTACTAAATTTTTATTATTGCATGAGTGATTTGAGGATAAATTAGAGTAAAAGAGGAAATGGTTGCACTTTTAAAATCTCCTTCTGAGGTGAGTTTTAAGTGTTACTGACTAAGAAGAAAGCACTAAGTCTAAACGGAGTTGGTGGTATCAGGTATCTGAATCTTGTCTGGGAAGCTGAAGTCTGTGTATGTGCCATTAAGAATATTCTGTCCCATTGTTCGATTGGCTTTATGTTCACTTTTTGCTAAAGCATTTTCAGAATTACATATTCCAAATGTGGCCAGTGACAAAGTCTTTCAACTTCTTAATTTTTAACTTTTAAACTCTGTTTAGCTTGACCCTAGGAAAAAAGATCAATAAAGTGAAAATCCTCTCCTCACGTGCATACTTGAGATGTATACTTTTGATGTGGGTGGGGCTGTATGTGCCTCTATGTGTGTACAAATATATATATATATATATAAATACTTAATTCTGGGGAGGCTCTTGTTTACTACTGCTACTACTACTACTACTACTAAGGCATTGAAATGGCAATTTGTTTTTGGAGTGCTATGTCAGCTAAAACTTGTCAAATGGAAATGGCTGTAGTGTTATCCCGTAGCTAATTCAAATGAGGATGATTAAAATTTGTCAAATGAGGTGATCTTGATGGAGTAAATGGTAAGCTCTTGGAAAGATTTAAAATAAATACCATAAAAAATATGTTTGGAATCGCCCTAGATTGTCTCCACTTACAGAGAACAGATGGCATGGAGATTATTAATGGGATCCAAAGCTTTTTACCTCTTGGTCACGAGTTTGAACTGCCATGAGGCTGGACAGGATTGAAAGTTGTGACCATCTGTCTAATGGCCTACATGAAATGAGTTAGTGGTGTAAATCCAGTTACTAAAGAGCATCACCTGCATCATGTAACTCTCACAATTAATGTTTGTCCTTTTACAGATTGCCTCGTGGAAAGGAAATAACTTCTCACCACTGGTCATACTTCCTACAGATTACAAATATTTTTACTATAATGTTGGTGAATTTGCTTTGTTTGACCATGATTGGAAATATTGTTTCTTTAAAAATATCTTAGTTTTAGGGAGAAATTGATGTTTTAGCTTCTTGTGTTGAAAGAGGCATTTTATTTCAATGGCCAAAAGTCTTAATGTGACTGTGATCCCACAGTTAGGCTCTGTAGTACCTTTGCTGTGCTCTGTCTCCATACTAACTAAAGTTTCCAAAGGCTTAAAGGCCTCTTTTCTTAATTTTAAATTTATCTTTCTGTAGGTACTTGATAAAATACTTTACCAAACTCCTTACTTCATCCACCTTGCAAAGTAAATCTCAGTTTCATTCTGATAACCCAAATGATGCCAAACAGATGGGACATTGAATTTTCTTTGTAAGCAAATTTTCAGAGGGCCTGTTTTAAAATCTGCCGGGGCATCTGCTTCTTCAGAGCATTGGCTCAATTTGCAGAGGAAAACATAAGAATATTCATTAAAAAAAAAAAAAAGAATAGAGCCCTCAGATATTTTTGCACCCCTAAGTCTTCTTTATTCCACTTATGGTCTATGCAGTTCAGAGGAATTCTTATACAGAACTGAAAAAAAACGTTAAGGTATTTTACATTCTTGGCTATAAAATGCACTTTAGGGAGGAGTTGGAATGCTGACTTTCCTTTATGGAAGAGTAAAACAAAACAGAGAATTTCTATGTTTCCATGTCTGGAATGCTGAAATGCAAGTGATAGGAATCAAGAGACCTTACTGCAATTCTGAATTAGTCTTTTTTTTTTTTTTTCTATTCTTGTAGTAATCATAGTTTCATAACAGATGCCATGTAGGAAGGGAAGGAGCTGATGTAAGAGACAGGAAGACAATTGGAATCCATCATTGCTGGATCCATTTATTTTACTGAAAATGTTTTCACGACCTATGTTATAGCTGTTAGCTACTGTAATGTGTAGAAAATATAATTCAGTACAATAGAACATTTCCCTATTCAAAGTAACTGATGAACTTTTACAACTTGAGCCTAGCTTTATACAGCTTGATTTTTCCACTCTCATTAATATTACCCTGTAAATTATGCATAATAGATTTGTTGTGTGTAAGTATTCAGATGCATGCATTAAAAATACGTATATAGAAGATGCATGCATTAAAAATACGTATATAGAAGGGATACTTTTTAGCATGATCAGAGTAACAAGATTGTTTCCTGACCTTCAGTCTATTCCCATATTTGTTAACAGATTAATTAATACCACGTCCAGTGATTTTTAGGCTTTTCTGCTCTGTTCCTGGTCTAAATGCTACTATGCATCCTTTGCCATTCTGGAATGTGAAGAATGGGTTAAGATATGAACTTCACTGTGTGATCTAAACTAAAATAATCCCAAAACAAGGTAGTATTGCTGTTTAAGCAAGGGAGAATTGTATTTCCCACTCAAGAGATGAAAGTGCCATTACAAACTCAACATTTCTTCTTCAAACATGCAGGAAAAAACATCTATTGTGCCCTAATGAAAAGGATAGTTTATGCCATCTGAAATTATTACCCTTTCCTTTTGAGGATAAGGGTCAGTCAGTGAAAATATCCATGGAGGAGGAATTTTTCAAAGAACCTTGCTAAAATGCTAGTAATTAAATTGATCTACTAGCTCCTCTGAAATCAATCATTCTCTTTGATATGATGGGAAGGCAAAATTCCCTTTATATCAGTTTTAAGCAATAGCCTTTTTATTCTCAACATCATAGAAGGGAAATTAAGAAGATTAGCTGTTTTGAGTATCGCATGAAGGCCCTTAACTTCATTGCCCTTTCTTCCTGCCAGGTTGCTCGTGATCAAAATGCTGACAGCAGTTGGCACACTCTTTTCATATTATTTTTTAGGTTTTGCTCTGGAATTACCCTGAGAGGGTATTTTCTCAAAAGGCATCTTTCCAAAATCTGGAAAAATCGGTCAAACCGTAAGTAGAAGATTTGTGGTTTGGTAATAACTGAAAAACATGAGGATTGTGTTGTAGGCAGTGACAAAATAAACTTCATGTGATCAACCTATAATGAATATTGTTAATTGATTGAATTTTAATAAAAAAATCTCCACTTACAGCTTAACTCTAGATTTTTTTTCAAATGCAGTTTTACTTTTCATTTTCTCTTTGGATGTCATCTCAAGGATGACATTTCTGGTGCTATTAGGAGATAACCATGCAATATATTCTGTAGAATATTGTTGCTACAGAAATATTGGCACAAATGTTATGCAAATTTGGATTTTTTTTTTTTTTAAATGTAAGACTTGCACCTAGCTCATTAGAACAGAGTGAATGCAAATTTGGATTTTTTTTTTTTTAATGTAAGACTTGCAGCTAGCTCATTAGAGTGAACAGAGATGGATTTTTCTGGTTTTCTTTATTCTTTCGGACTAGAATGGTAGAAGCTGAGATTTCCTGTAATGTGCTTGGGAGTTTTTTAATTTGACATAGGCAAAACTGTGTAGCAGTGGAACTTGTGAACAGCAGTTGGATCTTGTGAAGAGAAAATACATGTTGTTATCTGGGAATGCTTTACAGACTTCTGAAAGAATCTAAAGCAATGCCAATTAGAACATTATTTTGGCATGCTCCCCAGCGTCAGTAATATTTACACTGTGTTTTGCAGCTGCTGAAATTGTCAGTCTTTAAACATAGTATGTCTTTATCTACCATTGGGATTGAAATAACATGGATTCATTTTTTTGCAGATAGAATCCTGGTCATTAATATGCAAACAGACACCCAATTATTATTTGTCCTGCTGGTTCCAATTCTGGCAGATTGTCAGTGCTGGGATTTGAAACAAGCTCCTTAGTGTGAAAGGTCTCTCTTGCTTGTGAATAGTTCTGGAGAGCTGACATGCACGCTGACTTTCTGAGGTTTATGCACTCATTGGGGGTGTTAAATGTATTACCCTTTTTATAATTTGGGGTAATTTTGGTAGAATGGTAGAAACACTTGAGCTGCTGTCCTTCTAGATGCTTGACATACATATATCTATTTGCTGATACACTTTTCATATAGCGGCTCATGTATAACTTTCTCAGGTAGTTGGAAAATAAGTATTCATTGGTTGTGTCTGAAAGCTACTCACTACAAGTAATACAGTTAGTATTTCAAAAATTTTTTGAATTGTGTTTTCAGAGTTATTAACCCTTCGAATATAGGGAATGTACAAATAATTGTATACAGGACAGGAACATTTAATATCAGTTTTTGTAAAAGTTGGTCATTAGATGGAATAGGCAATGTAGGTCAACTTAGTAATTACTAGGAATTAAATAAAAAACACACGTGATTTATATGTGTAAAGTGCACTTCTGAAGGTTTCCGTATATTATATCTCAATTCTAACCTGGATCAAAATCAAATGCATGTCTTTTCCCTTATGTCCTATACTTTGTTTATACATTTTAGTGATGTCAAAATCTGTTTTTGTTAATAGTAGCAAAAAAGTTCCTGAATAGTGGAAGCAGCCTCATGCTTCTCCTGCCATCAAAGAACTAATGTCGTCGTGTTAGAGGGTTTCTTGAGACAATTTTCCTTTTAATTTCTTCGGATATTTTTTCTTTTTTCTTTTTTTTTTCTTTTTTTTTTCCCAAAATGTCACTTAATGCATATTAAATGCATGTTTGTTCTTTAGGTTATTGACTATTTCAGTACATACCTAGTTAATAAGAATAGTTACTAAATAATAGTTTATATAGTTAATAAGAGAGTTTGTTGCCGTGTCTTTTGTTCTCTCAGTCCTTTCCTCAGGGATAAGGGTGAAATTTAAAAGGATTTTCAGGTTTTGGGGTTTCTTTGCAGTAAGAAGTAGATTTAATTTACTGAGGAAAAGTATAATAAAAAGGAATTTTGCATTTGAAGTGGAAGTTGAATGGCACTGATGATCATTACAATTTTGTCTGCCTTTATGAACAGGAATCCTGGGAAGATTCATCTGGCTCAGATTAATTTTGTCCTAAAAGGATAGCAAAACAATTGTCAGGATTTATTAGAACAATTTCACAAAAGTCTTTCGAAGTCTTTATGTATCTTGCATATTTTTGGCCTATCTTGGGTAGTGGCTGACATATCAATCTTGAAGGTGTGGAGCAGATGTTCTTATGCCAGCTTGCATGACAGAGGAGATGTACTAGTTGGGAGTTCCCAGCTAGAGGGTTTTTTGAGATCTACATGGAGCAAACCAATTTTGTATCATTTTGAGTTGAGACCCTCTTACCAAATTGATGGGAACTTTGCTAATGCTAAACTCCATGAAGCCGGGTAGGGTCCTGTTTGAGAAGGAACTGTGCTGTTCGGGAAGGCTTCCCAAATGTGTTTGTTTTCTGTTAAATAGCACGGAGCATCGACCGCTCTATGAATGTACTCAGGTTACAAGCTTTCAAGATTCATGATGCTGTTTACGGTCCCCAGATGGCTGCTTGAAAAGAAGGAAAAATTAAATAACATAATTTTCTTTTCTCTTGATGATTTTGGTAATTCTTGATACATCTGTGGCTCTTAGCTCACATTTCTCACCTTCTGTGTTAATCTGCACAGTCTTGCTGACAATAGCTACAGAATTCCCTAGCTATAAATATTGATTAGATTTATTTAGTACATTCTAAAACTTTCCTTCCTACTCAGAGCTGCGCTGTTGTAGAGGTCTTCTTGGATTAATCATTAAAAGAATGTTAAGATAATATAAATCAAGTCCTTCTGTGCCAATTCCGTATTTTAGTTGTTATTTCATGTGTTCAGATGGGGGTTAAACCTGCTTGGTATGGAGAATTTAGCTCCACTCATTCACCTATAACTTTTCAACCGTGTTTGTACTTTAGAAGAAGCAGAATACTAAATTTAGTACTGCATGTCTTTTAATAGTGCAGCCTGAAGAGTGCTAAAATTTAAGAGATGAGATACTTTACATTTTCATAGCTGTTAGTGTCCATGGTCTTTTTCAGCAGAAAGAGCTTTGGGGTTTTAAGTATTTATAAAAAGGTCTAAAAGTCACTGTTAAAAGAAGGAACCAGAAGATGATTCATTTTTATTTTACTAACTTTTTTTTTGTATTCTTCAGTACTGCCTTTGTCTGAATTAGTTCTCAAAAATGTTCTCAAATATTGTCAGAATGCAGGTCTGTTGTGTCTGAGAATCTGACTGGGACTTCATTTCTTCAGTTTCTGGGCTAATAATTAGTTAAACAGATGTTCTTAAAATAGGTATTTGAATCCCAGAATAGCTTTCTGAAGCAAGCAATTACTATGCTTGAAACTTCCTAGTTCACAGACTGTATGACTGGCAATCCTCTACGGTTCGTGAAGTTATGTACAGCCACAACAGACAGACACAAACTTGCTTCTATCTTTTCCTTTCTCTGATGCCCTGCCTACCCTCCTGCCCCTCTGGGACTGCTTGGTTGGGCTACAGCCTTGGGAAGGCTGTTGCAGTGAGTTACCAGAGCTCCAGTCCTTCAGCACCAGCAGTGTTTGTTGCTCACAGCGAGCAGGATTTTTTTTCCTCACTTTAGAACCCGCCTGAACTCGTTTCTGTATCTTGGTAACGTGCTCCACACTGTCTATGGCCTGTGGGCTCCAGTATTATCCTTTCAGTGTCTTCAAGGTCTTTGCTATTGTCCCATGTCTTGTCTTTGTGATTTTGGTTCTAGAGTAACAGTAGTTCAATCTACCCAAAATAATTAATTGTTATTAGTATCAGTTAAAATAATGCTTATGCCAATGAATACTTCACCAGAAAAAAATGCAAAGAGCTAAGAATAGGTGATAGCCAGCAGGTCATGAGACAACTGCTGCTACAGCTGCACAAGCTACAGTAAAGCTTAAGGGGAAGCAAGACAAGTCCACATGAAGCCCAACAGGTCCTGAGATCTGTGTCGTTAGCTTAACTTAATTCTCATGGCCTTTCACAAGCAATGGAAGCACTGTATTTACTGGGCTGCAAGATTAGTCTTAACTGGTCTAAATTCATATGTCTGTTGAATTTAGTAAAGTTATGCTGTTTTGCAGATGCTGTACAGAAAACTTCGGGTGAAGCTGCTGTGAACATTGTGTGTGGTGGTTTTTCTTAGTTCACAAACTAAAGAACAGAAAGGCAGAGAAATAGAAATTCAGTGTTTCTTTAGCTCATAAGAACAAAGCTCCTATTTCAAGAATTGTTTATGAAAATATTTTTTCTTTATTCTGGGTATCAAGTACCACTCCAATTAGCAATGTCTTCTATTGATGGCAAGGATTTGCCACACTGTAACACGTCCTTCCTAGTGAAGATTTAAGAGGCTTTATGAGAGCGAAATTTTGATAGATTGTTTGGATGAAGATTAAATGTGTTCTATCATTTATTTCTGTCTGCTTTCTCTAACCAACAAGTGAATGAATCATGATCGTATGTGTGTGTGTGTCTGCATCAGCACTTACAATTATTTTCTTTAGGTTTTATAACTGTCTGTGATACAGTGGCTCAGTCATCTTCTTCCCTAGCAGGACCTGCTCAGGTATTGCAGATAGTGGATGCTGCTTTCGTAACCATTGGCAGGTATGTTTGAGTGCCCTACCTTCAGAAGTATTATAGTATTTTTCAGGTAGCATAACCATAACATTGGACATAATGTAGTGTGATGTTTGAATGCTACACTTGGTTTCTTATATTCTTATAAAGTATTACTGGGAACAAACCTAATGTGACAGAATGCAGTCAGATTTTAAGTCCTTTCTTCCCTGCCCACTAGTATACGCTGCTATTTCTCAGTATGAATAGTATTTAATGGTCAGAAACTTTGTATGCAGATTTTAAAGAAACAGTACTTATATATTGTGAAAGTCAAGTCAATTTCAATTCCAAAAATATAAGTTATTAAATTCATTTTTAGTTTAATAATGTTATAGATCCCATTATACAGCTGTTTTCCAATATGCTGTATCCCATCATCAGAAAGCCTGTTACATAAAACTAGATACGCAGCATTTTCCTGGACATGACTCACTCAAACTCCAGATGAAGCAGCAAGTTACTCCTTGGCTGCTTCCAAGAATCGTTTCTCAGAGGTGTCGATGTATTCTTCGCACTTGCCTAACTTACTAGTGCTAACAAAACTAGTTTAGTGTTTACTGCAACACAGACCATGTCATCTGTCCTGCTGAGGATTAGAAAGCATTTCTCTGTATTTTTCTTTTTTTTGTAACATCTACAGTTTTCAAACTGTTGCTGCAGCACAGCAGTCAACAAAAGTGAATGGTGCACCTGTACAGCCGATAGCTACAGCCAAACCCCTGTGACCCTTTGGAATTCAGTGTCCACACTAGGTGCTGACACCTTGCTCCACTTAAGTCTTCAATTCCAGAGTCACTATATCACTAATTTGCGGTACTGTGTAGTACTCTATCTTAATAAATACTGCTCATCATATTTACTTTCACGAGTCAATATTTCAGCAAGTATTTTATTGCCCACTGCTTCAGGAAAATCATCTCTTATTCAGCATAATCCTTTAACTCTATCTTTTTTTTTTTGTTTCTCTCTCCAAACAAAAAGTTCAAACGATGTAGAGTAAGACGTAAACCAGCAGCACACTTCAAAAGCTCTTTGTAGCTCTAACCACTGGTATTTCCTCTAGTGAAAACTGTTATTTCAACCTATACTATTTATTTTTGTGCGTGTAGTAACTTATTTCTGACAACCAAAACAAGCAAACTGGGCATCTATGATCATGTCTCTCGAGCAGCCAACAATTCACCACATCTTGAACGCTGTATTTCCCCTTCCCCACTCACAATGATGGCTCTTGGCCTACTCTTTTTCAGTGCTTTATTCTGTTTTCAAAATCTTTTTGATACATTACAGAAGTGCGCAACTTTCCCAATCATCTCCCTGCTCATTTCCCCCTTTTTCTTTCATATTTGTACTTAGTGCAACACTAGTATTCAAATAAAATTATTTCTTAACCACTGATCAAAACATGGAACTGTACTTAATATACAAATACATTATTAATAATATTTATAAGGAAGGTTCATACTATAAAATGAAGGTATGGAAAGTCAATTTGTCCAAGTGCTTCTGCCTGGAACATTCAGAATGGCATAAGTATTTCTCTTCCTTATTAAACATGCCAGACAGTATTATAAATAATAACTATACAGATCTACCATATTTTGAGAAGTTCCTTTATATATTGTTAAGTAAGAAATTACCTGAGTCACAACTGACAGTAAATATGTAAAGATAGGATTTTGAAACATCTGCCACTTTATCAGTATATTTTTCACCTACACTTAGAGATAAAGCAGATTCAGGTTCAAATTTATGCTACTTAATTCAATTTTCTTGTAATGATTGTGTAGTACTTAGGAGTCCACAATGAATCCAAGTTTTAATCATGTATCGTTCAGTTGTCCAGCCTATATATTATTATAATATGGCAGGAGTTAATCTAACTGTCTTCACTTACCAGGTTAGAAGACTGCTTGAAGTTTTAGGACAGGTGCAATGATAAGTAGGAATATCAGGGCTTTCCTCTAAGGCTTAATTTGACTTTATTTATTCTCTTCATTTACTTTTTAGATCTGTATAGTTATTTTAAAATAGATTAAAAAAAATACTCTTCCAGAAGTGCCTGAAAGTATGCACATCTTCAAATTTCACAGCAAATTTCACAGCTCTCTGAATAATGCTGTAGAACAGCTGTACACAAGTAACTTGAGAAATCAAAAAATGCATGAAAAGGACATACATGCCCAAGCAGAGCAATTCATTTGTTCCCTGTGTCCTTGAAGCCAGGTTTCTGCTTGCAGTGTTAGTGTTAGTGTGCGCAGAGCCCATCTGAGCTGCAGCACCCGGAGCTCCCTCATGCACCCACTGCCCAACCCCAGCAGCAGCAGCTCCCTTGGAAGGGCTCCAGCTTTTGGGAGAAGCCCAATGCAATCACATCAGTGACTTCCAAGGTAGTCATTTCACTACCTTAAATGTGATCTGATTTTCCATAAGAGTAAAACTGGGCACAACATTAAAAAAACACCCGCTGCACCAAAATTGGTTCAAGAAAGAAACAAGTAAATGTCCCCAGCTAGAGGTTTAAATTGTATATGTTTGGGGAAAGGTAAAGAGCATATCTGAACACTTAATACTTTCTTACGCTCATGTGCTTACAGAACCATATTTCTCCATCAGACCACATCTCTGGGGAAGCTTAAAAGTTTATCTGAACAAAAGCACGTTTTTACGCAAGTAAATATGAATCTCTTTGAGTGTAAGCTTCCATGTGCTTACATTTGCCAATTTGTCCTCTGGGCAAGCTAAATTGAAATTACTAAGTTTACAAATATTTAAGAATATTCCAGTGCAAAGACATGCCTTTATGAAGAAATATCAGTTTAAGAACTACACCTTTAAATTAAAACAAATTAGTTTTTGTGGGTGAAAAACGACTGACTTTCATTAGCTGTCAAGTTTTTGTCTCCATTTTCCTATTTTCCCCCATCAAATACAGGTGGCTTTTGCACTGAGCTTCAGTGGTCAGTCTGCTGCCACATGGAACTGCATAGTGCAGTACTTCAAGTTCATAAATTTGAAATAGATCCTGGAATCATTCAATCCTCTATCTGCAAATGTGGTATACAAACTTAAAGATAAATCCTATTAAAAGAAAGAAAGAGGCTGCACACCAAAGACGGTTATTCATTTATCATGTCAAAACCAAATTCAGGAGTGCTTTTCCAATAAACGTGGGCTACTGCTTACATAGATGTGGTAGCTACTTTAAAATTATTTTTCAATTTTTTACAGCGAGAGACATGTTGCCATTTACAAATATTATTAAATCAATATTGCAGAGTAACTAGATCTTACTAAATAGTAATGCAGATTTAACATATAAAATTTCTTTCAATGCACTATTTTTTTTCATTAATTTCTTCCCTGAAGTTTGTAATTTATGTTCATGCCTTATTTCTCATTCTGAAATTTCTTTTTTCTTGTTTCTTTTAGGTTTAAACTAATTAACTAAGTCTTAAAACATTTTAAGCTTCTCATCTCTTTGCAGTATTAAATATTATATATATTTTAAAGCATCTTACCTCTCCCTTGTAAATAGTCCAAGACATGGATATTATCTTGCAGTTAAAAGTTCTCTCAATATCTTAAATATATTTTACTCAATTTGTATCAACTTTCCTACTACTTCCCATGTTAAACCATGTTATAACTTCTTGCATTCAATAAGTTAATAGTTAATTTTCATAGTTAATAGAAAATAATTTTAAGAGAATAGATAACTGCATTTGTACGACCTACTTTAAAAGTTGAATATATCTTGATGTCCAGGTATTGCAAGGATCTGTTAATTTTCAGAATTCTTATGCAATGGGTTACAGTGAAGTAATAATGAGTATATGCTTAAATGTTTCTATGAAGATCCTGGATATACATTTAAATTATGTTTTTTATTTTTACCTAATACAGTAAAATTCCTTTTGAACAGCAAACATTATCATGAAGGTCATATCACAAGGCGGACTGACAAAAGTGCTTCATAAGGCATTGACTTCTCTTCATCTCCAAAACTAAAGTCCATTACGTGGAGAAACATAAATCACAAATAGTCCCAAAACTGTAATCTCCCAACACCTTCCTACACTCTCAGAAGAACCACTATCTGAAATTGCACTGTAGCCTAATCTGTGTGTGCAAGAATACATTTGCAACAAGCCAGTGTATTAAAACTCGGTTAAGCAAAAAAAAAATCCACAGTTTTATGCTGGGTAGGGCCTATGGTAAATTATACAGAGACCTGTGGATCTTTCATCCTGCATCAGGATATAGCTTGGCCTCTAAACATTTCTGGATCTCCAGCTTGCTTGTTCTCAGCTGCCTAGGCTTTTTATTAGTTAATATGAAAAAAAAAAAAACTACATTAATTATTTAGAAGCCTAGGGCTTTCAAGCACATGCCTTATGGGCATTACTATCACCTTACTATGTGCCTTATTGACTAGACAGCAAAATATAATTACTGAGCAAACCTTCTAAGCTGCTTAACATATCAAAAAAGCTATGCACCATTTTCAGATGATTGTTGTGCAACAGAAATGATGGTCTGCATAAGGCTGAAAGTCAGGCTCAAAAATGAACTAATTTGTTTCGGCTGAAAAGTGAAAAATAAAGTGTCTTTTGTTTGTTTGTTTGTTTTCATTTTAAGGAAAGAAAACCATCTCTGATGAGTTCATATTCCAAAAAATAAAAATCAAAATGTTTAAAAAAGAAAACCAGTCACAAGTTGACCAGGTGGCTTGATATTTTGTGTTAAATGAGGTCAAGAAATTTGTAGCGGAAACAAAGGAAATATTTCCTGTATACATAGAGAGCTATTAACAAATTGCACAGCAAAGAAGTTACTGTAGTCCTATTTATATCTACAGAAAATAGCTGGAGGAATTTTGAACATTGTATAGTTTGTGCTGCTGCAAAAACTGATTTAGTTAGCAACTGTTTCAGTTGGGTATGAATCCAAGGAACTCGGCTGGAAGGTAATGCAATTGAGATACAGAGCGGGGTTAGAATGTGACAGGCATGCAGGCAGATTTTCTAGGAAGGGAAAAACACTCTTATGATCCAGCTCTGTGTTCAGATTTTATACAATTTTCCTGCTTTAAAATTTCAAGGCATGTTTCTCTCTGATAGTCTGCTACATGAAACATTACGGTTGGAAAAGACCTTCAAGTGATTCTTGGCCAGTCGTCCCCTCGCTGCTGATAACTACATGCACTACATGTGGTTTTTGTGTTTGTTTGTTTGGTGGTGTGTGTGTGCTTGCTTTTTTTATATGAATTGATCAGACCCTAACACAGTACTCCCGATGCAGACAAACTGCGAATTTGTAGTGTGGTATAATGAAGAAATCTGTTCTGCTATTTTCCTAATAATATTAGCATGCCATTAGCATTAGACAAAAGCAGAGCATTGAGCTGATTTTTTTTATAGCATTATATAGCATAACCCCCAGAGTCTCAGTTCATTCAGATGAAGATGGTCAAGTTTTGGACCTTTAAATGTAAAAAGATATTTTTTTTTCACTTATATTACTTGCATTGAATTTCATATACCATTTTATTGCCAGTCAGTCTCATTAAGATCTTCAATTATTCACAGTTGGCCATTGTACTTCCAAATTTTCCTAATGTTAACTTAATAACAGTATAACCAAAGTGAAACTTATGGCTCATCCCACTTTTCTAGATCCTTTGTGGGAATTTAGGTTTACTACTATCTATAAAGTTGTTCAGCTTATTGGCTGAACTGAAACATGAACTATGATTAACCTATAAATTAGCATTTTTAGGATAGTGATTTATAAGCAGTATTTTCGGGATGGGTCTCTTTCCTTGTTATCAGATCAAATATTAACCTTTGAAAACCTCTTGCAGTAATCTCTACTTCACCTGTACTGTCCTGTCTAATATCAAATTTTCTCTTATTCCTTTAAACTCTGGCCAACTTCCATTGTTTGCTTATTAGCAGACTAGCTTCTACACTTCTCCTACACTGTTCTTCAGCTGTGTGAGTAGCTCTCCCTTAACATAAGCCAACTACTTCACAGTGCTGTTACCAAGTCCGGATGAATACTATCCTTTCTCAGTGAATCCTGTCAAAATCAGTCTTAACTTGTTTCCCTGCTGAATCCTCTTGCTGGATATGCTGGTCCTTTCTCTATTCATTTGTCAGACATGATCTCTTTTATTTTTATTTTTATTTTTATTTTTATTTAAGTATTCATTGTTTAACAGGCATCATTGTAGAAGCCTGATCCAGATTTTTAGACTTAACTCGTACAGGTTAATGAAATGTTTTATACAAAATGGAGCAACTGCTGCTAGAAATTGTGAAAGGCTTGTCCTAGAGTCACGGTCATTGAGGTCACATTATTGTAGCCTGAGGGACCAAGATTCTTGTTTACTTTCTACTGTGCCTTTGTATGCCCAGAGAGGGTTCAAAGAAAAACCTGTAACGATCTTTTATGTTTCTTTCTCTGGAGACAGAGAAATACGGTGAATCTCTCTGGAGAGAGTGAAATCCAGTGAATCCAATCAGATTTGGGCCATATGTTCAAAAGAGAAAACCATTCTCAACTGGGGCTGTATAACATGTGATTTCTTGCTGTAACTTGAAACCAGATTGGATGATAGTAGTAAAGAAAGACAACGAGCGTATGCGTTGATGTCTCCCAGCCAAAGTGGGAAATGGGAAATATATTTGGGACCCAGCAGCTTGGAATTAAGCCAGAAGGATTAATTGGGAGGGTTAAGCTTTATTTGGAGAGGCCGGTGTAGAAGAGATACTGAACTATGTTAAGAACCTGGAAGAGAATCCAAAATTCCCGAGTCTCAGACTTACTTTGATTTTAGCAAGTAGCCAAGAAATCCACTAAGAGGAAACGTGTGCTTCATTTCTGTCTACTGCTGGTTCTCACAGCTGGGGTAGGTTATAATCTTGTATTGGTTAGGAATGCCAAAATCTATGCTACTACTTCAATTTTAATTTGCCCCTCATTCTCCCTGTGAGTATGTATTATAATTGTCTTTAATTACATGTTCACATAGTGTCTTTCACTGTATTCTTACTCAGTTTAGAGCACAGGATGGGTGGTATTTGGGGAATGAATGAGAGCTGTACAGTTAATGAAGCTATTCTCTCTAGGGTTTCTTCTGTAACTTGCTGCAGAATTTGAAAGCCATGTAGTGAATGGGACAGATAATGAAGGAGAAGAAAAATGATGGTCTTCTAGTGTAAACTGTTCTAGAGAATTGAAGATTACTGTTCTCATGGCCGCTCTCTCTTGAAATTATTTAAACCAGCTTTTCATATATGTCCCCTAAAGCCTTGCTCATAAAAATGACTTCCATGGTAGTTGTCTCTGATAAGCATTGTTAGACAGAGAATAACAGAATCAGAGAATGACTGAGGTTGGAAGCGAGCTCTAGAGATCACCTAGTCCAACCCCCTACTCCAGCAGGGACACCTAGAGCACGTGGCACAGGGTGATATCCAAACGGGTTTTGAAGATCTCCAGAGAAGGAGACTCCACAGCCTCTCTGGGCAGCCTGTTCCAGGGCCCTGTCACCCTCACAGTAAAGAAGCTCTTCCTCATGTGGAGATGGAGCTTCTTGTGTTTCAACTTGGCACCCATTACCCCTTGTCCTGTCACTGGCCACCACGGAGAAGAGTTTGGTTCTATCCTCCCTACGTTCTCCCCTCAGGTACTTATACATATTGATCAGATCCCCTCTCAATCTTCTCTTCTCCAGGCTAAAAAGGCCCAGCTAACTTAGTCTTTCCTCATACAATAGATGCTCCAGTCCCTTAATCATCTTTGTCGCTAGACACCAATGCAATGAAGAGGAAGGGCAATTTCAATTAGCTCTTTGGAAATAAACACAAAGAGAAAACAATGCTTAGAGAGCTCATAGCTACAGACAGTGCTCTGTCATACTGGGGTTCACAGTCTTAATTTGTGTAGCACTGCAGAATCAGTACCTGTTTTCAAAACACCAAGAGAGATCAAGCTGCAAAACAGGTACAAAAAAGATACTACTACTCTTCCCCCAACCTATTCCATGTAACTAGTGTGTAGTGAAATCAGCAAGTTTGCAGGAAATCCAGGTCCATTTTCCTGTGTCATCTGAACCTTTTTTTCTATTTCCCAGGAAAATACCCATATTGTTCTTGGCTAGTCTGTCTTGCTTTCTTTGCTTATTGTATAAATCGATCAGAGCAGACAAAAAACCTTTTAGACTTTTATTCTTGGCTGGTTAATGCCCTATTCACTTGGTAATTTATTTGATAATAGAGGTCTCTCCATGACTGTGCAGTATTTGATATGAAATAGGCATGTGTCCTGGAGAGGGGCCTAGAAGTAAAACAGATGATGGAAGGGCTAGTTTTATCTAGACTGGTGGGCTTGGATGTAATCTCAAGTGAACTGTTCAGCATTTGTATGATATAAGCAGTTGTATTCATGTGTTGAAATTAGACGCCTAGAATTCCTTGGAGTTTTATAGTGGTTTTGTGCTTTGATGGCAGATTGTTGGATTTAGAAACCTTAAAGGATAGTTCCATGGATCCACCTCTAAGGCAGAAACCCTGGAGACTTGGAAGCCAGGTCTCATGCAGTAGATCTGACCCACTGGGACATTACAAGGTTGTCTCAGGACAAAGTAATGCTTGAAATGAAAACGAAAGCTGCGTTCTTCTGAGCACCACATCTTCTGAAGTGGCACTGTGTGCAAACCAGCCGGCATGATTTGTAATTGGTGTGCAAAAAAAGTATCGTCAGAGGCTTGGATGCTGTTAGATTTCTCTGAATTTGCCTTCACAAAAGTCTTTGGTCTGGCAGATTGATTATTGTTATTTTTTTAATCATCAAATATGGTTAAAAATGCTAGCATGTTAGCTGACAAATGCAGCAGCAAGCATGTTAGGAATTTGTTATTCAAAAAATGTATGAAAAGAGGTTTGCTACAAGGAAATAAAATGCTAAGTTCTAAGGGAGGAGAAAGGGGGCAAAAATGTTATAGAAATATTAGTCGACCACTGAAAATATATTATTTGATCTTAGCTGTAGTGTCTCATATTCCCCATTTTCAAGATATAAAACATGAATCCTTAAATAATGGTATTTTTATAGAAATAAGTTAGTTTGTAGAGTACTCATATACTACATTAATGAAGATGGTGGAGAGACATGAGATGAGTAATACTCAATTCAGAGCAGGATCTAGGTATTTTTCAATAATGCATAAGAATATTTAAGGGTGAAAGGATTTTTTGTTTTGTGCTCTGAACTTTAAAGATTCTACTGTTAATGTCACATGTAACATCTATGTGTAAGCCTTTTAAAAATTGCCTTTATAAATGAGTTTTTTAAAGTGAAATTTTGAATATGTAATGAGTATATCTTGTATTAAAGTGATGAAATGATATTATTGTAGGACTAGCAGAATGTTGTAAATCTTCTTATTGGACTGTATTTTTTTTTCCTGATATAATTAGCAGCAAAAGTTACAGTAAAAATACTCTTGAAATTTTTTTTATTCCTTTTCGTTCAACTAATACTATTCCAAATCCTGATAATTGTGACCTAAGCATTTAATTGTTTGTATACAGAGTTTTGCATGTACCTGAAAACGCAGTCTGAGACCCGTCAAGATGTTTGAGGTAATGATTTCAAAGGCAATATCAAAAAGATGTTTTTTTTCTTCTTGAGTTCCTATAAGCCAGGTTAATCTCTGCATCATGAACAATCTGCTGCTGAGTAAGATAGACTGGTTGAAAAAATAACTTAAATTGAAATAGTATGCTTATCTCTACTTGGCAGTGTTTATTTAAATTATTTTCCTGATTTTTTTTTTTACTTTGACAAGACTTTTTACTTTGACAGAAGACCTTTCTAGTTTTCTTATTTCTTCATTGCCACATTCTTGATTGTTTTGTCTTCACTTCCTTTCTTGTCCTTACTGCCTTCATTCTATTTATGGAAACTCAAGTTCCAGAAACCTGTTTTCCTGAAAAATTATGACCAGATAGAACATAAGAGAATAATAACAACATGAATCAAGAGAGGTGTGTATTCTAGCCTCTGTGTTCATGCTAACTCTAATAGTTCAGTTAAGAATTTTAGGCTTCTTTACCATGACCTTTAGCTGAGTTGTAAGCCAGCTCCTATTCAGTTTTCTTCCAATTAGCTATAGAGCACTTGTAACCTGATATTTCCAAATGTGAAAATCAAAGATAACTTTTCACCCTTTTTTCAGATTACTTTCTGATAACATTGTTTTCTCCTTTTTTTTTTTTTTTAAGTTGACATCTAACCAACTTGCATAATTTCCAAGTGCTAATGTGTAGTTCACTGAACAAATTTTAACCAAGCTGAGGTTAACATGACCCTCTTTCAAAGTTAGGAAGATGGGAGGAGTGTGACGGGAGGGATTGCTGCATTTCTGAAATGGGGTGGGTTCTGGGGAGATACCTGGTTTTGCTCCCTGCTCCAAGCGCTGGGTTTACCTGTTCTGTCCTACGTGTCGCAGTAAAGATGTCTGCTATTGCAACTGTTGGGCATTGCCTGAGAAATTTCTCTGAGTCTGTATAAGGCTAGTTTCTGAGGGTTTTCTCATGTTCTAGCTTTTCTTGGCATAGTTGCTGCAGATGAGCTGAACGATCTAGAAGCTCAGGCCTGACAGGCCACCCCTGGGCACGCAGGTCCCTTATGGGGTTCTTGAGCGAGCCGCCCCACAGGGCGGCACAGTGCCGGGCCTGCACAAATGCTTCTTTTGGGGATTTTCCAACACCTGCATCTTCCTTGGGCCCGAAGTCTCCAGAGGAGTTTCTGGGGACAAAACAGGGGGTTGTTTGTCACTTTCCTCAGGCATGCCGTAGGCTCTGACTTTAGATGTATTAAAATTGTTCTGCTGCGCTATGCTAGACTGAAATGATGCCTCACATTTTGTAGCCTTTGAAGGACTTTCTACTTTAAATATAAACCAATGTTGATGCACCCAAACTCTTCGCAGACAGAGAACAAGTTCATTATTCCCTCTCTGTCATCCCTCTGCTCATCACCATGTGCCTCTGCTGTGACCCCCTTTGCCGTGTCTCTCTCCCCCAGGCCTTGAACGGTTCTAGTCTGGTTTTTCTCCTCCCTTCCCTCGCCCTTTCTCTCCCTCTCTCGCTTTCATTGGAGATGCATCTTGGGCAGTTACAACCTAAGAGTATCAATGGGGGAGAAAGAAACTTAAACTTTATCAAGCCCTTCTAACTCCAGGTGAATTGCGCCATTATAAAAATCCACTTGTCGCTGCTTTTGCTTCCCGACATTTCGTTCACAATGTTATTGTGGGTTCCAATCTAAAACTTATCCACTGTGAACCAAGTTCTAATGCAATGATAAGATTGGATCTTTAGGTTGAAACTTGATCACAATAACACACTGCAACTATCCAGGGAAATAAGCCTGTAACTTTCAACCCTAAACTTGATGTTACCATTTTTCTGTACCGAACATAAGAGACTGACCTCACCACCCCGTGTTTGCCTTCTTTTGTCCACAGTGCCTGAGAACAGAATACATTTTTTTAAAAAATTCTACATGAGAAAATATCTATTAAACAGCAGAGCCCAGTACCGTATGTAGTCCACAAATAAATAAGATTTTAAAAAATGGTACTTAACCGAATGTACAGTAGCATTGTTTCTTATCGTGGAATTAGATTTGTGTTATCTTCAGAGCAATTAGAACCCTGCAGTGAAAACTGAAATGCTTTGTGGTATGAAAGAAATATAAGCATTTTGAGACTACATTGCTTTTTCCTTTGAATAGCAAGTAAAAGGGATGTTAAGGCAGCAAAGATGTTATCACACTTTGCACTTAAAATTAGTAGTTACTAGGATTTTTTTAAATGCTAGGGTTGAATTTAAAGAAATTTCTAACGTGTTTCTTAAACCTCTGCACTACAGTCATTGCTATATTGTTTTAATTTTCCCATTATCATCAATTGTAAAAACGATTCCAGTTTCAAAGTTTGGTGGATTTCTGAATTATTAGAAACTTGGATAAAGGTTGCAGCTTAACTAGATAAAAATATTTTTTTCAAAGTTTCTGTGTAGAATTTTCTGTATTAATATTTTCATCTGCCTTCCTAAGACACAATATATTCCTCTCTAAAAGTAAATATTTGAGAAGGTTAAATGTTCAGCAAAGTCTTATACCTGTGCAGTGTGTACACAATCATCTGCGGTATGTCTCTTCCTGGCCATCTTTTCCTTTTAAGCATCACTTTAAAGGTTCATTCTGACTTGTGACTGGTAATTTTCTGGCTTTTAAAAAATAAACTGTAACACTTCTTCTATTAACACTTTTTTGTTTTTGCCATGACCTTTATGTTCTAAAAATGTTTGAATGTTCAAAATTATTTTACTGAATCTGCAATTGAGCAAGTCAAATTTATCTCTTGTCCTGCAAACCAATTATAGTAAATTATAGTCATTCAGAACATGAAGACTGTAATAACTCTGACAGAATTAGGAGCAAACTAATAGATCATTTATTATCAGATAAGTTTGCTTTCAATGAAAAGGAATATATGTTCTGCTTTTTTCCTTTCTAATTTAAGAACGGATAGTAAATCAAAACAAAACAAAACCCCTTAAAACAGCCTTCTATATTACTGCCATATAGCTCTACATCATACCATCTTAACAAAGATCTGTTAGATTAGGAATAATATTTAACCAGTAACTGAGGTGACCAACTGAGATAATTTCTATCTCAACAGATCACTTATTAACACTTTATAGATTTGTCAGATGAGTGTAATTTCGATACTATTAACTAGGTGAAAAAAATCTAGTATTGCTGCTGTTGCCTAAAGTATCCATCTCAGAAGATTTTTACCTAAATACTAGAAAAAAATACTAAAGTCAATTTGTTTCAGTTCTATACTGAAGATAAATTTTAACTTCTGCATCTATCTGGTTAGAAATTAGTGTGATTTTTGATTAGTAAATGTTTGATTAGTAAATGCATGGAGATACTAACTGTCAATAATAAAACTAAAATCATGAGGGATATTACATTCTGATGAATTAATTTGAAAATATATATATTCAAAAGAGATATGAGTGGTTCATTGCTTTTTATACAATAGTAGCATAATTGTACACAAATCTGGATGTTATGAGACACCAGGATATTAAATGGTGAGCAGGAAGGCAAAGAAAGAAGTGTGTGAAGATTAAAGCTATTAAAATACCTTTTATTCCTCAAAAATATGGGAAGAAATAAAATATATGGAAGGATCTAGAAGATGATGAGGTGTAAAATAACACCTAAAAATAGTTAGCAAAAAATTACTGCACAATCATTTTATTTACTTCCTTGTTAATAAGGAGTGTAAGCACAGTGCAATTGCAAAGCACGGCGGAAACTGGCTCTCTTGCTCTCTCGTGGATTTGCAGTTTAGTTTTTAGGATGTTTCATAGGGAACAGCAATTGTCATCTTTGGGAACTGTACAGTAAAACTGATAAGCAAACTTGCCTGAAATCTGTCAATTTGCCAAGATGCAGGTAAGATAACTTTGCTTGGAAAGGCAAAAGGGAAGGAGCAGAAGGTTTATCACAGAATGCCTGCCTTACCCCCGGGCCCTCCTTCCTTGCCCACCATAGCTCAGGACACGAGACTATGCAGCGTGTCTGCAGAGATGCTGTTTGGTTGTAGGAGGCCACTGGGGAAAACGCACAAAAAATGGTAGACACTCGTGCATCTTCTCGCAACGTCCTCCTGATTTCAGGATTCATGCAGCTGAAGAAAAAGGATCATGGCAGTAAACTGGAAAGTAGAGAATTATGAAAAGATATCTAATTAAGCAGAAAGCTAATTGTGCTAATGTTAATGCTTAGTAATTTGGAAAAGGTCTACAACATAGACCATCTCTTTCTTTTTAAATCTAATTTCTCCTGTGTGGCGTTATATAAGTAATATGCATGGACCTGATCTTAATATTTTGTCAATCATTTTGGTAATGGGGCAAGTTTTACCATCTCGTTTAGTGTTTCGCCCCAAACATCCTGAATATCCATTGAGGAAGCATAGGTACCTTCGAACCAGTATGTTCACAGATGGATGTAGATTAGGGAATTGCCAGTCCAGTTTCATCTGACTTGCACAGAGTTCAGGTTCTCTTCCAGTTGTGGACGTTTATGCACTTCCCTCTCATGTGTGCGTGCTCTTGCACGTGCTCTTTTGTGCTCACTCAGCCTCTCCTGCTTCTCATGACTCCTTTTAATTTTGACAGTGTTTAAATCGGGTACTATTAGCAAGTTCTTTCACTTGCTCTTTATACATTGGAGGGTTCATGCTGGTTGGGTGCTCTCTTTTCTGTCTTTAAGGCCTACATTTTAAATGAATAAAAAGCTCTGAGAATCTCTTTCAAATGAGAATGTCTCATTCTTTTGGCCTAAATAATAAATCTTTCTCAGCGTGTCATACTGTCTTTATTTTAAACATGCGTTAATGAGGATCTGGCTAACACTAGATCCTTCCAGAGATCTGGCTGGCTGCAGATAATTGCCAACCCAGATTTTATTTTTCTGCTTTTTGTCTGGATCCTGATTTCTGGACCTGCCACAGCTCTCAAG
>NW_010587773.1:0-32628 GCF_000705375.1 Tinamus guttatus | reverse complement strand
AAAAAAAAAAACCCACTCAGTTCCTATATTCCTTTTCCTCTAAGTCCCAGGGGATTTCAGAAGCACTGATTTGGGCTGTGATGCAGTAGCTAAAGAAACTTTTTGTCAGGACTTCTAAATGAACAAAAGGATCAAGGCCTCCCAATGTATAGCATGCCTCCTTATGAATCCCTATGAAAAACTGAGTATTTTATGGCAGAATATCCCAACTTCTCAAGGAATCATTGCTAAAATAACATGGGAACATTGATCTGTCCAGCCAAAGTCAAGGAGACTCCTTTATTTGGTGTTTTCAGCACTAGCTGGTCAGTGTTACATCACATATGCGAAGACCATGCCAAAGTCCTTCACAAGAGCAGTACCCCAAGCAGTTCTGAGCTAAACCATTTTATTTTCACCTAAGCTTATTTCTTCTCCATAACACGTACATTTTCCCAGTGTAGTAATTACATTATTAAATCTAAATTAAATTAAATCTAGAAGCCAAGCTAAATGTGTCTCTGCACAAATGAATTTTATATTTTGATCATTTGCTAAGGCAGATCTGCTAAGTTCACTGCGTAATGTTACCTTGCGTACCTGAGCGTATTATTTTCTAGCTCTAATAGAAAATGAGAGGTACTCAAGAAAAAGTATGTTTTTTTCTCTTTTTTTTTACACTGCTTATTTTGCCAATTTTACATGGTCTTCTCTATTTCATATTATTCCCCTTACGTAGATCTGAAAGCTTCTTTATCCAAAACAATATGAGCAAATAACACTTTTTAGTTTCTGAAGATCAATATTCACTATCACATTGGCTGCTTGTGCTCATATTGACACAAGTGTATGAGCTGCCTATAGCATTACTCTTCAGCAGTGAACATTTACATAACACATGCAAATATATAGGGTACATGTTGGCTATATTACAATCAAAGCAAACCAAAGTAAAATAAAATGACAAAAATAACAAATGAAGTGAAAGAAAGTTGTGAAAAAAGAGAGGAAAAAAAATGATGCCAGCACTGGGAATCATGTAACAAAGAATCCTAAAAGGAGACAGAAACACCTGCCATCTTGGAGCATGGACACTGAAGGTGTGGTATAATAGCAAAGAGAAAATGATTCCTTAACCCTGCGCCCCCAAAGGCCTCCATGCGCATGGGGCTGGAGGAGTCCTAGGGGCCTTTGTGTGGCCCTGTGGGGCCTCTGTGCGCACAGAGCCGGGGGAGCCCTACAGAGTTTCATGCAGCTCCCTGGGGCCTTTGTGTGCACTAGGCCAGGGAGGCCCTATGGACTTGTGGGGCCCCTTGGGGCCTCCGTGCCTACAAGGCCAGGGGGGCCCTACGGGCTTTCATGCCCCAGCCCAGGACCTACATGTGCACTAGGCCGGGGGAGCCCTATGCATTTTCTGTGGTCCCCATGGGCCTCCATATGCAGTAGGCTGGGTTGGCACTATGGGCTTTCATGCGGCTCCCCTGGGGCCTCCGTGCGCACTGGACTGGGGGGGCCCTACAGGCTTTCGTGCGGCCTTCCAGCGGCTCCATGTGTATGGGCCACGGGGGGCCCTACAGGCTTTTGTGTTGCCCCCAGGGGCCTCCGTGCACACAGGGGCAGTAGGGCCATACAGGTATTGGTGAGGCCCCCCCAGGGCCTTTGTGCACACGAGGATGGGGGGCCCTATAAGCCTTAGTGCAGCCCATTGGGACCTCTGTGTGCACTAGGCTGCAGGCGCCCTACAGGCTTTTGTGTGGCCCCCCATGGCCTCCCTGCACACTAGGTTGCTGGGGTCCTATGAGCTTTCATGTGCCCAACCCTAGTCCTCTGTGCACATGAGGCCAGGAGGGCCTACAGGCTTTTGTGTTACCCCTGGGGCCTCCATATGCACTAGGGCACCAGGGCCCTATGGGTTTTCATGCGGCTCCCAAGGGCTTCCATGTACATGGGGCGGAGGGCCCTATGGGATTTCGTGCGGCCTCCTGGGGCCTCCATGTGCGTAGGGCTGAGCAGGGCCTGTGGGCTTTTATGCTGTGCCCCATGGCCCCCATGAACACGAAGCCGGGGGAGTCCTATGGGCTTTTGGGCAGGCCCCCATGGCATCCGTGTGCACTGGGCTGGGAGGCCCCTATGAGCTTTCATGCAGCCTCCAAGGGCCTCCATGCACATGAGGCTGGGGGGGCCGTATGGGCTTTCCTGTGGGCCCATGTGGCCTCCATGTGCATAGGGCCAGGGGGGACTGCGGGCTTTTGTGCGGCCTGTATGGAGCGGGCCAGGAGGTCCCACGGGCCTTTTTGCGGCCCCTCGGGGCCTCTGAGCGCATGGGGCTGGGAGGCCCTATGGACTTTTGTGTGGCCTCCTGTCTGCACTAGGCCTGGGGGACCCTATGGGGGACCCCTGCGGCTGGGGGCTTTATGTTCTTTAATGAGGAAAACGGGGCCTCTGTGCATACAGGACCAGGCAGGATGCACGAGCTTTCGTGTGTCCTCGCGTGCCCTCCCTGCACACTAGCTTGCGGGGCGCTATGGGCTTTCCTGTAGCTCCCCGATGCCTCCGTGCACACAGGGCTGGGGTGGCCCTACGGTCTTTTGTGCGGACTCCCAAGGCCTCCATGCGCATGGGGCCGGGGGGTCCTACGGACCTTCGTGTAGCCCCCAGGAGCCTCCATGCGCACTGGGCTGAAAATGTAAAATTACTGAAATAATACTGAAATAGCTGAAATGTAAAATTATGCAGGAGAAATTCAGGGGCTGCAAATGGCTTCAATGAATGATCAGACAGGCTTAGATATTGTAAGCATGAGAGACATGTTATGCTCACAATGATTAAAATATCTCCCTTTTTATCTGCTGATTTTGGATGTTTTGGATTGATTTGGATGATCTGGCATAGGTACCGTAAAATTGTGTCTTACAAGACTTGATATGGTCATGTGTTTTATTTCTGAGGCGCGATTGCTTGCAAGGGTTAGGATGAGGGAGCATGTATCTTGGCCAGAGTCAAAATCTTCCTCTATCTCTTGATGCAGATGGAATATGGAAGAGTTGCACAACCTCTTCCATGTGAGATGTGTGGGGTGGGGTAATACAGAAAGGTCTGGAGTTCACATGTATAGATCTAAAACCATCTTTTCTTTTGTCTGAGTGGCTATTAGCTTCCCATAGTGAAATGAATTCTTTCATATGAGGTGAGCTAGACCTCACTGGAGAACTGTAGAGGTTGAAACCTCACTGGCAGGAAGCTTGCCTTCTGTGAGCTTTGGAGAGTTACCTTTTTATTTATTTGTTTCCTTTAAGGAACCCCATCACTGACACCCATTAGCTCCATTTTCTTTCCCACCTGTATTTGTCTTATCCGTGAAAGTCAAAAGCTACTGAAGTTTTTCTTCCAACTTCCTTCATGAAAAATGCAGAAAATAAGAGAACCTCTAGGTGGTACTATACTATAAAAAATAATTAGAAACCTCCAGAATAATCATGCTACTCAGATATCCACAGCTCAAGATTTTACTTGGATTGTAAAAATAATATTTACAGAGGAGATCTCTTTTCGGACAAAATTCCTTTTAACAAGTCAACATACAAAACATCCTCAGCGTTTTAGCACTCTTCAGCTTTGATGCAATGTATTTCCCATCTTTCTAATCCAGCTCTGTAGGATCCTATTCAGTAATCATTTTCAATAGCATAGAGCTTATGTATTTAACCCTAGTAGCACATAATTTCACTGCAGATCGATTCGTGTTTAGATATAGCAGAAAACTCTGACAAATTTGATAAATTTCTTCTGCATAGAATGTAAAACAAACAACTCACAGGCAGAACAGTAGCTTTAATGTAGGATTTCATTTGGAGTAAATAAATTAGAGCTGGAATGCGTGCAATCGATGGGGCAAAATATTGCATATAAAAAGATAAATGTCTGAGGTGAAATGTAATTTCCGCTTAATACCAAAGGAAAGAACAAGTAATTTTACAGGACCTTAGTTCTTTCTTAGGAATGCCTTAGAAGGTAAGCAGACAAAATTAACACTGCTACTGCTGGGTTTTTTTTAGAGGACTGGGCAATAGGGTGACACAGCAATACCCTCTGCTGCGCGTGACACATCTTTGTCTCTTCGCAAGTTTTCCACCACTTCTTTTTTAATTCCCTTACCGTGTGCTGCTGCTTCTCCTCCCCTTCTTCCCATCCCTTTGCTCTTTCTCCCACTCTTAACTCCAACTCCACTCTTGCTCCAAATGGAGGCCGTGGTGATTGCATTCCTGACAGACTGGAGTATTATGGATCCTGTCTTTTCCATTCCCTGGCTCCTGCTAGAAAGCCTGTCAGGACAGTGGCAGAATTGTCAGGGTGGATTAAGATAATGAGACGTGCAGTGCAGGTAGAGATGTACCACAGAAACACTTCTCATTTGGCCTGTGTCTGCTGTGGGATTAAATATGAAACAGCTCCCAGCCTTGTAATCTCCTATCCAGAGAATGAATCATTAACTGCTCCCTGCATACATATGCACACAAAGCAGAAAGAGCAGATGGGGAGCAGGTCCAGTGGGAATTGCCAGCCTGTTCACAGGAGTCCCCAGCAGCTACGCTGCAGTAAAGATTTCTTTACTTCCTGAACTTTGATGTTACTAACAAACTTTAAAAGAAATGAAAAACTCTTCTTCATCCCACAGCATTCCTGTCATTATGGTCTTAGATCCTGTATCCCTATGCACTGAATATTGTTTGTATTAAATAAACCAACCAGTTCTGTTATTGTCTTTATAGATGTTAATATATCCTCAGCCTGTGCACCTCCAGCTGGCCTGATTAGTATGTGCTGTCTGGCACAGAGCCTGTTGCACAGCAGCAGTGTATTATGTGAGCCCTTCTTCTCAATCACATTTCAGTGACTCTATCTATCAGGTAGAACACAGCTTTGAAAGTTGTGAAATGGAATACAAAACCACCACTTAGATTACATAATACATCCCAGCAAGGCCACAGAGTGTATGTACAAATGTCATTTCAAAGCAACTAATTAGCTTAATCCGATCATCCTATTTCATTACTTAATAACTTACCCAGTACAACAGGTCATCACATTAACTAAACGGTAAATGAACAATTCATGAAGTGTACTTATGCAGTGCGTTGATGAATTGCTCATGAGTTTCTAGCTAAATTCTTGGCCAGTACTTTAGGAAAGCTGTAGATCAAAATTCACAAAGACAAGAGATCTAGCTCACCTTGAGACCACATAGTCCATTATACAGATCTTGTCAATGAAATAGCATGTTGTCTCTTGAAAGTCTTATTTTTGTAACTTACTTTCTTGTATGCCTGTAATTGAAGTGGATGTATACGTTTTGGCTGATGGATGGTGGTGCTGTAAAGTGACAGCTGCTCAGGCAAGCATTAGTAATAGGCTGCTTTTTAACTTGTACAAAGAACAGATCTAAAGACTGAATGAGTCGTCAGAGAGTGGTTATCACAGAAAGAGCATTTGCTTTTATACAAATGAATTATACTTATGTGAACTTCTGACCTTCTTTCTGACTTAGTTAAAAGTTTTAACCGATGCTGGTAAAGGTGGCATTGATGTCCATAATTATGTTCTTTTTTATGCCTTTATGCCTTAAGCCTGAATTGTTTTTTTGTTTTGTTTTGTTTTGTTTTTTCTGGGTTATTTTTCCTCAAAATGGCATGGGGACATTCAAAAGTCTGGAAAAAGCAGGTTATTTTAGGTTTCTAAAGTGAATTACAAGCTCTATCCTTAAGCTTCCTCATTTTAAAATGCTAATCTTTACTTTAATCGAACTACTTATATATGATGATGGCGAACAACCAATGATTGGTCTGACTTTAAGAAGAAATATCTCTTCCTGGTTTCACCCTCAGTGAAAATTAACCCGTAAATGTTATAATCAACACACCCTTTTGGCTAAAAACAAAAATCTATATGTAAATCCATATAAACATATACCTACTAATTCCTATTTATTAAAGTTCAAAATTTGAAAGAAAATTTAAAAGTAAAATAAAATAAAGACATAAGTAAGGACAAGCAAGTTTTACCAAAGTTTTTTTTTTTTCCCCTTAGAAAAATATTACTCCTTTCTTTTTAAGATATTAATCAGAATGAAAGAATAAATAGTAGGAGTGTCCTTGAGTTGAATGTTTCCATTTCTGGGTGAATGTTTTCGTACTGTTCAAGAAAATACAATTATTCACAGTGAGATTTTCAGTCATTAGTGTGAACATTTCCACTGTGCTGTTTGCTTGGTCCATGTGCTCGCCTGCTCCGGAGTGAGTAAGGAACGTGGTGGCCATCCCAGGAGAGGGCAGAGCAGGGATACGGAGACGCCGACCCGTTCCTGTGCAGCACTGCCACTTTTTGTTACAGCTGTTCTATAAAGAATGCAAAAATAAAATAGATTTTTAGGCTTCTGAGTCAATTCTAAGTGCAGATAGGCCCCCTATATTTTAACACTAGACCTCCAGATGGTTTTGGTTTCCTAGAGGTTTTTAATGAAAAAATGAGGGTTTTTTTGCCAGGTTGTGGTTCTCAAGAAGAAATGGTCTGATGTACCTCATAATACTTTGCTAGGGTGTAACTGTTTTTCTGGGGAATCTCATTAAGTTTTAATGCTGTTGCAAAATGAGGAAAGAGGGGGAAAATGAAAAAAAAAATCTAAAAGATAAAGTCTCTGTTTTAAAGGGTTGCTGTTTCTTTATGTTGTGTCCAAAACTGCTCCAAAACTCTAGCATATTAGCAACGTTGCTCGTTCTCTCTAAAGCAGTAGATTATGAGAGTCATATAATGCAATGGTCTGGACAACCTCATGGCAACTACTGTCCAGCAGCTTTTTCATGCATGTTCTTTTCTAGACAAAGCACATCTAGAAACACATCCATTCAACCTAACATCTTGGATGATGCTGATATTTTTTTTTCTGCCATTTATCATCCTATATTAAGGATGTGGGTGGGTCCAATTGCTGCACTTACACTTCAGGACAAAATTTTAAGTCCATTGTACATTTTCTAAATACACTTTTTATAAAGTTTACCTGATAGATCATGAGTACTGTTCTCTAACATACTTTGTACAGAGAATAGTGAACTACTTATTTAACGGGCCAGAGGCCAGCATGCTCAGTCATTTGCAGAATAAAGCCCTACTGATAAATGTATCCTTACTGTGTATCTTGGTCTAATTTATGGATATTTGCAGGTCATTAATCTTAACAAGAGAGACATTTTCTTCTAAACACCAAACAGATAGGTTTTAAAAGCGACATTACTACACTAAGCTCTTGGGAATATCTTTTTTTAATGAAACCTTAAGAGAATAAACAACATTTAAATGTAATCTCATAACTTGGATCACCAGAAATGATAGCTGGTAACTTTGCACTGGGAAAATGCTTGCTGATTAAAAGTCTGGAAATATGCAGTGTATTCAGAAGAAAAAATGTTTTAAGGCATCAAAATATTTTATAATGGCAGTTTTAAACACAAAAGATCCATGCCTTTGGATCTGACTTTTTTTCATTTCAAATAAGAAGTGAGTATAGAAAAGATTAAATTGTTATAATGAACATTTTAGAATTAAAATACATGACTATTTCTAGAGTAACATTTGTGCTTTCAGGAGATGTTATTTTTCCGTCTATGAATGCTTTGGGTTTAAATTTCTATTGTAATTTTATAGGATCTTTTTCTTCACCCAAAATTCCAAGAGAATAATGGCATAAGAAAGTGATTTCCGGGTAGGTTCAACCTAAGCCTTTTTTTAAGTGTTGTAAGAAAAGCAATATAAAATTTAATAAAACATGGTGATTTACGATATTTTAAAAGAGTCTTGAATGTTGAAATAATTACAACATAAACTTAAAATCAATAGGATTATTATCAATGCTTTTCTTAAATGTCATATATTTCTAGATGTACCTGTTCCATTCATTTTGATATAACTTACACAAAATTCCAATAGATTTTTCTTCAAAAAAAAGCCCATTGCAAATATATTCTTCAATTCATTTAAATTACAAAAGTACTGTAATAAGTTAAATAAGGTAAAAAAACTCAGACAAGGTTAAAGTTTAAAATTGATCTTCTATAATACACTTTCACAATAAAGTCATCCATTAAATAATAAAAAGCACAATCAATAAACATAAAACAAGAAAAGTCGATCTTAGCTGTCACTATGTTTTATTGAGCATTAAATGAAGAACGACAACTTAGACTGTTAATATTCTTGTATTACAGAGCATTAAGCTAGATCCTGTAATACGTAAGGTATACAAACTCTGGTATCTCCACGTTGGGCCTGAGAAACCTAGTCCAGCTGAAGTCATAAATGGGAAATAAGTATAAATATAAACAGTTCTTAGCCTTGGTGGAATATCTAAACATTAACTAGTCATTTATAGTACTGAACATAACTTGCAAGACAGTGTTTAATTGCTAAAAAAGAGCAAGTATTGTGTGGTATTCGTGTTGTGGCAAGGATTGTAACCGAATTGCCTAGCAATCCCCTTGAAGTCAGCAGATCTTTTCTTGTAGTTCTTCGTCATTTTAGGGCTATGTAAAGTGTTCAGATTTACTGAGTCTGCATTTATCTTGATCTCTGTTTATCTCAAAGCCTGAATTAAAAAATGCTGTTACTGTTTTGTTAGCGAAGGGTGCAGAATCTTTCTGAAGCTGCATCTTCTGCACAGCACTGTACTTTAAATTATCAGCTAGTTCTACATTTTTACAGCTTTAGGCAGATATTTACAGTTCTTGCTAATATTCATTAGAAAGAAGATTAGATATCCCTATGAAATTTCTGAATATTTCTGCATAATGTATGAGAAGGACTGATGGTGTAAGGCCATTTTTCCAGTCAAACATTAAAAAAGATCTAATGCTCTTTACATAGTGCTAGCAACATAAATTAGCCAAATTCCTTTAAAAATATGGCACAATAATTCTATTTCATGCTGCAGTTTGTTTCCCCAAAGGATTCACCAGTTTCCTAATCCATCCTCAAGTATTAAGAGTTCACTAGGGAGATATGGACTTTATAATGACATCATGAACAGTCCTTTAATGACAGAATTCATTAAAAATGGGGAGTGTGCAATGTGGGAAGATACGTGATAAACTGTTAAGACCAAGTCATTATGCAAACAGAGGGCTTGAGTGTACGACTTACATGGCTGAGCAGCTGTGGATTTCTGCCATATGGAGGCTGATTTGCTGTTCGCTAATGACTGTCTTCAATAAACTCGGAACTCAGTCATGACAAATCCTCAGGGCTAATGGTCTCAAGTAGCCCATGCAAGAAGAATCAATGTAGCCTTTATAGGCTGAGTTCAATTTGCTGTGGTTGTGCCCCTGTTGCTGTCATAAAAGCCTCTACTGCATGGCCTGTAGCAACTGTATGAAGATGACCTTGACCTGAGAAATCTGCTTGTCATAAAAGATAGGAGGTTATGAAGAAACGATTGCGGTCAGGTTCTGCCTGTTGATTCACCCATCCAATTGCTGCTCAGGTTAAAATATTTCACTGAAAGTGAACTTGAGTAACTGGCTAGCAACACAAATGAAAGTTTATGTTTTTGCAGGTGGTGTGGCAGACAATAGCTGGGTGTTTGTATGGGTCTGTTTTAGGAAAGTCTGTCAGCACACTTTTTTTTGAGCATCTATCTCATCCTTTTTTTTGAAGCATGTATTTAAAGCCTTTGCTGAATTCATAGTTCAAGAAGGAAATGTGTTTTCTTAGGAGTATAAACCAAGGAGCCAGAATTCCCATGGGTCCGCCAGCAGAATTCCCACTGTCTGTCTCCCTGGGGCCGGTCACCTGTGCTTGCTATTTTCGGTGCTGCAGCTCCACATTATGCAATTCTAGCTTCTGGCATTGGCAATGTAGGCATTGCCCTGACAAGGGTGGGGAGCCAAATGGCCAAATTGCTGACTGTTTTTCATTCCTCAGAGCTCTGGGAAGCTGTAGGTCTGCTGCCATAATATCAATAATGAATACTATGACCAATAATGGACTATTAATGCTGTGTGGGCCACAGCAGCTGTAATTACTGGAACCATATAGTGTCAGCAGAAATTACTGCTCACATTTTCAAGGACCTTCCCCTGGCTCCATTATAGTTTGCTTGCCTTCCTGTCATGGCTACATGGCTGATTTCTTAGTCTGTCTCCTTTCATCTTTGGGCAAAAAAAAAAAACACTTTATCTTGGCCACATATCTGTATTGCCTTGAGGTGAATATGACCTGACAGCTATCACCTGAATGTTGTGAATCCTAAATGTAAAATGCCCAAGACGAGTGACAGGACTGTAAGCAAAAGTGCTATCAATTGGTATAAGTATTTTTAAACTATATCCAGGGCTGAAATCCTATACTGAATAGCAGAATTCATTGTTGAGTTCGGCATAATCTGGATTGCATTCTAATTAGCTGTATTAGATCAACTGTAGCTTACACAATAAGGATGAAATACTGCTAATTTAACTCCTTGTTGTGAGAAGATTTAATACAACTAGTACTCATGAAAGTCAAATAAATAGAATTCATCTACATATTGAGGTTGTTGGGGTTTGTGTGCTTTTGTTAAGGAGAAACATTTGGGAAAGTCTAAGGATGTAGCCTAATTTTTTATATCTTGCTAGTCTCAGTTACTAACTCTGTCCTGATAAATATCAGGACATTCCTGTGTGCCATGCAGATTGAACTACACAGGTAGAAATACCAATCCACAGATACTTAAGAGGTGACTGTTCAGCGTAGGTATAATTGTGTGGTGCAGTCCATGCAATGGATGAACATGTCCCAGGAACATTATTGGTAAGACACTGCAAAGCCCGATTAACTTCAGTGTTTGTTCTTCCTGCACATTTATGTAGTAAAATGCAAATACCCTGACACATACAAAGGAGTAAGAATGTTTTCTGCAAGTCACTGCATCATATACCAGAACAGCTAGCTAAAGATAAAATGACAACTGACTGCATAACATCTCTAAAGGTGCATGAGGGCAAAGTAGTACAGAGTATCACAGACAGTGAACTATGCAAAGCGCCGGTCCTGGCTGCAAGGCAACTACCAAATGTATCAGACTAAAATGAATTTTTAACCAAAGAAGTTTTTAAGACAGTTTCTAACTTATTTCCTTCCTCTTTCTTGGCAGACTTCTTTTGACTCAGTTGAACATCTTTAGATCTGTACTCAAGCCTGGAAAAATACGTGTTTTCTCTTCTGGAATCTTTCTTCCCAACCTCTGTTTCTTGTTCAGTTTTACTTCTTCCTAAAATACTCATGCATCTTTACTTCTTTTGCTCTAAAGGTGTGAGTTTGATCTTTATCCATTAAAGACTTGTAAATCAAAGGAACATCTATTCAGTTTGATACATAAGAAAAAGACCAAGAAGCCTGCCAGGAAAGTGGTCATATCAGAAAGCAATCAGAGCCCAGCTCCTGTCGGCGGGCAGTATTATTGAAAGGGAATCTTCCACCAAGTGTTTCACTAATTCACCTCGTCGAGTAAGGCAATATGAGCACAACAAGAGATCAAGCCGTAGCCTTAAACGGATTGCAATATCATCAAGTTTCTATTACAGTAACATCATTCATTCTTTTAGAAACAGGGCAATAAGCATTTATTTAATAATCAGCTTTTCTCTCCTGGATTTCCTCATTCATTTCTTAGTTTATTGCAATTTATTTCAATTTTAAGCACCCAGCGCTTTACATAAAGGTGAGTGGAAAATTCAGAAATGTAGTTGGTTCCTAACAGTCTATATTTGAATAATGCTATATATATATGCCTATATCTCATGTCCATCTAAAGATTTCAATTGCTAATCTGTTAAATTTTGAGTGATAATCAGGCCAGGAAGAAACTGAAGTGATCAAATCCATGGAATTGCACAATCTGACTTGTAGTGTTGGAGTAGAATGACAAATTGTCACCTGGTCTTATCATATTTGAGAATAAACCTTAATTTGCAGTGAAATTTATTTCAATGATGGGGAAAAAAAGATTTTTGAAAAAAAATGAAAAAAAAGATTTTTGAATCATAACTTATGTAAATGACGTATGACTCAAAAAATAAGTCAAGAGAACAAGCATTTTATTTCTTCACTGCTCCAGAACTAGTATTTTTCCCCACTGCAGCTGTAAATATCAATTATGCATGTTCCATATGAGCCTTTTCTGACTTATAGCTTCTTGCATTTCACTGCAGAACACATTGCCTTTATCACGTGCAGCTTTGCTTACACTAACCTGAAGTTCTTGAAAAGTTGTTGTTTCTCCAGCCAGTTCTTGTACTACCTGAAACATGTTTCAGTTGTCTTTAACAAAGAGAAGTAAATCAAGAAGTGACAGCAGTCTATGTAAGGTAATTTGAGCAAAATATATATCACTGCTTCCACAAGGAGGACCTGAAATTTTCAGAAGTGCTTTTCCTGTCTTTTCAGTGCCAGAGGAAACGGAAGGCAAAACACAGTGCTTTATAAGAAAGTCACTTCCAGCTGGTCAGCCACCCTTAAACTTACTTGAGTCTGCTGGGAATAGCCTAAAATTGTTTCTATTTTTCATCTGTAGTTAAAACACTAAAAGGCATAATGAGAACAGGAGCTTTTATAAAATTACTGACTGCCAGGATGATGAATTTGTTCTCCTCTAGTAAAATGCTGCTGTGTTCTGTGTTTTATGCAATTTTACACATTTGGCTATTACTATGCTTTTAGAGTAGCTGTTTGAATTTTTTCTTAGCATTATACAAGCACTGTTTCTGCTGCCACACTTCACAGTTTCACAGAGTTTTCTTTATAATAGTTTATTTTCAAGCAGTTGTGCCTTGGTTGCCAAAGCTAAAAAAAAAAAAAGCTAACCTAAAGAATGGGTCTGCTTGGGAATGAGTCAAGAATTGTTCATTTAGATTGATTTAAAAAGTATTTATTTTAAGCTTTTTCTTAAAATACATTATTTATATACACAAAAAAGAATATCTTTCAAAATTACGGGTCTAGATCAGCTCTCATTCTGCATACTCTAGGCAAGGAGGAAATTTTTGATACTGATCACAGGAGCTTAGCAATGCAATCCAGAGCTATTAAATCAGTTTGATAGTCAAACCTGAAATATTCTAACTTAATGTTTTGGAGGCAGAGGGCTCTTTCTTATTTCAAGTGTATTTGTCTGTAGTGTGGTTGTATACTTCAGTGACACACAAGGTTGTTTCATTGAGTGGATATCTACTTATATGGTACCAAAATGCACCTCATCAAGTTCATGATCTCACAGCCCCAAAACCAATAAAATCAGAACCACACAGTACATGTGGCCATGTGACTCCCAAACTTCATGTGGTCTTTTTGTTTGTTTCAAAAAATTTTGTTTTAGAACCACACAGAGGACGGCCTGTCCATGCAGAGCAGGCAGAATTATTGCAATGGCCCTGAGAAGGTCATTATCTAAGGAATAACCATTAATACCACTCAAGGTAATGTCTTTTAGATGAAGCCTCATCACTGTTTATCATCCTTATAGCAAATCTATTAATAGGTATTTAAGACTGAAGTGGCGATTTTCAGGATTAACTTATAATGAAGTATGGGCAAGAAAAATATGCACAGATATTTACATAGCTGAGCAATACTCCAGCTTCCAATACTGGTAATAGATTGAGAACTGACAAAATTCTTGTTATGGCCCAGGTTCTCCTCTTTGTGCATTCAGGAGGAGACTTTGAGTTTGTGATTTTAACTCTTAAACTTCCCCAGTGACAAATGTGTGCCCTCTTAAAGCATCTTAGTTGGGGGTCACCTTATTTCTTATCCATATCTGTTACATGGATATGCCTATAACAACTCGGATCAAATACTAGAAACTCTGTAAACTCTGATATTCTGTTATATGCTAAACCCAGTGGTTTAGGAAGTGGTACTGAAGCGTTAACAGTCCCCATTCTATCACCCTCTTTATCTCTACAGTCAGGTGCTGCCACATCAACAGTCCCCATTCTATCACCCTCTTTACAGTCAGGTGCTGCCACATTTTTCTCACAGAAGACAACTTAAAAGATGAACTTGCAAGTGTAAATATAGCCAAATATTTTAAAATATTAACCTCTTGAAAAAAAAAGTCTGAGTCTGCAACCCTGCTGCAGAATGTGGCTTTTTTGTGTGTGTAATACTGTATTTGCAAGCTCTTTCACTCATCACATGCTTTAGTGGACAGGGAGTATTGTTTTCAAACAACTATTTGAGATTGAGGGTTGATGGAAGGGGACGAGTAGGAGTGGTATTCAACAGAAATTTAATTTACAGCCTCTGAGAAAAGGAGTACTATAATCCATTTTCTTCACTGATTTACATAAACAAAATATGATTTGTGATACTGCTTCCCAGAACCTGAGCCTTGGCTGCTCTGTATGCCCATTATTTAGAGTATCAGGGATGTTTTCTTGAGTGCTGGCAATTCATGAAACTCCGGAGCTCAAACACTATGCTCAAATGTTAAGTGAGTTAGAATTCATTTTTTTTTTTTTTTGGAGTTTCAGCCTAGTTGAAACTGTCCATGTAAACACAGCACCTAGAGACTTAGCCTGTCGTGCTGATAAACGTCCAAAAACATGAGGCTGCTGCTTATCTCCTTAGTGCCAAAGATGTTGCAGACTTTTAATCTATCACTATTTACAGACATATTTTTGAGAAGTCAGTTAATAGACTTAATAATAATATGGTAAACTATAAGGCACTCATTTGTTTTCCTTATAATACACACAGTAACATTTTCCTTTAAAGTAATATCCATGAGAATCAAGCAGTTCATAACTGGAATTCATATAGCGTTTTTATCCCAAGATAATCACAGTAATTTTCCACAGTTCCATAGATACCTGCTGAATAGACTCTGCTTCCTTGACCCACTGGCTTCCCTGAAGTTCTGACTCTTTGTATCTTAATACAGGAATCAGGGCAAACATGTAAGAAATTGAATATGCTTTTGTGGCTGCAAGGGAAATTTTAAAAATGTCTTTTCAGTCTATATGGAATAAGCATTAATTTTAGCAAGGATCTTTCCAGCTTTTCAAACATGATATGCAACCTTTGTGGTTCCTATTTTGCATATGTAACTGGTAAGAAAAGCTTACCTTGTTAAGCACGTTTAGTGACCTTAGCAGCCTGGTTGAAGATGGATAATACAGTCAGGGGCAAAATGAATGGAAATGTTCCAAGATTTGGTTAAGTTCAAGGATCCTGTTATTTTTCACTGGAAAAATCCTGCTCCTGGTGTGAGCAGAAGAGTCAGAGATTGAACTGAGATCATTTTTGAATCAGTAGCCTTGCAAAATCCTTATTAAGAGACAGAGATGAGCAAAGTGTTATAATGAATAAGGATATTCTCTGCTGGCCAAGAGAAACTTTGCCTGTACTGATGAATGGGACTAAAAGCATGATCAGATTAAAATCAATAAGAAAGGATGTGGTTATGTTTCATGCAGTTGTAGCAGCAAATGCAATTAAATTTTTACTTTAAAATGTAAGTTTCAGTATGTTCAGTGCCTAAATCTAATTGAAATGCAGCCTTCCTAAATGATAGTCTTCCTTTGCTGGTAAAGGGCATTGTGAAAAAAGTATATTTGCTTGAAATCAATATTTGTTCCTAATTGTTATTAATACAAATTTTATAAGATATATTATCATGCCGAGAACTATTTGCAGTGTACTTACTGTGTTGATTAAAAATAGAGATACATAATTTTTATCCATATTGACAACTTAAGGAAACAGTTTTAACAATGTTGTCATAGCTAACGGCTAGCAGAAGAGGACGGAGCAGGAACAGCCTCTTAAGTATTCTTGAGAATATAATTGCAGAGAATAGACAAAAAAATGTTAAACAAAAGTTCTTGTTTACATTATTAGATTTTATGGTGCTTGACTGGTTTATAGTTTACTGTATAAAATACAAAGGAGTCCTTGATTTCAAATTTTGTGGGGTTTTTTATTTTTTTAAATTTTATTCTTCTCAATATTTACTTCAGTATTTAAAAGCCATAGAAAAACAGCGCAATTTGAATTAGCACATAATTAAGACTTTTAATTTTCCATGAAATGGAAAAAAAAAGTCTGAATTATTATTTCAGATCATTCAGATTCATTGCCAGTTTTGAAGATTATCAGTTGCACAATGTTCATACATTGTGTAATGGTATGCGTTATCAGATATATGAAATATTGCTTTAAAGAATTATACTAGAATTGTAAGACCACTATATAAAGCCTTTTTTTCTCTTGGTGCTAGTGTAAGGACTATATTGTAGAACTATATTTTTCAGAGTCTTATATCACTTCTGCTTTAACTTGTAACGGCAGCTAAATTTATGTCTTGTTACTGTAAAAAACTTGCATCATTTTAGGTAGCTAGCAGTGAGATTTCAGAAAGTGGAGAAGAAACTCATTTGATAACCTTACTTTAAAAGGAAGACTGATAAATAACTGAAAGTGAACTGCTAGAAATAATACTTTCCCTGGGGACTTTTAGCTTTAATAACTGCATTATGGCTATGAATGTCCTCAAAGACTATCTGCCAGGTGAAGGTGTAAGGTCAGGTCCTGCTAACCAACCTTCGCCTTGTGGAACTATCCCAAGAGGAAGTCTCCAGGTGGCAGAGGGCTTCCCTGTGGCCCTCCCGTGGCAGCCAGGCCAGGTGCAGCAGGTTACCCACTCTGCTCTACCAGCACATCTGAAGGATGTAAGACAGCAGAACAAAGCTTGTGTTTTTACAGTAAAGGGAGTAACCCCACATTCTCTGGCTGATGGGTGGGACAAAGTAGTATGTGCAGAGGGAACACTGAGCAGAGCCAAGAGTGAGGCGGACAAGGGGGCAGGTGCCAAGAGTTGGGTGCCTTTGCAAAGGGGGGAATTGGTCCCCATCCTTTGGCAAGGAGGGCAAAGGAGGCAGGTGAAAACAGATGGGAGGAGGCAGGGAGTTTACTGTAGGGCCGGGAAGTCTCTAGCTTCTGAGCACCTTGGCCAATGGGGAAAAGGAGAAGGCATCCCTCAGTTGGGGAATTAGGATAAAAGCGGGCTGCCTCCTTTAATAGTTTGAGTGATTCCATAGGGTAGAGTGTTTTGGTGGGCTTTGTCTCTATTTGAAGAGTGTCTTAGGACTCCTCTGTCTCTTTTATGGATAGTTGGCTCTTGGCAGTGAGGTTTTTCTGCCTGTAAGGGTAAGGATCATGCCTCCTTGCTGGAGTTTTGTTGGAGGAGGATGATGGAGTTGAGAGATGTAAGTAAAGTGCTTGCATTTCTTCAATGATGCTTGGTTCCTGCTTTCTTGTTGGTGAGTGTATGTTGTGTGAGCTGCCTGGAGGCCTTACGGGTTCCTCCTGGTTTCCTTGAGGAAAAGGATACGTTTTGTGTACGTGGAGAGAGTTTTGTGTCTCTGCATGGTGCTTTTGTCTTGGAGAATGTGGCACTCCCTGGTGGCCAGAGCTTCCCTGGGCTCTAAAGCCCTCTCTTAGTGGAAGAGTAAGGGAGAACCCAGATGCTTCCCTGGGTGTTGAAGGGGGAGAGCTGTGTGTGTATCCTGGTGATCTTCCCTCTCTAGATCTGCTGCCGAGTAAAAGTGAATAGATGATGTTATGTGATGTATTTTGACACTACCTGTGTGAGGTATTATGCAATGGTTCTGTAACCTGAGTGGCACATGTCAAAGGCTGAAATACTCATTGTTGGGGAAAATGTGTGGTTTAGGGTACACTAAAATACTAAGTAGCTGAAAAATTGGAAAGACTTCCAAGGGTTTCCTTTTTTAAGTAATCTTTTTACTCTCTGCTCTTAAGTTTAGAAAACATCTGTATTCTAACATTCTTTAGCTGTCTCTTGCCCAAAGCATGGGAGCTATTTATTTATTTTAGTTAATTTTAACTTGTATGGAAGAAACACTGCAAACCATCCATTCATAGGAATGTTATATTCAAAGTCTTAAATGCTTAATAAAAAAAAAATGCCCAAAAATTTATTTTACTTGGATTTAGGTTGTATTTCTCACTTCTGAGCTTCTGTGGTGAAGGGCATTAGCCTATGGAGGGACTGGACGGTGAGACATAATCACAATTCTGTGTCTCTCTTGCCTGCATTAAAGCTCACATGACTGACATAACCCTAGAGTTACTTAAACTTCTCCTTAGTGTTCCATCTTTATTCAGAAAGCTGTGATTCCAGTAGAAGTCTCTTAAGAGGCCAGTTTGTGTGGAAAGGACCGTAACTTTTTAAAAAATAGCTTTTTGATTTAACTACTGCTTTAAGTTTGTTGCAAATATACAGTATACATGTACATTTGAAACGTTAAATTAATATTTTGACTTCCTAAGCTCCAGACTACACCTGGTTAAAATCAATTATTTCATTCAATTTAACAGTAGACAGGAAAATGGCATTTGTGACTATCTTGTGTCTGAAAAGGTAGAAATCTGTTAGGCTAAGTATATATCTTAGGTGTGATATGCATCAAGGCAGAACATGTATACTCTGTGTTTTAGGAAAGGGAATGAGGATCTCCAGAAGGTAGAACTTCATAGCCAAGTACAGGGTTTTGGAGTGTGTTATGAAGCAGGCTGAATTACTGAAGCACACAGTGGGCAAAATTCTGATAAAAGGCAATTCCTTAAGATCAAAGAAGCAGATAGTACCAGAAGAGAGGTGTGTGTATGTGTGTGTTAGTCAGTGGGTAAGTCCTTACCTCTGAGTGCTGCTCTATAAAGAATGGAACCTGTTAAGTGATGTTCCTTGTGTGTTGGGGGTGGTCACACAGCCTCACAGGTAGAGACAGGATACACGTAGAAAATAATTCTTGAGAGAAGTTGCTTTGGCATTTTCCAATGATTAATACCTAGCTGTTTGCTTTAGAACTGTGGTCCAGTATTGGCAAAGGAACCTTCAGCACTTCTGAGATCACTGATAGACAACAACATTATTAAAAGGAGGGGAACAAAGTGAGTTTGAGGTTTGTTTGTTTGGGAGAACCTGGAACAAGGGCTGGAAGAAGCCTCCTCCCCAGAGGAGTGGAAGAACAATCAATCCCATTGACCTCTTGCAGAATGAGGGCTAAGGAGGTGGCAGTGGAACTGGTTAGTAGAAGCTCCAGAAAGTGGTTGTAAGGAATACCTGCTGTTGACTGAAGGGAGATAAGGTGCCCATAACTTTAGTAACCTACTGGGGGAAGTTTAAAGTGCAAAATTTCCGTTGTTCTTTAAACCAGCACTGGTCCCTTCTTGTTTTCACTGAGCTCTTTCTTTTGAAATTTCAGTATCTAAGTCAAATCTCATTTCTGTCAAAAGCGGATAGTATAATTGGCTCAGAAAAGAGCCAGAAGGCAAGTCTATGTCAATGTAAAACCTTAATTATAGGAAATTAATGGCTTGGAATTGAATAAGATTTTTTTTTTATGTTGATCTTATTCTCCAAATGATCGCTACAAATATTCCTAACTAAAATTCTAAATGAATTTTTCCCAGGAACATTTAATGCTCTAATTCTTCTAACTTATTTTGCAAGTTAAAGTATGCTTGTGACTTGCTGGAAACTGAAAACCTAATTTCCATTATTAAAAGTAATAAATCTCTTTGGATAAAATTTCATGCATCTATCTGGAGATAGCTGCATTTAATATATTAAAATATTGATGACTTGCATGAGCAACAATGATCAGTTAACCTCTTGTACAAATGCCAGGGCATTTTTCAAGGGCTCAGCTTTCAAGAATGATTCGGAGTAGGAGTTTCAAAACATTGCGTATCCAAATAACGAAGTCATTGAACAAACTTGTATTTATATGGTTTTTGATGAGTTGCTATGTACCAAATAAAGTTTGCTTCTAAAATTAAAGAGGGTACATGAGATATTCAGATAGTGCGATCCCTGCAGCTTGATGGAGGTGAATGGAGCATGTTGACGTATGCCAGCTCTGCATGTGACTATTTTACCTAACTGTACATAGCTCAACCTCTTGTGACCTTCTATTAAAACAATTTGTGCTGTCCTCCATGTTGGCTGCACTTGACTTGTAGCCCCATGGAAAACATGGTATTTATGGAGGGATTTTTGTGGCAGTGAAGAATGTGTTTGGACGCTAGTGTTAGCTCTCAGGCCAAGTTGAATAATTCCTCCTCTGTTTGAGGAAATCGACAGATATGAGCTTAAGCTTTTGTTTTCTTCTTACTCTAGCTGTGTTCTGGCTTCCCATGGCAGCATGATGAGTGGCAAAAATGCACGGATTTCAACATGGGCGAAGGATTCATTACTGGGTAATCCTTTCACAGAAGCATGAGGTTTTTAGAGCAAGCTTGAATAAAGGGTATGAGTTTTCTAACAGTCCATGGTGAGTCTTGCTGGCTCACTCTTCTCAGATGAAGAGAATACTCTGTATTGTCTTGTTTTATATTAGGACTCTATAAGCCTTGGTCAGTTCGAGCTGTTCTGGGCAGCAGTGTAAGGAATCCTCTCTTGGCCACTTCAGTAGCACTTGGGCACCCTATGGCCTTTCCTGTGTAAGCATGGCTGGTTCCACAGGTGCGGAAAGGCATGTTATATACTGTATATTACATAAGACTGATGCACTGTCTGAATTTCAGATGTTATTAAATATGAGAGCTGAGGGTTTTTCCTTGGTCCTGGCTTTGATGGAGCCTTGTCACATTTGCTTAGAACTTGCTATGCCTTGAATGCCTGCGGGTGAATCAGAGCACTAAGGTGGCAGCAGCAAGCTCAGAGCTGAAGCCTTTTTTTCAGCTAATGGTGAAACTCCATCGGCTTCAAAAGAACTGGCGTTGTGCTTGTGGGTTAGTTAACAATCTAACTAGTTAACAATCTATTCCATTATTACTATGATGATGATCCTTACAGATATGTAAGGATTACTGTAAGACTTCAGCAGTAGTGCTGCAGAACACTCTCAATATGATCAGCTGAAAGCAAAACTTGATAAAATGTAGTTTCAGTATTACAGGACAGTATTCAGTATTGCTGTTTTTCCAGCCTAGGTATTCGATGCATTATTTGTCTTAAAGAGATTTGTCTTAAAATCAATCTGAGCATAAGTGGAAGACTTTCTTTTGTAGCTTAAACTTTAGTGTAGTTTTTGATTATGATTTTTTAGATTTTGATTATTTCCAAAAATTAAAATGAATGGTAAGTAGCAAACTCTTTACCTGAAATGTGGAAAAGACTGTCCAGCTCTGACCATTGTTAGGGGCTCTTATCTGGAATCTGCCTAGCTTTTTGTCTGCTTTCATTGTCCTCAGTCTTTTGAAAGCCAGTGGTGTTGTCCAGTCTTTAGGACTTTTTTGTTTATTTCCCTAGCAAATAGAATGAAGAGCAAATCCTGACAAAGTTTGGGTCTGTTTCATAACTCAAAAGCAATTTTACTAGATTTATCCTTGGGGAAAGCAGAGTTTAGATAACACTTAGTTTTTTGGTGTTAAAATAATAAAAAGGGATCTTCATTCAAGAATTTCTACTTGTGCAATCAGTATGAAGGGACAGTGGGAGAATAACCGTACCTGGAATTTAGCAATATCAATTCTAAGTCCTTTTTATGAAGCTTTAGCACAGTACTGGCTATTCCTACATCTATCAATTAAATTTTCCTCTTCAAATATAAAGAAGGAAGAACTTTCCTGGATTTGTTTGAATCTTATTTAATCAAGAATATAATTTACTTGAATGTTTTATCTATCAGAAATAAATGGAGATCAAAATGCCTACCCCACTTGGGTGCTAGCAGGCATTATATGAAAACAAAACAACAATGTTGGTAACTAGGGAAACCTGGTATCTTAAATTCAGGTCAAGTGTTTGGTACCAAAATGCCCTAGCTTAAGAAGGGACTGCCTGAGGATGAACTGGAGTATTTTTCTCATTAATATTCAGCACAGTGGCCTGAAAGAACTGTCTTCAGCCATTGACTTACATTCATCCACCATCAGCTGCAATAAACCCTCAAAAAAGCTGGGAGAATACAAGAGAAGCAATGAGATAAAATGAAATGCTGCTCAGATATGCTGGGGATTTTCATTCCTGCATCCCTTCCCAACTGTATGTCAATATACAAGTAACTTCAGCTTCCCTAGATTTATAACCTATGTAAATGCAAACTGACTGCTGAAGTGTATCATGGGCAGTCTGCCTTTTCCTTCTTTAAATCTTCCAGTCTCTGGCTGACTGGGCTTGTGTTAAACTGCTGCCTTCTGTAGCATATAGCTCATATAAAGGATGATTATGGGTCAAAAATTGGGCAGGTGAAGATAACACTGGCTCTGCTGATCAACTTATGTATGCCTAAGTTTAGTATTAAAATACCTTAAAATATTTTCTTTATGTACTTACTATTTTAGGGTGAAACAAGCAATCTGTTTCTGTAGGTTTGCTGGCAAATTGATCAGGATTATATACTAGGGCTTGTAGTGACCAAACTCATTAACAGGAAGTTACTCATTTTCCTTTTTAGAATGAGATGAACTCTTAAGTTTCAGTTGAAACTAAAATGATATAATCCTATGGCTATTTCAATTTTGAAAGTATTTTGAGGAGTGCTTTTGAGGAATGGTTAGAAGCTCCTTCCATGCATTTGCAGTGTGGTTGGATCATAACTAAGGCACACTGGCTGCAAATATTCTACAATAAATATTGTGAAACACATACTTAAAACAGTATAGATTTTTCCAAGCTTCCCTCTCTTAAAAAAAATGAGGTTGTATATCAAGAGCTGTAGAAAGAGTCCCTGAAAAGCAATGCTTTTTCCTTATTTACATCTTAAAGTCTCTTGTATGATTTGCTGTGCGCTGAAATGCTGCATTTGTTACTGGATTTTGTATAACTGCAGGCAATTAAAAAAGGATACTTTGAGGTTTTGCTTGTCAGCTGACTCATTACTCTCTCTAAAAGGAGTATATGTTGCTCCTGTAGGAGCTAAAGCAGTGACAGATAAATGCATTTTTTTCTACACAGATAATACTATGAAGGAATTATTCTAATCTGGCTATTCCAGTTTATGGAAGCAACATATTTGACCCCTCACATGTGTCTCACTATTTGACTGGTCAACAGAAGCTAGTGAGTAGCGTGGAGGAGATGCTTAGTTCTTAGGAGGAAAGTGCTCTTTTAAGGCTTTTTGTGCCTGTGTAGGCAAGATAAATATCTTCCAATAGGATTTAGTAAGCTTAAAAGAAGCATCTTTGCTGACTTGAGCAAGCCTGTTGGCATTCACAGGGTTAGCAGGATTGGGTCTCAGGAATTTTAAGTAGTTGGGACACTAGCGTTCTTGCACTGTTGGGAATATTACTCTTATTTTCCTTAGGCAGGACTGATGTGGTCATCTGTTCCACAGTTTTCTGGAACTGTCAGATGGTTTTGAATTTCTTTGTCTTCTAGATTTTGTGTTGTATTGAAAATTAGTCATGGCAAGCCTCTGTAGGAACGGATGTGTGTTCCCATCATGACCTGGAGAACCTGAGAAAAATGCTGAGGCCTATTTTTCTCCATTATTTTAGGGTCTAGATTTTCCCTTGCACAGGAGCTGCACATCAATCCTGTGTATGTACAACACAAGTACTTTTTGATGTCCTCAATCACTAACTATCTCAGAAACAAAGTCTTAACTGTCTCATTTGACATTTTAATGCAGGATTTGGTATCTAGCTGTTTAGAAAATAGCAGAATTGGTAGAAATTGTATGCAATTCTGAAACAGTGCATGCAAAATTACTGGGTTTTATGTCTAATTTAGCCAAAATTAATCAAGACTAGCCTTTTCTTCAAATGAGGTCAAATAACTTCAAAGCTAGTTACCTAAATTAACCTCATTAATCTCAAGGAGTCATACTGAAGGTTAAGTTAATGAAATTAATCTGGTGGAATTTGAATATAGTATATAGCTCATAGTTGTAAGAGACATAGTGGAACTGTAAAGTGCTGCCCCTTGCATCTACAAGCCACCTCCTTTAAAGCAAGTGTCAAGAAAGCAAGCAATTATGGTCAAGTATGGGCATAATTTTATGGTCCCTCTAATGGGAGTTAACTTGGCTTAAATTCATCACATTACATTTAAATGTCAGCAAGACATTGAAAATTAAATCTGGGATATGGACAGTTCTGTTAAGTTCCAGAGCCCTCAGTGCATGTGCCTTGTAGTGAATTTGGCCTGCAGATCGTAGTGGTTATCTTGACAATTTTCAGTAACTGTGTCCATTGTGTATCTCCCTCTGTGTCCTGAAAGCCATATACTTCTACCACATTGCTTCCTTCCCCAATACAGTTTCTCTTCTGATGCCACTGAGGATATTGATGGGTCCATTAAAGCTTTTAGCATGAGTATTTTAGAATAGGAACAAGGTTTTCTGCTAATAAAGTGACAGACACTTGGTTAAAAGCAAAGAAAGTGCCTCCCTGGGCAAAGAGCGTTTTTGGTTTTTAGCTTATTACCAGTGATAGTTTGGATAGTAATTATTGGACAGTAAGACAGTAATTATTTTGATTTACTCAGTTCTTATTAGATTATTGGCTTGTTGGGATCCTTAAAGAAAGATCTAATACAGAACTTATTAGGTGTGGTTCTTTGTATCTTTAATGATATACGAAGCAATGTGTAAGCTACCAAAATACATCTTCAAGTGCAGAGTTCTCTTATACTACCCTAAACTTTGCTCTTGGCTGTATGACTAAACTTATGCCCTGTGAGGGTTAATATCTCATAGAAGAGGAAACACAACTGCTAGTCTGTTTTCTGCATGTGCATAGAGTAGGTTGAGCAACTCATTTTCTGGATGACTTATCTCTGTTTTGGAGTGTGGCTTTAAGGTATTTTCATGTTGTGTATTTTTTTTTGGAATTTATAAATTTGGTCATCTCCTTGGTTTTAAATACCAGGAAGCAGTTGTGGTAGGCCTGACTTTTGTGCTGTGAAAATGAGCATCGAAATAGAGGGACAAGACTGCATTTCTAATCTGAGGCCTCAAAAAGGGGGTGAGCATCTGGTGATCATCCATGCCAGAAAACTGGCATGCTTGTCCAAGCCTCTTTAGTTTGTGTGATAGAAATCAGTTTTTCTTACACAATTCCATTTTTGCTGGGAGTTTAAATGTCTGTGCTGTCACCTTGAATCTCCCTCATGTATGTTCATCCCTAGCTTTCAGATCTTGGAAAGAGTTGACTATCTCAAAAAAACAAATTAAGGATGAACTTCCCCCCCCTCTCTTTTCAGTCTCTTATCATGTTTCTCAACCCCAGCTCTTGTCTGTACATCTGAAAACCTTTTTTGAGCTAGGGCTTGTTTGGAGACTGCCCTCTGGTACATGCTTTGTCATCTCTGGAGGTTTATATACATTTATAAGAGTATTCACAATGAGATTAGTAAACAACAAAAATCTACCCAGACTTGAAGAGTTTTTCATAATCCTCTCCCCTTAAACCTGCTTAGATGTGGTAGCTCAAGCAAAGTTCCTGGAGCCTTTTGGAAAGATGGGAAGACGATGGGCTTTTCCAATGCAGAAGGTGAGGAGCAGCAGCTCTGTCTTGCTGAAGGCAATGAGTGATCATTGGCCAAAAAGAGGCAGAATTTCATGTCCCTTTCTTCAGCAAAAGATTACTGGAAAAGAAAAGTTTTCAACTGTGAGTTGTACTGGTCTCAACCTTCTGAATTCCTTTATAAGCCTCCTTGGCAGTAATAGAAGAGTGTTTTTCTAGTGCATGGTTGATACCTTTTTGACTTGTATGAATACTAATTCACAAAGCATAAACAGTGCACCATCTGCTGTTTTTCTGCATTAGAATACCCTGTGATGACTATTCAAACTTCTTTTGCAAAGCTCAGCTAATTGGGAGTGCTGCAGGCATGTATTCATCACTTCTACAGTAGCATATGCCTTTCTTAGCTAATTGTTGCTACTGTCCATCTCTAAAACAATTTATTCAGGTATGTGCCTCTTCACAAACTGAATTCTAACTAGCTGAAGGTTTTTAGCACCTGATGCTCACTACGGTTTTAATTAGCAGGACTCAGTGTCACCTCAGACTTTATTTTGAAAAGACAAAAAATTCCTCTGTTTGTTGGAGCTAAGGATTCAGTTTTGGGGAAAAATACCCAGTGCTTTCTTAAAAGAAATATTTCTGCAGCAATACCTTTAGTCTATTTTCATCTGAAAGCTCTTCCCTCCCCTGTGGGCCTCACAGAATCATAGAATGGTTGAGGTTGGAAGAAACCTTTAGAGATGTTTTTGTTCAACTTCGCTGCTCAAGCAAGCTCACATACAGCAAACTACCTAGGACTATTTCCAGGCAGCTTTTGAATAGCTCTATAAGGAGTTTCCATCTCTAAGGATGCTAATAAAAGATGTGAGATGGTAATTATAATCTAGGGAATGAGTGGATGAAATGTACATGTAGGTGACCCCTTGCTTACTCCAGGGACACCTGGTATCATTTAACATGGGAGTTAGAAGATGCTTATAAACATAAAGACTAATCTAAGTCTTTCCCCTTGATGTCTGTTCAGCCTTGCAACAGACTAGTATTTCTATTGAAGCATCTACTAAACATGTACCAATAGACTTTGGGTCAGCTAGCACTCTTAAGACATTAATGACGTTATGATCCATGTACAGAATCAGGAAATAGTGGATTTACCTTCCTGGCCTTATGCTAATTAGAAGCATGAAAGTAGTTTTTGTTACTCTGGTCCTTGAGTGGCCGAGTCCCACTGAAGGGCACAGAAGGTGACAAACTGAAAACAGCTGTTGTCATTCTTCAGCCTTCCCATAATAATCTCCACATGCTTTCTATTACCACCCATCTTGCTAAGGACCTTTGGCTGAAGGTTGGGAAGGATGAGTGATTCTGCCAGCTCCAAACTTTGAGCGCAGTTCCTCTAGATGGCACATAGAGCACAGAGGCCTAAACTTTTCATGGACATGTCTTGGAATATTATTTGCTGAAATTCTTTTCTCCTCAGGGCCAGAGGATCTAGACTGTGTTAATATTATACTTAAGTAGCCTTAATGGTGTGTGGCTGATTCTGGTCTGCAAAAGAAAAATAGTTGCACTTGCACTACTCCAGCAGTAGTAGCGAGGGTAAAAAGCGTGTTTTGATCTTAAACTGATCAAGATTAATACAGGCTTAATTTATGGCTGGGATTATCTGTGTGTTTATCTGCAGCAAGAGGAGACTGAACCTCAGGGTGTCTATGGAGGAGCAGCATCCTTGGGGATCCTTATGCAGATGTCAGCACTGAGAAAGTAATTTCTGTGGTGTTTTTTTTTTTTTTTTTTTTTTTTTTTTTTTTTTTTGCAGTCTCACTGTAGCACTTTTTTCTTTCCATACTGTTCAAGAGGTCCTTTGGAATCCAGTGTTTTTAATTTAACTGGACTTCTCTAGCCTCCTTAGTGTAATAAGTAGCCATTCATCTTCAATAGTAATTAAGCATTTGGAAGTAATACAGTGGATCCTCTTGAAGGAGGAAGGGGAGTGAAACTGGTGTGTGGTATGTATGTGTTTTTGTTATTACTTACACTATCATTTCAATAGTTAAGAGTGATTTTTACTAATATTCTTTTTTTTTTTCTGTTTAGGCTTTTTATTTTTTTAGGCTTTTTAGTTTTTTTGTGAGTTTTCATTCTTGACACAATGATATGGTGTCGACTTATAATGGCATTACCAGTGTAATGCTATTCCAAGTGCTCACTGGGATAGTGGTAATGGTTTTTCTTGAAGTCCAAGGAAAACTTTACAGCTGGATAGGGGGAAAGAGGATTGGAAAGAATGTGTCAGATGTTCAGAATGCTGGGACCACTTCCTTTAGCATCCAGGAGGAATAACATGTGTGCCCCATGTGTGCCACACATCTGCTTGATACTCTGCACTATGGAGCCGGTCCCACCATGTGCCACACCTGTGCCTGCTGCAGGTTATGCTTTGGAAATAGTCTTCTCCTGTTCAAATCATGGATGAGTGTCCATCCGTGAGCTGGGTGCCCAGCCTAACAGCAGGGTTTTCGAGGAGGGGAGGGAAAGGAAAAAAAAAAAAAAAAAAGCCAAGGCAGAGCCATGGCTTACTGATTTGTCCAGTTTGGGGTCATGTCTGAAGGTGCAAAATCTGTAGACGGAAATCAGAATCAAGTTCTGTTCTGCACTGTTATTTATAGAAGCCATCCAGTTTCTGCTTTCATTCCATTAACAGTTTAAAAAGTCTGTTAAAACACAAGTTACACTGAAGTGCTGCTACCTGCCATCCAAATGTGAAGATCAAGCATTCTGTAGTCTGCTTTTTGCAAACTAAGCCAAAAAAAGCTGCTCTTGCACGATCCATCAGTAGTCGTGGTCAACAGGGGAGTGGTTCTGGGCAATTTGTCAATGTGATATCCATCTACAGAAATGGTCAGACTGAGGATCCAGGGAGCTATGGGCCTGACCTTGGTATTGGGGAAAGTTATGGAGCAGATCATCTAGAGGGTGATCACATGTGTGGGACAACCAGGGGATCAACTCCAGCCAACATGGGTCATGAAAGGCAGGTCCTGCTTCACCAACCTGATCTCCTAAGACTTGGTGAGTCCATGACCACCCAGTGGTTCTTGGAGAAGCTGGCAGCTCATGGCTCTTTGCTGGGGAAGAGCTTTGCTGATTGTGTGGCTGGGTCAGGGCACAAGCTGATTTGCCCCCAGCTCTAAACTCCAGGTAGTTCCACTTTGATACATGTGGTTCACTTTCAGTTATGTAGTTTATTTGCTTTATACATAATGCAATCATAGGCATGCAATTGATTTCCCAGATGTGAATAAATTATTTCAAATGAGACACTAAAATACATGATTAATTACATTATAATGTTCAAATCAGATTTTGTTTTGTAGCTGGTCAAAAAATATAGTTTCATTACAAGATTAGAAACCTTTTAAAATTAAGTAACAACAGGCATCCGTAGCCATACGCGCTAACACTAATGTGGTTAGGAATGTATCATTAGCAAACCATGTCTTTAGAGGGTTATACTCTGCCCACGAAGCTTGATCTTGCTCTGTCTCTTACAGAAGAGAATACTCGGTCAGTAAATGACTTAGATTTCTAGTAATATTGCCCATTATTGGTATTGGTGTTGGCCCATTAATTTCTGCTGAAATATCATATATCACTTTTTCCAATTTTAGTGATTTCGAGGGTTAGATCGCAGATGAGCAGCAAGGCTTAACAATAATTCTGTGCTGACTGCTTAGCATGTCGAGTGTGTGGTTTTCTGAAATCTGTCCATTTATGTCTGGGGCAGACCTTGTGCTGGGGAGGCTTTGGTGTTGTATTCTTGGTTCTGTCCCGCAGAAAGGCTTCTTGTTTTCAAGGGGTAGTGTTTCAGTTAGGAAATGTCACTTGGTTTTAATATTTATATTAAGACATTTGTCCAAATGGGTGACACTATTTCATTAAACTTTGGTATAGGGAATATATATAAATGTTTGTATTCTGAGCAAGCAATGATTTTTAAATATGAATTTTCTGTAACTTGCCTAAGATGATGTAATAGAACCTACATTTAGTATTATCAGGAATTACAATCCTAATTCATTTTAAATCCTTGAGAAAAGTAATCTTCACTATACTACTGAGCTGCTTGATATCAGATTCATTTAGTGCATAGCCTTCTAGCAGTCTTCAGCTTATGGTTGAAGCCTCCTAAAAATCTATGTGAAAGCTGGTCCCCCATCTGCATGGGTGAGTGGTCTGTTTAGCAGGGTCTTTGGCATAGTTTTAACTCAGCACAGAACATGCCTATTCATCTGAACTTCAAGGAGTCAAATGTTTTTCAGAGATCACTTGTCACTTATATAAACAGCAGGGCAGATCTTCAGTGAGTCAGTCTCTGCTTATCCTGCTCTAACTGACATGTCAACACTGCTCTATACCAACTGAGAACTTGGTCCTCCCTATTTAATTTATCTCTGGTCCAATTTATGTCTTAAAGTGAAATTAAGACATGTTTTTCTCATAAACCACTTTCTTCTTGACCTGGCCACAAATGACCAAATTGGAGGCAGGACATAGAATTGCTTTTAGATCAGCCTTACATTTCCCAGTTTCTACAGCTAAGTAGGTTTTGAAGAAACCTCCACCTCAAACTAAACAGTTCATAGACTGTTTAGGATGTGCAGCTTCTTACCTTCTTTTGTTTTCCAGCTGAGTACTTTTTTTCCCCTCCCAAGAACTTCTAACTTCATCTGGAAAGATAAAGAATAACAGAAAGAAGAGACCATTTCTGCCAGATCTTTCTGGGTGGCTAATAGGAATAATGTCTCTACTCCATGGCTTTTAGAAACTTGATTTTAGTGCTCCTTCTTTTGACTTTGTGTTCTGATATTCAGGAACACAAATATGCTTGCAGGAAGAATCTGAACACCAATCTCCTACTATCACATTATGGTAGCATAAGGAGAATCAGCATATTTATCCTGTACCTTTATATAGAAACCCTACAAAATGTAATAAGGTCAAGTCTCAAATGGTATGTGGAAACATAATGGTGTGCTGCAAAACCTATTTTTAAAAGTTTAGAAGTTAACCTTTCCATGGGTTTATTAGTCTATTATATAACTTTTATATTAAAAATATCCTTATGTAAAAACTTTTCCAGATCATCTCCAACAATTTCAATTCTCCGTTAATTTGAGTAGTCTTGCACAAAACCAGGCAATAAATGACTGGTAATGACTGGAGTGACGTTCCTATGAATGTTTTTGCCTGACTTGAGGTGTCCTGCTGTCCATGTAGATAAAATTTAGAAGGTGTTCTAGTGATCAGCAGTGCTTGGATGCACAGCTTTGAACAGATGTAAGGAAGGATGGTTAGGCTGTTTGATTAAAATAGTTCTAACTGTGGAACAGAAACTTACATTCTTTATCATGAATTATCCTATATTTAAGCTCACTTAATGAGTAATAGCTAGTGCTTACAAGTATTTCAAATGATGTCTCCTATACTACATTAATGCATGGTGGAGGGAAGATGCTAAATTTTAATGAATAAAGGCATCTTCATGCCTGCTTGCAGCACCCTTTCCAGAGATAGTGCTAGCACACTTTGCTGATGCTTGCAGGCAGGTTGGAAGTAAAAAATGACAATATAAATAACAGGCTTTTGCTGGTCTTTTGCTGAATGTCTTTGTCTTGTATGTTGTTGAAGGGCAGTTTCCCTTATATGTGTTTTTTAATAAAATCAAAGAATGCTAGAATATTTTCTGCTGAAATAAGCCTCTAATTTCAGACTGTAGGTTAGAACCTAGCAAAATAAGACACTTTCTTCATGATCTCTATTCTAGCAATTGACAGATAAAAGCTATGAAATTTTCATCTGATAAAAACATACCCATTCATAAATGGTTTAGAAAGGCAGTACAGGTGTTGCCTGCTCTTTCTTTCATTCACTATTAATAAAAATGAGCAGAGATCTCTATTAAAAAAGAAAATTGCTGCTATGAGTTCCATTTTGACTGTGATAATTTTATGAAATAGGAGCTTTTTGTTTAATTTCTTAAATGCGATCAAATCCTGAACAAATAGTAAATGTTTTTCTCAGTGAATGAGTTTAAAGTAAAACAACATGAGCATTTAAGCTGTGGTTCTGGCTGCACCAAACTTCCCCTCCCTAAAATGAAGCTGGATGTTGGTCTGTGTCTGTGCCCTCCTGGGGGCTGGCAGTGCTGTAGCCTACCTTAATCTAGGATGTCCAATACTCTGAGGTAGTGCACACTACCTTTCCACTTTGAAAAATCTCATGGGATTGGTTCTGAAATAGTCAAAGTGAAGCCCTAGGTTCTCTGAATATTTAAATCTTTCTGGAAAGTAACTTAATTAAATAGTGTAAATGAGCTCCCTCTTGTAAGATGCTTTTGTTTGAAACCTAATGCTGCTTGATTTAAACTCGGCTTTCACTGATTAGGTTGGCTTTATTTGCTTGCTGTAAGATGAGCTCAGTGAAATAGAAAACTTCCCCAGCGTCTTGAAGATGTGCTTAGAAGTATAGTTCTGACCAAGATGAATATTCTTTTTCTTGATATCATTGATCTGATAGCTTTCTCCAATTGTGGGAGGGAAACTGTATATCAGAAAGATGTGACATATTCCAGGAGCCAGACATAAAAATAAATATACAGCCTTAACTGATGTTGAGCTATAAGAACCCAGATAGGGCAGTCTGTCCACATTTGAAGAAGCTTTAAATTTAATCTACCACATCATGATGATTTACAGGAATTGCCTTGCCTTCAATTTACTGAACATGTCAATCCTCCTAATGTTTTTTTTATTGTTTTCAGATCCTTTTTTTCTGATAGAGAAATCATGTTTTGAACTTTTTTTTTCCTGAATTTCTTAACACTGATAGAACTAGTGTATCTTCATTTTCAGTGCTTATGGCATTAAAAATGTACTGGGCTAAAGAAGTAGTGCTGAGTAGTAAATTTCCTGTTTCTCTGACTTTAGCACATGTATGAACTACATTATATAGAATTAATATTTATAGTAAATTTCCTGTTTCTCTGACTTTATATAATGTAGTTCATACATGTGCTAGAATTAATATTTGCAAATTAAGCTGATAGCAATTTAAAGA
>NW_010587766.1:0-22672 GCF_000705375.1 Tinamus guttatus | reverse complement strand
AATGAAGCCAGTAGGATTATTTTCATTGTTGGTTAACTGATGTCTTTTTGATATCTTGGATACTTGGTATCAAAACATCTTAATTAAATTCTAGCCTGTTATTTTTTCTTGTTTATGTTTAAAAAATATATGGAAACTTAGACCAACATCAGAAGTCAGAGAAGGAGAGCTAAGAGTAGTTCTTAGTTTTGCTTCCTTTTATGTTATAGAACTAGATCATAGATATAGTCAAAAGAAAAAAAATCAAAAGTTCTGGACATTTTTGTTCTAAATCATGTTAGAAGCAGTGTGAATGTATTTATTTCTTATGTGTAGTCTCCTCTTCCCATCGAATTTGGTGGAGATTAGTCATTTTCCAAACAAATCCTACAAAACAATTCCACCAAATTAAAAATTATAGGTAATATAATCTGTTTAATACCTTTGCTTGGCAATAATGTTTTTTCATTGTTTACTATTTAATATTAGCGAGAATTAAGTATATGTTGAAGAAAAATACCTTTGACTATTTTTTTTAGAGAGGGGTAATGATTATTGTATTTGTTTTTAATCTGAACAGGAAGAGCCAGAGCTGGTTAGTGCGATTTATGGACGTGGGATAGCGTATGGGAAAAAAGGACTACATGTGAGTAGTTAATAGTTTAAAAAATTGTCTGAATTTTTGGATGTGAGAGCATATGGAGTTAGATTTAGAACTTATTACATACATCCCCACTTGTCCTACTACAGTGATGCTTTGAGTTTGAAGTAGGAAGCTGGAAAGATTGGCCTCTTGAAGGCCACTATTTTATCTAGTAATAAAATGAGCAGCATCTTGCCTTTAAGAGGCAAGTTTTTGGAGTCCCACTGGTGTGACTGCACACTTAGTCTGTATTTGCAAGTGGAGGAGTCTTTTATGGCCCTTTGAAAAGATTGCCAGCTCTTGTAAGCCTTTACATCACCACTTGATTCATCTGTATGTTTTGGTAGTATATACCTCCTTGGTTTTATACAAAAATGCTTGAGCTTAAATTGCTTAATTTGACATCGTGTTTCATAGTTAATATCAGTACAGATCTTGGGTCTTTTTTTCCTAAACAAATGGGTAGCTTTTTCGTATTAACACAACACATATTTCACTTAGTTGAGCTTTAAAGAGCAAAAGAAAAATACATTATGTGTCTAACAGATAAAAGAAAAACTCAAGTGTTTTTATTAGTAGCAAATGACTGCTCAATTTCCTGAGGAAAAAAATGGATTAAGTAGTAGACTGGTCCATGTAGTTTGAGTTTCTATAGCCTACTGAATCATGATTTGAGTGGTTGCTGGAATTCTGTAAGGCAGAGGAGTTGAATAACTCCATTAAAAATTGCCCAGGTGCAGAGTCTTTAATTCTTCAGCAGTGTTGACAGGAGGTTGAAGTTTTTCCTATTTGCATGTTATCATCAGCAAGAGTTTTTCTTCTCTGTTATACATTGAGAAAACGTCACTTTATGGTTTCTGTGAACACCATTTCAGACACGAAAAGGTGTTATCTCATAAAATTTCTAACTTCAAAAAGAAGAAAAATATCAATGAAACCTGATATAGAACTTGCTATATAACATTTTTTTATATAAATAAAGCAAAATATTGACAGCATCAACCCATTCCCCAGCACACTCAGGTTATAGGCGGTGCTGATGAAAACTTTGGTATTTGAGCTCTAGTCCAGTTAACTGTGTATGTAGTTGAATTGATATTGAAGGAAATGCATGGGAGCTTGAGCCACCTTTGTTGTCAAGAATGCCACCTATGGAGCTGTAACTTTAATGTTTATTCACAGTTTTATTAATAGTGAGTTATTAAAGGTGTAACACAGAGAGAGAAATAAAGAATATTTTTTGTTATTGTTTATATAATTTTTAAAGATATGTCCTGTATGCTGCAACTTAATCTTGTTAGCAAGATCGAAGAGCATGTAATGTAAAATGATGTGCTTTCAAAATCTTAGCCAACATAGCTGTACTTCAGTCTCTAGAATATATTATTGTAAATATATTCAGTGGTTTAACTTGTTTGTTTTCTTCTTTTCAGGACATGAAAAATGCTGAACTGGCTCTGTTTGAGTTCAGTAGGGTAATTAGCCTAGAACCAGATCATCCTGAAGTATTTGAACAGCGAGCAGAAGTGAGCAACTTTGTCTTTTCAGAACATTCTGTCCTGTTTTTGAGTATTTCTTTGCTTATTTGGTGATTAAAGCACCTTTAAAAATCCTTCTTGTTTTTAAGATTTTTGTTCTACAAATATGTGACTTATGTTTTATTTTAAAACTAAATATTCCCTATATTCTATGGAGCTACTATAGCCAACGGGTTAGCATTGTTACCTGGAAGTATTTAGTTTTTAATGGAACAGACAGCAACATTATGCTTTTCTAAAACATAATGAAGCAAAACATGATTTAACTCTAATGTTTGCATTTAGTGTCACCTCATAAACTTTTAACTGTATAACTAAACTGTAGTTCAGATACAGTTCTAACTTTAAAAATCACATTTTGCTCAATTAAATCACAGAAAATGGATTTCAAGCAAGAGTTCTGTGATATATCAAAAGCATAAATATTCGTTAACTTTAGAACATTGTAATGATGGTAATTGTCCTAATGGGTAATTGTAATTCAAAAATTTCATGTTTTTAATGATTTGGAAGTACTGTAACTAATCTTGGTCTACATATATAAAAGTTGAGCTTTCAAATAATTGGAAAGTAGACAATTTTCCATTGGAAAAATCTCTTTTGTCAAAATTAAGATGATTTATGAGAATATTTTAAATTTTTGGTTGAATATCTTGAAACAACTTGAAATGGAGTATATTGCTTTGACTGGCCTCTTTTTATGTGAATTACTGTATTTCTTCAAAGGGTGCTGGTGATGTTTAAGCACATAGATATTTGAGGGAATTTTTTTTCACATTTCATCTTGGGTAATAGATTCTAAGTTCATATTTTCCAGTCTGTTCCATCAAATATACTCATTCTAGTATAGCTGAACTTAAAAGAATTATCTTCAAATTTCTAAAACTAGTAATTGTTCTATTCAGCCCATTCTGTCTATAAGTGCTTGTTTTTGCATCTTAGATACTGTCCCCTCTCGGCCGAATTAGCGAAGCTTTATCTGATCTCACCAGAGCTATTCAGCTACAACCCTCGGCCCGACTCTACAGGCATAGAGGTACCCTTTACTTCATATCAGAGGTTAGTGGATTTGGGAGGCTATGTTTGTTCTGTGTTTTGTTCCTCTCTTTGAGTATCAGTTGCTACTTTTCGTTCAAGAGCATCTTTCCTATTTAAAAACAAAAAAAATATTCTTTTGTAGTTGACTTCCAACAGTTCGGGGTGTCCTTGAGGCATTTCATCTGAATATCTATTTTAATACAGAGAAGCAAAGGGCAAGCACATGTGTTAACTGTAAGATATATCTGGGATTGTTTTGTGTGTTTGAGGAATAGGACATGAATAATTAAAAAAAAAACAAAAAAAAAAAACAAAAAAAAAACCCTACAGCAGCATTTAAGGAGCATTGTTAAATGGCTATAAGAGTTACAGCCAAGACAGTAAATATCATATATACTGGGAAAAAAAAATCTACGAAGATGCTAACAATCTATTTTGCTATGAACTCTTTTTACATTGATGAGTTACTTATTTTGCACTACATTGTATCTTCAAAAATTGTATAATAAATAACAGCTATTTTGTTTTATTTTTGTGATTTCACTCTGCTTATTTCCAGCTATGTTTCCATTTGATTTGTTTTAAACAGCAATTGCTGATAGGAAAATTGCAAGTGTATTCTACATTCATTTCTCTTTGCTCTTCTGAGTAGCAGTTGGCAATCACTGCTGCTTGCCCCTGATACTGACTTCATATACTAAACAAAACCATGTAGTTAATTTTTATCAAGATACAAGTATGTTTCCTATGTCATCTAAAATCTGTTTTTTTTTTTTTTTTAATCTTAGGATTATGCAACAGCCCATGAAGATTTTCAGCACTCATTGGAACTGAACAAAAATCAGCCTATAGCTATGCTTTATAAAGGCTTAACCTTTTTCCACAGAGGACTTTTGAAGGTAAAATTATATTTACTAATTTACACATAGAAGAAAGGCTTCTATTCAACATTCTTTCCATAAAATACTTGGAAAATATTTGTTTGAACATGCGTGTATGTTTATTTTTAGCTATTCTTATGCCATTCTCTTTCTGCCAACAGTGGTACTTGCTCTTGTATGAAAGTGATTTCTTCAGTTGTTCGGAGTTTTATTAGGACCTCTGTATTAGGATATCTGTGGAACTAACAGCACTCAATAAAGGAATAAAGGCAGAGTACAGATCTGAAGGGGATTTTTGATCTGCAAAAATTAAAAGGCTTACGAATCAAACACAAAGGCTGTAAGGAGAGGCTCTGTTAGTTAAGGAGCTAGGCTGAAGTTTAAAAGTACGTCTGAAGGAATTCCATCAGTACATTCTCCTAAAATGTTGAAAGAATAGCTTGTTCCTGTAATAGACAATAAAACAGACAGAAGATTTCCAACTAAGGCTTTAGTTAAATTGTAAAGAATATTGCAATTTTCTTTTTTACATAGTGATGATTACCCTATGGACTTTTGTAATAAGTTGATGCTTTCTGTGTGCCTTCTGCACCTACACCTTTTCTGTGTATCTTCTAAATGCTACAATTTAATGGATGTAGTAAGTGATAAAGTATTTTTTCCACTGGTGTTTTTCTATAGGAAGCCATTGAATCATTCAAAGAAGCTCTGAAGCAGAAAGCAGACTTTGTAGATGCATATAAAAGTCTGGGACAAGCGTACAGGTAATCAGACCTAAAATTTCTTCATGAATGTGTTTGCAATCTGTTTATGTTCTTTCCAGCATGCTGTTTTATGCATTTGTTATAAAACCATAGAGAATCCTGTGCATATTTAGTAGCTTTTACAGCCAATATAGCTATGTTCAGGATGTGATCAATATGAATAGTCTTCAGGTTTGCTTTGTAGTTCTAATTCAGTATCTAGTAATTTTAAATGAAAGATTAGGTGAATGGTGAGTTTTTGTAAGATCTACTTCATGTATGCAAAATGATTTATTAAATACAAACTGCAAGTAAATATTTAGTTAAATACACTCATTAGTTGCCTTCTGAGATTGTTGTACTGCTAAAACATATGAATAACTTACTGGATGATTTATGTGTCATTGTTATAGAATCACAGGTCTGCTAGATTCTATGTTAATTACTCTCACACTAAAAAGATTTACAGTTTTGAAAATACAGATAATTTCCCATTCAACAGGTCTTTAATAGAGACTTGCATTTTTTTACCTATCAACTAGAATTAAAAACATGTAATCTTGATTAAGTATTAAGTAATGAGTCATTTTTTATTCTGTTAATCATATTTTCTTAATGTAAATTGATTTGCAGTATAATAGAATATTTCTTTAAATGTATTCTGCAAATAATTATTAAGGAAGAAGGTACCTTATGAATAGCAAGACCATAAACTAAGCTTTAAAGTGATTTGGTTTCCAATAGACCATTGTTTTATAATACAGAAGTCACTTAACCAGAATATTCCTCACTCACTTCATTTGAGAAGAAAAACTCCAATAGTTCTTTGGTCTTCAAGAAATGCTGGGGGAAAGAGGGTCCAGAAATGTATCTCTTCCCATGGGTAGACACCAAAAAGAACACAATTTTCCCTGGTGGAATGGAAATTCGTAAGGTGTCTGAGTGACCTAGAGAGAGTCTCTGTCAGGACCTGACTAAAATCATATAGTTTATAAGGAGGGCTTTAGAGTTGGTCTTAACCTTTTTTTTTTTTTTTTTTCTTTTTGTAACACTTAATGTCCGAAGCACAACTACTGTTGTCTTCTGTAAATTCTCACCAGTTAGATAAAGGATCTCTAGGACAACACCAGAGACTCTGTGGAAGTGTTTAGCACCCAAGGAGACCGTAATTAGTGACCAAATATGAAAAATCTGAAAGAGCTGTGGTTAGTGTTCTGTCTAAAATTTATTTATTGCAAATGTACTTAACTTTTTTTTAGCGTTGTTGTTTGGTACAATTTCATTTAATATGATGTGGAAAGAATTTAATGATCTTGGATTTTAAAAAGCAATATAGTAGATAAAAGAACACAACCTAAGCTGAATAGTGTGCGTATAAAAGTGTTTCTTTTGGAAGCTTGAAAGACTTATTGTAGATAGTGTTCCAATAATGCTTTTTATCATTATTTTGATTCTTGCAATACCGTAGATAGAGCTCATTTTTTATGGTTTACATCCACTCAGAATTATGAACATTTGCAGTTTTATGGAGTTGCATATCAGAGCACACATTTGTGTAAATGAAAACTCTGGGTATCTGCTTTTTATTACCATTTTTACTACACGAATGGCTATTTTAGTTAAAGAAATTTTTACTTAGTATCATATTTCTTTCAGTGGTATCTCCTATGGACTCATTAAAACAATTTTTAATGAGTAATTTTGTTTTTACTGTTACTTACTATATACCTCACTTTACGCTTCCTGTAATTGCCCAGAGAGCTTGGCAACTTTGATGCTGCAACAGAGAACTTCCAGAAGGCTTTGCTGCTAAATCAAAATCATGTTCAGACACTACAGCTCAAAGGAATGATGCTTTATCATCATGGTAGCTTAGATGAAGCATTGAAGAATTTTAAGGTAAGCAGTGTAAGATCCTAAATAAACTCATATTGTGAATGTTTTAAGTACAACTAATTACAAAAAAATGCACTAAAATCAACAAATGACAAGATTTTTCAGTCTGAATGCAGATAAGCATTTGAATTAAAATTCAGATTTTGTGTGTACATACATGATGTATGTGACCTGAAAAACAAATTTGGCTAGAACTAGGAGACTTCCTCCTTCATTAATTTCTAAAACCAAGCTCTGGTTGAAAGGCTTTCTAGCTTGTTTCTTTCTTTTAGAAATTAGTAGTTGCATTCTTGCTGATACTTTAGTTTGGGGTGAATTTTTAAAATCTGGGAAAGTATTTCTTTTTTTTTAATGCTAAAATAAACATACAAAGTTCCAATATTTATCCTTTTTTTTCTCCCCTGTGACGTATCTCTCAGTTTTTAGTCATTTATTGATCTTGTAAAATGCACGTATTTCTGTAGATAAACAAAATCTCGCCCCTTTCCATTAGTATTAAATAATACTACCATTTTTTTCAAACAGAGCAATAAAGGCACATATTGTAATTGTATCTTCATATACCTAAAACAAGAAATGAAATGAGACATAGAAACAATTGCATCTCTTTCTGAATGAGAGTGTGTTTTTTCCTGCATCTAAGGAGAGAAATTTTTTTGTCAATTATTGCTACATGCTTCACATATATAACACAATTTATAGATACTGATGTATTTGAAGAGAGATGTAACTGTTAGGAAAAGAATCAGAACATTACTTTTAAAGGATAGTATGAATTTGGTTAGTGATTAACATATAATAAATAGCAGACTGTAACATAGTAAGTTGTACTTATGCATGAACTTGCCAAGATGCTGACGGAAGAAATGGCACAATATGTATGCTGAACTATGAAAAAATGGCCATTTACTAATGTCATCTGTAGTATGTCCTGTCTAGTTTGCTTAAACTAATGAAGCTTTTGTGTTAGTAATGTGATTTATTTTCATAATTAAGTGTGATCAAGAGCATATGCCCATTTCTTTCTTAAACTGCTAGCAAAGGTGAGAAAAATGTTTTCAGCTTTAGTGCTTAGCATCATTTGAAAGAAAATAGTGATAGAAAATGGTGTTTCAGTCAGTTCGTCTCTTGTTTGGTGCAGGTCATCTTAGCTTGTTTGAAAACTTGTTGTCTCTCTTAATTTGTTAGTGCTTTGCTTCTTTAATCTCCTAGAGATGTCTACAGCTAGAACCCTACAACGAAGTATGCCAATATATGAAAGGTCTCAGCCATGTTGCAATGGGACAGTTTTATGAAGGCATAAAAGCTCAAACAAAAGTTATGTTAAATGATCCATTACCGGGCCAGAAGGCCAGCCCAGAATATTTGAAAGTTAAATACCTCCGAGGTAAGTTGAAGTCCTCAGAGAACCCTGTAAGTGCAAGCATCATGTTTATAGTTAGAGGCTATTTTAAATAAACCAGCCTGCAACTGAGCGATGTTGAGTATGCCTGTTTGAAAATACACAGGTTTTTGTTTCTTAATATTATTAAAAAATGGGTCACCAAATAGTGACAAATAGTTGGGTCACCGATAGAAAAATTCTGTGTAGCAGTAAAGAGTTTAAAGACTTATTTCTGCCTTGGAAATTAAATAATTCAAAATCACCCAATTTTGCTATTTCTTTATTAAGATTTTACTGTTAGATAACTGACAAATGTACAGTCTGTTTTTTTCTTTTTGTTTGATTACATAACTAGGCTGATTATGCAAATGGTATTTAATTTTATTGCGTTTCTTTCCTCCAGAGTATTCTAGATACTTGCATGCACATTTGGATACCCCTCTTACAGAGTACAATATTGATACAGATCTTCCTGGAAATTTTAAGGACCACTGGGCCAAAAATCTTCCTTTTCTTATAGAAAATTATGAGGAACAGCCAGGATTGCAGCCACATATAAAGTGAGTGTTTTTTCTTTTTCCTAAATATCCTCCTTTTTAGCCGCACTAAAAAAAAAAAAAAAAAGAATTTCTCCTGCTGTAAACTCATTTCCAGATTTATTTGCATACAGTCACTTTTTTATGTAAAATAAGTTTAAAATGTAAGCATGGGTGTGTGAGGGGGATATAATAAGATCTACCTTTGTAGTTCCTGAAACATTTACAAAGTTGAAAGAGAAGTTACAGTATGAGGCTTGTACTTTATGTACTATTAATGTTAAAGTCTAAAGATAAATTGCTCTTTTTATAGTAGTACAATTTGCTGTTGAATTCAGTATCACCGGTATTTGATTTGAAGTATGGCTTTGTGCGTGTAATGGGGTGGGAGGAAGAATGAATGTTCTTTTATACTGCTTTGAGTACTTCCCACACCAGCAATATTGATTACTATACATACAAATTTTTGTTTTACTTCTCAGCATAGATCCTGAAAGTTTCAATGTCTGATATGTTTCTTTCTTTCTTCTCCACAAGAGATGTGTTATTTCAGAATTTTGAAAGCTATAAGCCTGGTGTGCAAGACCTCATATGTGTAGCTGATCATCTGGGTTCAATGATGCAATACGAGACACCAGGATTTCTTCCAAATAAAAGAATACATAGAGGTATATTGAAAACAATCTGTGAATCTGTGAAATAGTTTTATGTAGTCATAATTCAATGCCATGCCTTTGTGATCTGCAAATTAATCCTATGCTCTATACATTTCAAAAAATTATAATTAAAAATTTTTAACCATTTATCATAAATTTCCTGATCTAATTTGGGGCTAGCAGCCATGGTTTTTATTGACACTTGGGGGTTCTTTTTCTGTAAGTGCTTCACTTCCTTGCTATAGTTTCCTGTCTGTACAAAAATGAGTGTCGTGGGTTTTTTTGTTTGTTTTTTGTTTTTTTTTACACCTGTGGTTTCCCCTTCCCTTTCAGCAATGGGATTAGCCACATTAGAAGTAATGCAAGCTGTGCAGCGGACTTGGGCAAACTCAAAAGTTCGGATGAATGGGAAAACCAGATTGATGCAGTGGAGAGATATGTTTGATATTGCTGTAAAATGGCGAAGGTAATGGTAAAGGAAGAGGCAGAATAAGCCTTAACTTGTCATAATGATGCATGTTTCAGTTAACTAGAGGGCTGAAGGCAAAACAGATTAAACAATTGTTCTTCCTCTGCTAGAATTGGGTAAGTAACTTCAGCCTGTGTCCTTTAATGTATCTTCTTGTTTGTTTTGGTGCAGTCTGTACAAAATCATGTGCATTCCATAAAGAGCTATATAACAATTTATTCAAGCCAAGTGTTCAGTTTGAACTTTTCTTGTTTTTTGGGGTGTTAGGTTCCCCCCCACCCTGAACTTCTCTTCCCCCCAGTTCTTACAAAACTAAAATAAAGATGCTTTACAGGCACAAAAGGACAGGTGAATGTTTTGTTGGGTGAACATAATAAATTATTCCATAAACCTTAGTACTAATATATCATGATAATAGGGATGATAGTTGTTAATTAGATCAATAGGTAGTTGTTAAATATATGATACTTAATAGTTGAGTGATTTCTATTTTAGGTCATCCCTTTAAACTAAATTTTAGCCATGTGTTTGTTCTGAGATGTTGGAGGTTGATAATGGCAGAGGCTAAATCTTCTAAATTTGAGATCTATGTCTTCCCTGATGTAGACATCTCTTGTCAGTGGGCTGTTCCAGTGCTCCCTTCCTTAAGGAAGGTCTGAGCAGTATTGAGTAGGCTCCTCTCTTCTGCAGTTATACTCGGAAGAAGTTCCTCAGAGCTATTGTTCCTCAAAATCATTTCATAGATAATTTTCATAGATAACAGCTGCTGTAATACCGCTGTGTGCTGATTATTGAGGTGGTGTTTTTTTTCTTCATATTCCTATGTAAGAAAAGTTAGCAGGGGGGCTCCCAGGCCATGTCCAAGTGTCTGCCTTGGGTCAGCCCAGCAGCCAGGATACTCCTGAATCCTGTCTCCAGCAAGAGCTGACTGCAGGCGTTCAGGAAGAAGTGTGGGACTAGAGCGAGCACATAGGAATTCCCCAGAACATTTTCACAATTTATGATAGTTTCTAAGGCTCAGGGAGTTCAGGAGCCAGAATTGATTAATAATCTACTTGAAATGATTAGTAATGTACCTAAAGTTCTCATTCTGCCATTATCCTATCAGCAATGTTCACTATTGGGAACAAGAAAAAATTGTGGCATGTTTCAATTTTTAAATCTAGGAAGTCAACGTAAAGGAGTTGGTCATCTTATTCACTTTGGTTCAATTCTTTAGGAACCAAAAAGTTGTAAAAGCCTCTTTAGGTAGTTAATGCCAGGGCACTAAAAGCTGAAATACTGGAAAATCATGAATGTCCTACTGCAAGCACAGCAGTTGGCCTGCTGTGAAGATTTCACTACCTTGCAAGCACCTAATATGTAGGTGGTTCTTAGTAGATCCAGTCCTAAACTTGATTGTGACTCTGATGGATGCTGTTTGCCATGAGAATCAGATTTTTCATTTGTCTTATTAATTTATCAAATTTTGCTGTTTTTTTTTTTTCCGCTAGATTCTCTTGCAAAGTAAAAGATGATTCTTGCCCCACAGTTTAATAGGAAACCACAGCAGATAGATGAAATAAGTGTGAGGAAGAGGAAGAAATGTAGTAAGAGTATAGCTTTAATAATAATATTTGCTTATCCAGATGGTATTCAGAGGGTCTACCCTCTTTGTACAGAGTCTACCCATACAAAACACTACTTGTATTTTAACTTATTGTACTTGTAATTACATTGTACACTTTTGTTTTAATTGTTAGCTTGCTAAATGACATACATCAGATGTGAGCAGCCTCATTTTTATGACATTAAATTCAAAAAGTGGAGAAAGCATACGCATGCTTCCTACCCACAGAATGATAGTATTCTGATCAAGCACAAAGATGCTTTCGGTACAAGAAGTTTGCTTCTGAAAATGTTCTGGCTCACCCCTGTTAACTAAGGGAATGAATGTACATTGCATCCTCTGGTTGAAGCTTGGGGAGAACTGTAGGATACATTCCAGCTTTGTTTGACTAATAGAAGATAGCAGCTGGAGCAAACTCTCCAGCTACGTAAAGATTATTATGAGGTGTTTTCTTCCTCTTATAAAAGTTTTATGCATTGCAATAAAAAGGTTTGTCTCTGTGATCTCTGAATTCTAACTTTTCCCTGAAATTATGTGTATAAACAAAGTTCCTGTGAATTCACAAGTTAAGATGTACTGTTATTTTTTTCCTACATTGCAAATGTAAAGAGAGAAATACGTGCAAATGTTAATATTCTTTTTCTTTTTAGGATAGCAGACCCTGACCAGCCTGTGCTTTGGCTGGATCAAATGCCTGCCCGAAGCCTTAGCAGAGGTTTCAATAATCACATTAATTTAATCAGGTATGAGACTTTTACCAAACAGATTCTCATCTCCTTCTTCTCTCACCAAGCAGTCACACCAATACATACCGTCATGAAACAGAACGGGACAATGTTGACTGTATATTTGCTTTCAAAAAAAAAAGTTTATATTTTCCAGTATTTCATTTCCTCTGTGCTCAAAATTTTTCCTCAGGGGATTTCTCATTATTCCTGAATTTCAGGAATATCCTTTTACAGCTGTGTTTTGGGAAGAGATGAATAGTACCCAGAATATGAATATTTTTACATGATGTTTTTTATTCCTAAATAATCTAATTTTTTACATTTAAGTAAGGTTAATTATCATGGGTGTATTTTTTACAAATACTGCTTCTAAAAGCTAGTAGCAGCGATAATGAAACGCTACTGTTCTATTACTTTTAGTACCAATTTCTCTAAATGAATAGAGAGGAAGCATATAGCATTTTGGGTGTCCTCAGAGGAGGAAAAAGTAAAGCAAAGAGGAGAAAATAAGTGACCTGTTAACAGTGGTCACAGATGAAAGGATCAACCATTGTTGTACGTTCCATCTTCTCCCAAGCTGCAAGGCTCAGTGTTGCAGTTGTGACAGTGCTACCTCCCAAGGAGGAGTAGAAGGGTGAGACGTTCAGTGTGGCAACATCACTGTCAATCACAGGAGCAGAGTGTATTTGTGTGAGTAAGTACCTAGCCAGGTTTCATCTTGTTTTGCTTCTTGCCTTCCTACCTGCAACCTGCAGGAAGTAGGGAATCTGTGGTCTGTCATCCTGCTTTTGTTTCTTTCTTTCTTTTTGAGTACTTCTGTGGAAAAGAGAGGACAAAGGGAAGAGTTTAATGTCTCTTAACCACATTGAAAATAACTTCTGAACACTTAATCTGCTAAAGTTGTGTCCCTATGCACCATCTCTGTGTCAACAGCTTTGTTTTTTATTGGCCAAAGTATGTTACTTTCCCCTGAGGATGCCCCCCAAAACCCCAGTTAATCTGCTGTTCCTGATATTTTGGTGATTCCTTAGAACTCTGAATTAAACTGTAGGAAAATTCAGAATTGCAGGCCCACAGTGAATTAAATTGATTGAGGTTGGAAGGGACCTCTAGAGATCATCTAGTCCAACCCCCCCCTGCTCAAGCAGGGACACCTGCAGTACATGGCACAGGGTGGCACCCAAGTGGGTTTGGAAGATCTCCAAAGATGGAGTGAGTTATTCGGGGATTTTATTAAAGGATTTTTCTTAGATTTTAGCAGCCTAAATGCCCTCATCTGGGATACTGGCCAGACTTCAGCTATTGAAGCTGTAATGAGCAGGATGCTCATTATATCCTTTTTCACCCTGGGAACCTATACCTGTTTGACCACTTTTGCATCCTGAATAATAGTTATTTTCATAGCTCATCTTTTTATAGCATATTTGTCTGCTATTAGATTCCCTCCTGATCATTTTATTAGGATCAGACAAGGGCTAAAAGAAATGAATGTAAGTGCTAATAGTTTCTTAAATTTTACTTTTGAAGCATGCCTGTGTTTTCTAAATGAGAGTTTACTCCTACTGGGTTGTACAGATTATATATTCCCCTTTTTTATTACTTTAATCAACTGTAAAATAGCTGCTAGTTGAAATTAATAATAGGCTGCAAAGCTAACATCTTTTTGTTTAAAAACTATAAAATAGTCTCACCTATGGACTGTTACTTCAGGAAGACATACATTGCTCTGTATTCAGCTTATAATTTGAAAGTTATTTTTGTACTGTCAGGCTGAGACTAAATTTTTTCTATAGCTTTTCTACCTGGAAACCAGGTATAATAGTAGATTATGCAGGCTGACAAGTGGCAGCTCTGCAAGATTATTAAATATACCAAAAATACAAGATGCTCAGTCAAAGCAAGTGAAAGTAGCAGCAGAGTAGTAAGCATAAAGTGCTAGTCTCAGTTCTTCATGATGAGACCAAGTATGAAAAGGAGTAGATAGTTCTCAATTTCCTACTAATTTGTTACTGGTTCTACTGGCAGTAACTTAAATACTAGTAGAATATTTTGATGTATAGACTAAGGAAATTGTGCTTTCCCTTGGAAGTACATCATAAGCACAACTGCAGCAATTCCAGGTACTTTCTACCATAACTTCCTTAGTTGGGCTGATTCAGTGTCTTCTGTTGCATGTAACTTTTTGTAGTCTTAGTGTTGTAGCATGTATGGGCACAGCTCGTTTGGCAAAAATGAGGGATGGAAACCACTAGGAGGAGATCAGGGAGGGAAAAATCCTTTAAATTGTTCTTGAAAGCAGTACTACTGCTTCTAGATGGGCTCACTTGGATCTGTTTTTCCAAGTGCCTCTAAAGGAAAGAAAATTCAGTGCCTTATTCTGACACACTTCTGCCTGTTGTACAGTTTTCTGGTTGTTTTTAAATAAGATGGAAAATGATGGGACGTACAACAAGGGCAAATTATATATGGAAATTTGTTTTCATTCTTTTTCTTTTCCTCTTTTCTTTCCTATATGCATATATATATGGTCTGATTCTGATTATTTTTTAAAGGCTGATTCTATCCCAGTGAGGTAATGTAGTGAGATATTAGAGTTCAGCTGTCCAAATTGGCTGTTTAGAGTGAATAGAAGCCAGATATATACACCTTCCTGTGGTTGACAGTGATTTTGCTTCCTCAAACAGAAAACGGTAACATTTGCTTTATAAAATCTTGTTTTGTAGACTGGGAGAAGAGGAAGGACTTCTTCAAGTACAGTAATGGTATGTAATTTTCCCTTTCAGAGTGGTTGTAATCCTAGTAGGATGTTACCAACTTTTTTTCCTTACTTTTCCAAGGGAAAATATACCTTTTTGTCATTTTTGTTTAACAGTTACTACTTATAACTGTTAAGCATGAAAGCAAAATTACATTGCATAGAGACTTAAGTGAAGAAAGAAAACTGTACTTGGACAGTCAGAGCATATCAGCACATCTGTTGGCAAATACATAAACTGGAGAGGTTTCATTCGCAGAGAAATCAGTATGGGGACTGATAAGCCCCTCTCTATTCTGTAATTTCTTCTAGGGTGCGTAACTAAGAGCAGTGGTTTCCTGGTACATATCTATGATTATCATATAGATATGTTGCATTGTACATGGGAACACTAAAAAAATGGGGAAATAGCCGTGTGATGTCATTTGTCAGGGAACAACAGTACCAATGATAACTCATATTTTGTAAGTCCACTTTTGGAATTATAGTCAAAGTGGGGTTTGGAGAGTTCAGCAGTTCTGGCAAACTACTAGTTGTATCCTGTAATTTATGAAGCACCTGTAGATAAAAATCTGTCAAATTTTAATCTTTATATCTTAGCTCTAAAGCATGTTGTTACAGTTGAAAAACAAGGATTTTAAAACTTTTTTTTTTTTCTTTGTAGGGGGCAGGTCATTAATATGAGGTACATGGAGTATTTTGAGAAAATTCTTCATTTTATCAAAGATAGGATCCTTGTTTATCACAGGTAAATTACTGTTTTTGTTTTTGGTTTTCCCCCCCACTTCTCCCTAGTAACATTGATTTTGAATTTTATATAACACTGACATACGATTCCAGAACGATTCAGAGATATTTTCTTAATTCTACTAAATTCTAGTTTAGCATCGGAACTTAGCATCGGACCTGTCTATTTCTTAGTAGAAATGCTCTTGAAATCAGCAATCAGAAAAGAAATACTATGTGAATTACACTATACCTATAAATGAATAACGATACTGCCTTTGTACCCATACTTACAGTATGAGTGGGTGTCACTACTGTCAACCTTCCTTCCCCCTCAACTTTTTAAAGACACTAGGTTCCTTTCTGTAGAACAGAGTACAGTTTCTCTGAATATTGAAACTGTGGTATTTGACAGGTAGTTTTTAAGGAGGAAGAAATCTTTACTACTTCTTACCTAAATGGATTGATAGATGTTGACCTGGGACAGAAGACAGTTGTAGAATCTTAAATTAAGGAATGTGACTAAAGGTAATTTAAATTTCAAACTTTCATCAGTCTTTTATGAGTTAAATGTCTTTCAAACCTAATTTGTGGCAACAGTCTTCTGATAAAAACCAAAAATGTCTTAGCTTTTAATTTTGCTATTTTTTCTTTGGCCTGCTAACTTTTTGAGTATTGAGTTCTGTTATTCAATGTCATTGTGTTACTTAAATTTCAAAAGAATAAAGTGCAGAAATTTCTTATAACAGTTGGAAACACTTAAAATTGAAAACATTTATGGTACCTACTGAAGGTTTAATAAGCTTTGTATTAACTGAGAATTCTGTCCTCTCTTGAGAGAAAGCTTGTCCAGACTGAGTAGGCAGTATTTGAGCTTAAACCAGAGCAGTTTGTGCTATGGTGTTTAAATACTTCTTTTTAAAATCTGGATGCAGTCATTAGTACATATTAGGGAGTAATTTCGGTAGGTTTTTCCACAGTCTGTCTGTGATATTTATGTACCTTTAAGGCTATATAAATGCATGCATTCTGCGATGAGTATTTCTAAAGCTATCTCTATTCTTTTTCCGCCTTTCCTTAGCAACCCCCTGCCTACATTCATGCAAGTACTGTTTAGTGTTTTGCTGAGAGCAAACAAGAAAAACTTGCAGTCTGAAATTGAGGTTTGAAGCCGAAAAAAATACCTGAAATGGTATAGGAAGAAATTACTTTTTAAAGAAAGAAAATGCTTCTCTTGAGCTGTAGTAGAGAAGCATGTGCTAAATATGCAAGAATTCACTTTTCTGAAAAGAAATAATTAGATAACTTTCAGTAATGTATTCCACTGACCATTGGTATAGTTAATTATGTTAAAGCTCATATGAATTTCCTTACTTGCTAGATATGTTCAACCATTACAACTCTATGTCTTTTTTTCAGTGCTAATAATCCAAAAGGACTATTAGAGGTTCGAGAAGCATTGGAAAAGGTACATAAAGTAGAAGATCTTCTTCCCATAATGAAGGTAAATTAAAGAAAAAAAATCTTTATGCTGAAAATAACAAAACTTATACTGGCAAGTATCCAGTTTTTCAGAATATAGCCTTATTCTGTGAGTAACTGCAAACACTCATTCAGGTCATTTCAAATCTGTATATGCAGGGTGTAACCTCCCTTTGGATATATACTGACAAGTCCTATATAATTGCAAGCCTTGATCTACTTGTGAATTGGTAAAAGAAAAGAAGAGAAAACAAAATATTGAATGTAGTTCTTTGAAGTCACTCTTATCAGCCAGGAAGGTTTGTGATCTTCTATAATGGGCTTACAGTTATAGGTAATCAGTATGTTCTACTCTGGAAGGCTACAAGAAAAGGAGCTAGGGACTGAGGTTTTTTTCTACTTTGTGGTGATGGTCTCTGTATAAATTCATTGGATCCTGTGTCTTGTTAAATAAGGTATCCTCTTATCCTCTTCAGTTTAAGCATCAGACTTAAACTGAGTTTGTATGAAAGGTCTGCCTCCCTCCTCCTGTCAGCTAGCCTAGGGTGAGAAGTGCACAAGTATTTGTGAAAATGTTGTTACAAGGTATTTATTTTGTAAAAAGTGAACAGGATTTAATTCAGAATAGAATAGAATATGGGAAGAAGTCACTCTGACCAGAGACAAACTCATTGTTTTCTCATAGGGTATTGTCTGCATTGCAGCTGCATGTGTAGATGCCAAGACCAAGCTGACTAATTGCAGTAGAAAAGTCTTCTCTGCAAGGATATGTGTCTTGCTGCTGCCGAGACCAGTTTTGAACTTGCTCAGCCACTTGTGCACTGTACCTGTGCCTGTGTTACAGAAACTGTGTGGCTCAGGCACAACGATGTGAATGTTTCCATGGGGTGTCTCGATAGGTATTGTAAATACAAGTGTCTTTTCAAAGAGCAGGTGGTAGATTTGGAAGTACCTTTTTATCTTCCTGTCTTCATCTTTGTTTTGTAAGAGGAAGAAGCGAGGTGGATAACAACAGAATCTAAATAAAAACTTGTGAGGAATAAATACTAGATGTTGGTCCTGGAAAGACAATTAAGTGTTCCCTACTGGCACATGAATGTATAAATAGGGCCTTGCAGAGTACCTAATATGGTCCTACTATTACTGGATTGTAGGCCAGAAAAAAGTGCTATTAGTGGGTTTGAAAATACAGATTATTCCTAGAGGGTGATGAAAATATATAAACATAGCAGACTATACATATCTTATTTTGAAATAATGTTTCTAAGAACTGACAGCAAGTATTTTTCCTTGTTTTCATAACCAATACATTTTGTTCTGATTTGAATCTCTATTTCCTGTATTTCATTCTAAATGGTATCTTGTTTCTCAAGAAAGGCTTTTAAATGTGTTTCTTTAAAGTAAGTCCAGATTATTTTGGTTTAAATGTGCCATAATTATTTCAAAAGAATACTAATGATCCAGGGTGTTACTGCTGAATGAATTACTTGCAACTGTTGCACAATGGTCATTAATAGTGCCTGCACATACTGAATGCTGTGCTATTGACACAGTTTGGTTATTTGGATAGTTGAGGAATGTTGTCTGTCAAAAGCTGGGCTTCTGCGTTTATTTTAAATACAGTTTTGCATGGTTTATACATAGTTATTACTCTTTGGCTACATGTTACACTTAGCTAAATCAACTTTGTAAAATTCTTAAAATGTTGTGATATTTTTCCTCCTGATGAGGATAAACATTAATTGAGCCTGGATTACAGTTAAGAAATTTGTTGCTAGGAGCTGTATTCTAGAATCCAGTTTATACTAATGCATTTACTCGTCACTGTAAACAGAAAATACAAGCTGTAAAACTCAGGCTTTTGCATTTACATTGTGACACCAAATGGTTGCTATCAACATGCAACTTTGGAAAATATCGTTGTCATCTGTATAACTTTATGCAGTTGCTTTTCACAAGGACTGCAGATTTGTTTTCACTATATAAAATAGAATTGCAGTATCCGTCATTCAGTACTTGAGACTTCCATTCAGTAGTAAACAAAAACTGAGTGAAATAATGTTGTCCACTTTTATTTCTGGTCCAGGTATTTTACGATGTTTTAGAACAATAGTTAAGAGGTCTGTCCCTGTGCATCTTCTCTAATATTCCATTCTTTTTTCTTTTGAAAGCAGTTTAACAGTAAAACAAGAGATGGGTTTACTGTGAACACTAAAGTCCCCAGCCTCAAAGATCAAGGGAAAGAATATGATGGGTTCACAATTACAATAACAGGAGATAAGTATGTTTGTTGTTTTCAATATATGCATGAAATGCTGTAATGATGAATTATTAGAAGTTAATTTATTCTCAAAACACCATTTTCTGCTTGCATAAAGTGAATTTTGTGTTTCACTGTTGGCATTTGTGCAAATAATTAAAACTTTTGTTTATCTGAGGTCTTCCCGTTCCCACTGTCTTCCCTAACAAAAGGGGAATATGGGGAATATTTAGGGAGCAGGCCCAGTTGATATGATTCTCTAGAACAGAGCATATAAGTGAAGGGAGACTTTGTTATTTGTTGTAGGTAATAAAGTACTAGAGGAGGAAAGTTTTTTTTCTATGCTGAAATATTTTGTGAGACCTTGGGTGGATATTAGACGTCCTGAGTGGAATGGAAATTCCTGCAATCCAGGAATGGAAAAAGCTGTCTGTTTTATTTGGTTATTTGGTTTTACAGCTTTACAACCCTTTTTTCTTTTTCTTTTGTTTAATTGTGGATCTTGTATCTGTTATTGGCAGCTTTGACTGTGCCATTTTGCTGGGAAGGTGTGTTCAGGGGGCTATGGGCCAGGCCCTCGGTAATTGCCTCCTTTCAGGGATACTAGCTCTTTAACTTTTCAAAGCATGACTATTAATCTGACGTTCAGAAGCCACTTCCATCTGGAAGTTTGAGTAGGCAGAGCTTGCCTCTGCTTCATTATGGGATTTTTGAATTGAAAAATTTCCCACAACTTGTACATTTTCAGTGTGTGGAGGCTGGGCTTACAAACTAACATGTTAACTTATCTCTCAGTTTTTAAATTTACATTCTAAATTATAGGTCTAAATATAGTAAGATGATATAAAATATATGGCACCACAGTCTTGGAAAACTGCTTTAGTGCAATTGGAACTGTACAATTTTGTTCTGTAGAGATTTTTTTTTCTGAACGGATCTGTTTCAATCCATAGTTTTAAGTACACTATTATGCAGAGACAGTTCCAGTTTAGTGGCTTGCATCTTAACAAAAATATAGTGTGTGTTCTATACAAAAGTGCCAAAACCAAGAAGATATTTAAAAATATCTTCTCCTCACCTGTGCCTCACCTCCCACACACACTTGAAGTGGAACACTAGTGTTTGTCAGATACCCTTTGGTGGAAATACTTCATCTGTGATCAGACATCAGTCTGTACCTACTGAACCAGAGAAACTTAGAGCGTAACAAAATGCTTTTAATTTCTCTGATTGCTGTGGAAGGGACATGCAATTCATTTATTCTTGTACTTAAGAAGAATGGTAGGAAAAGATTACAATGTGACATTTTACTGAAGTAAATTTGTAGCTTACCTTGGATATTTCATTGTTCACCAAACTCTGTGAAAAAAAATCTTTGTTTTTTTTAATCTGCTTGACAGAGTGGGGAACATACTATTTTCAGTAGAAACTCAGACGACTGAAGAAAGAACACAGCTGTATCATGCAGAAATAGATGCACTATATAAGGATTTAACAGCTAAAGGAAAAGTACTAGTTCTATCTGCAGAGCTGGGGGTAAGGTTATTTTAATGGAAATGATGAGTTTCTTGATGTAGTTCTATTATGTTTTATACCTTATGTTTAACAAGTACTTCTTAAAAAAAAATCTTTGAGATTCTAAGTATTGAAGATCTTAAGTAATGAAAATGACTACTTGTTTAAGCCTAATTATGACAGTTAAGGTAATTGCAATGTTTTTCCCTTGTTACTTAGTTTGTTTTGCTGCAGCAAAAGTCCAGCCAAGAAAGTTCCAGTGTCACAAAGTGCTCCGAGATAGAAATATGCTTTTTTGTTTGTTTGCTTAATACAGTAAATCTGTGATCACTGCTTCATTCTCCTGTCAAGTACTGCTTGAGATCGTGTGTAGATTTGGTTCCTGGTGGCCAGATGTGAGAAGTAGGATGAAACCACAGATCCATGGCAAAAAGCTATAATTGTGGATCTGACTGCATTTCAGCTTTTTGTTTCTGTGTTTTTGTCCTTTACCACAGTACAGGCTCACCTAAATGTTTAGCGTATAATGGAATAATTTGCTTAAACTGAAGTCTGATTAACAGATGTTTATCAATTTGATTTTTTTATACATTTGAAATAATTCTTTAGAAAAAATAATATAATAAGACCTTTCTTAGTATTGTACATGATTACTGTACATGATTTTGTGTTTTTTTATCTGAACTAGAGGTGGTTAATTATCTTTATTTTGTTTTCTTCTTTTTTTAAACTTAGGAAGCAGATGCTGTGTGCAACTTGATCCTGTCATTAGTTTATTACTTTTATAACCTAATGCCTCTTTCAAGAGGATCCAGGTTAGTGTTTTTCTTTTATCATGCATCTGTTTTCTTCAAAACATTCTGTAAAATGCCTGTACGTTCCAGTATCCTAATATATTTATTTCTAAGTAGCTAAAAAACAGGCTCTGATTTTGTTGCACGATTGAATTGTTTGTCCTGCAGTGTCTCACTTTATGCCGCCATGACAATGGCAGCTGACTTTGCACTGTTTTAACAGCTGGCTTGTCATTACTGATGCATATTTAAAAGGATTAGTCTGTAGACATAATGTTTATAGACATTAGCTCGCAGACTGAAAAGTGTCATTTTTTTTAAATTGTAGTGTATGACTTTCTAATCCATAATACACTACAGTAGTGTAACTTCACTCAAAATTTTACTGAAATATGTATCCTAATTATCTTTTTATGATGGTTTAATTTAATAAGGAACACTACTCAGTAAATATTAATTCAGTAATTTATTACAACTGCTAGGGTCACTAAATGAAACTTTAGAATAAATCCCCCATATTTTATAGGTCTCCAATTGAAATTCCAATTTAATTCAAACCTGGTAACATCTAAGACTATGCTGAATCTCTGTTCCACAGAGTACTTAAGAGTTTTAACCTTATTATTAAATGCAGTTTAGATTAAGAATGAGATTTTCAGTTCTGTGAACGAGCTTTGTTTTTACCATACAGAATGCAAAAATGAACAGAAATTTCACAATTTAAAAAAGTTAAATATTGAACAGTTGTAGGGTTAAAAAGTTCACTTTCTGCTCTGCAGTGATTCTAGCTCCATTACAGCAAAGTTCATTAGCTCTGCTGATCTGTAGTTGTAGTTAATCTTCTTTAAAACAGAAGTTCGGTTTGTCTTTAACTTTTGTGGAGTTTTAAGAGCTCACAAGTCTGAAGTTGTGATTCTGACTCCTGTAGAACAGTGTTTTCCAGTAGTTCATCTCCATTGGACTGTAAATTCATTTGCATGGTATTGGAGAATGAAAGTGATTTCACTCTCCAATTTTAAGTGTTTCATGTTCCTTTTTGC
>NW_010587763.1:5300-16590 GCF_000705375.1 Tinamus guttatus | reverse complement strand
CCCTGCCGCTCTTGGACACGCTCCTGCACACACAGCTGCTGCAGCCGGAGCTGCTTCTCACTGCAAACTCGTCTGGGGCTTTGGAAAGGTTTGGGCAGCCCGGCAGGCAGAGAAGGCTGTCCCCAGGGAGCCCCAGGCCACACAGAGCTGCTGCCCAGACAGGGCGAGCAGAGCACAAGGGCATGGCTGCGCCAAACTAGCCACACACGTCTCCCGCCACCAACGGCACCGGCTTTGGGTTGGAGACAGGGAAGGAGTCAGATTCTGTGGTCGGGGCTTCTAACACTCTCATGCTCAAACCATGTGGGCAGTGGGGCCCAGGCAGGCCCTGCTCAGGAAGGCACTGAATCTCCCTGCTTCCCAAACGCTTTCCCTGGAGTCACCAGAATACCCGGGAAGGGATACGGATGGTTGGAATGGCGCTGAGCACGGCGCCTGGGGCAGCTAAGCCTCGCGCCCCGTTCAGAGGAGGCACTTGCAGCGCGCTCAGAGACGAGCAGGAGCTCGGCCCTGAAGCGGCGCTGGGAAACGTAGGGGCGCAGCGACACTGCCAGGCTCCCGTGCCGGCCACCTGCGCTCATGGCGTCCCGAGCTGAACTAGCCCCAAGTGCGGTAGGAAAAAACACATCCTGCCAGCCCTGAGCAGAGCCTCCTTCGAGCTCCAAGCGACAGAGTGACAAGGGCCACCCCAAACTTCCGAGACACACACCTGTTCTCACACCTCGGACAGTAAGGATGTCCTTTCTTTGCAGTAAGTATCAGGAATAAAATCGCCTTTCTCCGATTTTCTTAAGGCCTCCCTTCTTGAAGAAGTATAGAGACCACCATCCTATAGCAAGCCAGAAGACCCCCAGGAAAGGGTGCAGAAGATCCATGTACAGAGGAGAAACTCAAAGCGTGGGGTAGCCATGGGGGGACTGGGCCACCTTCCCTTTGCTGCTGAGCAGCCCATGGCAGCGTGGGCCTCCTGCCACCTCTGCGCTCGTGTGTCACGACTGCAGACAGCCTGACTCCTCTGTGCCACAGGACTGCCCCGAGATACGTCCCTACACTGCAGTGATCTCAGAACAGACCTGTTTAAATTCCTGGTGGCCAAGAGCCACCCGCAGTCATTAGGAGTAGTCCTTTACGAATGTGCGCTAGGACGTGCCCAGCTTTAACTCCCAAACATAGAAACTTCCTAGACTTTTCACAGTAGAAAAAAACGGACAGAATGCCAAACACTCGCAAGGTTTAACAGATCCATGAAACCTCACCACCTTCTCCCCAGATTCCTGGGGTGTCCCAGACAAAGTTCATAGCTGCAGCTGCCCTTGGCGAGACACCGGCTCTCCCTGAGCAAAAGGCACTCGCAGCTCCTCTGGGCACACAGGCCTGGCCAAGGAGGCTGCTGGAGGGCAGAATTTCTCACCTTCACCCAGTGCCTCTGGGGAACCTGCCTCGAAAGGCTCACGGTGCTGTCGAGTAAGCAGGGACCAAAGCCCCGGCAGAGCAGAGGGGGTCTGTGCAGAAGGGCCATCGCCCCGCACGACTCGTCTCTCCAGGGCCAGCAGCCCAGCTGTGCACCTCGCCGGCACAGGCACTGCCGCGTTACCAGCGACCGGAGCGCTGCCCGGGTCAGCCTGGCCTCATGCACAGACTCTGCTAGCTCCAAAACCACCTTCTGAAGCATCTCCCAGGGAGTCAGCCAGGCCCACCTGGAGAACACGCAGGCACTGAGAAACCATCGTTCCCGCCAGCCACTTATTCCACCGAGTAGCCCATTTCCTTTTCAGGACTCCCTGAGTAAAGTCTGTCCAGCAACAATTCCCATCTGTTGGTTACTATTCTGCTTTTCTCTGAGAGGTGAAAGAGCCTTTCTGCACCTGGTCCCTTTCCCCATAAGGATAATTGTACAAATTCAACTGTCTCATTTACAGCACAGCAAGTTAACAGACTTCACTTGCCTCAGATTTATACTGCTGTTCCAATATTTACTCTGAATTTTCAGGATCTTTTCCAAATGAAACACACACCAGAAATGGACACTTGCCTTATCAAACCATACACAGATGTCAAAATCACTCCCTGTTTCTTGTTACCATTCCATACCTATGCAGAGGCAAATTAATCGCACTACCACTGCTGCCAAGCATCAGGCTTCTTTCCCCAAAGGAATGGTCCACAGCATCAACACTAACCTAACCTATCCATAGCCCCACAGTGACTTTTATCGGTCAAATCTGCAACATCAAAGAACAAAATCATGTCTTCCGATAAGCCCTATGACCCAAAAGCTGTGTTTCTGACAAAACAGCTTCTACCTAGTCCCCAAACCAAAAGATTAGTGACAAGACAGGAGACAGAGCATTTCCCAAGAATGACAGGGAACTCTGTCATAGGGAGGAATGAAACAGAGACAAATATCTGTCACCTTTTAACCACAACTTGCTGCCTCAGCCCCACTGCTTTGTGCCAGAAGAGACAGCTAGGAGGAAAGGCGACAAAGGGAGAGCTGAGCCTTGCCTGGGGCGTACCCTGGTTCTGCTGGGGACAGATGGGGACTTGGGATGAGGTATGGGTTGACTCTCACCTCCTGGCATAGTCGTAGAGTGCTCGTTTCCGCTCCTGCAAGGACAGATGCCGCTCCACAGGGGACTTTGCAAAATGCTTTGTACCTGGCTGAAAGGGAAAGGACAAAAAAAAATCAGAAGAGAATCAAATAAAATCCAGAGACCTCTGTATTGGCCCCAAAAGCAGCCAGCAGGCCAAGTCAGCCTGAGTTTAAGGTTTTCTGCTCCTGTGAGGTCAGGCCGTGCTCTGGCTGCAAGCCCTCCGAGCAGGGGGGACACCACAACCCTCGGCGTACCTTGGAGGAAGGCACCGCTAGGGAGCCCTGGAAGGCAGAAGCTGCTGCAGCCTGGGAGGTAGACGGGGCAGGCAGGTCTGTGGTAGTCTCCTTACTTTCAGGGAAGAAGGACACTCTCCCCTCCAGCAAGTTGGCAATGGTGGTATCCACACAACCGGTCTGGGCTGTAGGACACAAAGGATCTGTTAAAGAAGCAGCAGCCCCCATCCTTGCAGCAGAGACCAGGCTTCTGCTTTCAGGTCTCACCTGGTACGAAAGGTATCCCTGTGTCCCCGCTAAGAGCTCAGGCACTTACCCAGGTCTGTTGTGATGACCTCCAGAGGCACGTGAGGCAGCACCTCCTTGACCCGCTGTGCCATTGCTGTGACCTGCACATCCTCGGGAGCGGAGGAGCCAGCACCAGCCAAGCTGGAAGGCACCCTGGGCCTGGCTGCCAGGGATGGGGCTGCAAAAGGAAACACAGAGGCCACGTGAGGGTTGCCACAAAACACACAGCCTTCAAGTTGCCACAGCTATGCTTTCTCTAGTTTGGTGGGATAAGAGAGCAGGATCTCCTGCACGCTGCATCCTGCATGTGCCTGGGAGCAGAGGCCCTCTTGCCTCCAACCAAGCTACACCCCACTGCCCAGAGCCCAGTCCCCAAGGGGATGTCTGGACCAGGGGACCTGTCTTCTCCTCTCCCTCCAAGTGCAGACTGCAGCCTCCCTAGAGGGAAAGTGTAAGCGGTTGCTCCACAGTCAGGGAGCAACCTAGGCCACATACCTGGGGCAAAGGGGAGAAGTGACGTGTGTCGCAGTCTCTTCATGTGCTCAGCTTTATCTGCTGCAGTGAGCCGTGTGGATACCACACCCAGCTCCACGGCTAAGAGCTGTGGAGACACAGAGAAGAGTCACATGTACATGACAACCCACGCACGACCCAGGCATTCCCATCTCGTACAGGAGCAGAGCTGGCGCACGGGCCTGCCACCGCGAGGGGCAAAAAGGCCAGGAACTGGTTTGTCCAGAGCATCAGTGACAAATGATTTCAGTGTTGCATGGAGCACGGAAAAGACCAGAGTTTGCAATGTCATCCTGCCACAACAGGCTGACAGGGAGATGCAAGATCTTTGGCACGGGAGCTATGAGATAACCAGCACCGGAAGGAAAGTTGGAGAAACAATCACCATTTCATTTGTAATGTTAGGGAAGGTGGGTTCTTACTGCGAAAAGTTTGGACTAGATGAGGAGAGCCTCTCAGAAAGGATAATGGGCTGTTGCAAATAAGCCATAGAAGAACTGGATATCACATGGGGCAATAAACATGGGCCAGAGCTCCCACGCTGCAAACACACCCATCTGGAAATGCCCTGCTTACACCCCACCTCTCCTCTGCGGCCATCCCAAGTTGAGGTTACCCTGTACCTCCCTCTCCCACAGCATCCTCCTACCTCCTGAACTCGGAGCGCAAAATCTTCACTCAGTTCTTCAGCTCGTCTGGGGACAGACGGCATCCACCTGAATGGGGACAAGAGCACTGGGCTGGCTGCTTGGAAGGCTGCTGCAGAGCCAGCCCCACCTCGGGATGACCAAGGAGGCGGCACTGTCCCCACCTCCGCTCTCCCTGCTCACCAGATCTCTTCCTACAAGAGGAGAGTCAAACCTCACCGCTCACTTGCGGAAGCAGGGCAGAGGCATAGCTCAGAAGACAAAACTGGCTCACCTGATCTTAAACAGCACTCAAGGATAACATGCAAAATATCCCCTGAGGAAGTTCCCAAGAGGCCCCAAAGGAGGGGACATTGTCATGCACATGACAACAGAACACAGATCAGCGGGACTCAAGCTAGATCTAGACATGGCCTGAGGAAAGCTAAAGCACAAACTTCTCCTTGCTGAAACAGCCCGCTGCTACATCCACAGTAGAAAGAATCTGTGTCCAAGCCCCTTCCATTGCCCACAGCCCCTTATTACACCAAAGCTGCTCAGCCAGTTTGGGCTCGCCAGGGCCCAAGGAAGGTTCTGAACCACCCCTGCAATTCACTGGGGAGTGCAACGGACAGAAGCCAGAAGAGTGAACTGCCTGCAGGGAAACACCCATGGGATCTGAGCAACCCTGGTGTGAATCACAGCAGAGGAACTAGCATCAAAAATACACTGGGCAAACTTGAGACAAAAGCCCCAAGAGACTCTTCTTCACCAGCTGGAAGCAGGAGCTACGAGTCCTCTCCACTTCAGAAGCTGGCTGTAAGCATCTGGCTTGGACCAAATAATGCTGAACAGAGCCACGCTGAGATACCACAGTGCATGCGCACACCAGCACGTACAGAATGTTGGTTACAGTGCAAGCAGGCAAAAATGTCAGGCCCTCTACCCACCCTAGTCCCTACCCCAAATGAGAGAGAGAGGGAGATAGTACCTTACTTGATAAACTGTGAAGGGAACAAAGAAGGTCCAGAGAAGCTCTGCAATCCAGGAGGAGTCGGCCACACTCTAGGGAGGAAAGGACAGTAAGACCATGGCCCAGGCGCGACAGCAGCCAGGCCATTGGGGAGGCGGCGCGTGAATCAGCCACAGCAGTAACAGACACACAGAGATGGCGGGACCAGCAAGAGGGGACAGCAAATCCAGAGCACAGAGGAGAAGCCCCACGGCAGATCCATCTCCACTAGTTCCTCCAAGGCAGGGCAAGGGAGTCGAAGTTTTCACTGCTTTAAGTTGCGTTTCCTCCCACAGAGAGGGCAAAACTTCCCTTTCCCCTGGGCTCCGTTAAAGCTGGCATTTAGGAAGAGTTGAAAAGCAGCCTGGAGCCTATGATCCCCCTTGGCATCACAAACACTCCTCATTCCTGGGGTCCACCACAGCAGCGGAGTTCTGTGGCCTCCGGGATCCTGGTTGCTGTTGTAGTGGGAACAAGAAACTCTTACTAGACATGATTCAGATCACACCTATCCCCAACAGAACAGCTGTCCTCGTGGGAACAGCCTGTGCAACGTCTCAACTCTCACGCACTATTTCTTATTTCCTAACAGGTTGCACTGTGGAGTTTTAAATAACTTTTCTTTGAACAGGAAACATAAACAGTGACCCATGTTTTATTACTTTCTTTTCTAAAGACTAGTAGATAACATTTTCTCTGAGAAATAAGATGATGTTTGGCCAGAAAATGGAGGCTAAGCACTGGAACGCGGGCTCACAGCTTAGGGAATCTCCATTCCTCTTAACTGGATACGGCCCTGAGTAGCTTGATCAAACGCTAGGCCAACTGAGCAAAAAGCTGAACTAGAGACCTCCAGAGATCCCTTCCAACTTACTTTTTCAACGATTCTAACAATTTTTCTATTGGATGGTCACTGAACGGATGGTTCTTTCTAGGATTTTTCTAATTCGTTATTCTAATTCTTTTATTCTGCATGCGACCAAGCTTCCCACAAGCCATGGAGAACACGTCTCAGGATCTAGGCAGCAACGTGGCTGCCTCAGCTTCCACTAGAAGGGACTTCCTCCTGCACCAGACGGACGGCTCCAGGACAGGCTCCCACCTGATTTACCCAAGGCTTGGAGAAAGGCAATATGAATGAGAAAAGCCTGGAAACCACAGCTACCAAAACTAACACAAAGAAGCCTCACCTCCTGGATCTCAAGCAAATGAGACATCTAAGAGACCCGATGACAAACACCTTCCAACAACCACTGATTCCAACAACCACTCCCTAAAGCGACACTGGTGCGTGCCACAAAATGAACAATTTAGCTTAGAAACAACTTCTGGAGTTAGATTAGGTCATCTGAGGCTGTATCTAGTCGACACACGAATATCTCTGAGAAAAATTTGACAACTTCCCAGGTTCCTGTCTCACTTAATCCTTTTTTTTTTCTTATAGAAGATCAGAATCTCTTGTGCTGCAGTTTGTGACCGTTGCACCCCAACATTTCACACCACATCCCCAAAAAGGGACCAGCTCTATCTTCCCTTCTGCCTCACATTGGGTGCTGGAATAGAGGAGCAAGACCCACCTTCGCTTGCTCCTCTCCAGGGGAAGCAAAGGGGGTGCCTTCAGTCACACACTCTGCACTCCAGCCCCTCGGCTGCCCCAGCAGGGCCCACGGGGCGCCCTGTGCCCGCTCACATCTCGCCTGCCCTGGGCAGCCCCACATTGGGCACTGCACTTCAGCTGCGGCCTCTCCAGCCCCACTGAGGGGGCAGCAAGCGCTTCCGTGGGCCTGCGGGCTCCCACTTGGCTAGTACAGCCCAGCCCTGGGCACCACGACCCGGCTCCCGCGCGCCCTGCCCACCAGGCACCCGCCCAGGGCCCTTCCACACAACTCTGCTTTCCAGCCTGCTCCCCAGCTTACTCCATTCCGCACATCCAGGACTCTGCACTGCTTCCTACGACCCTCATGAGCTTCACGAAGCTGCATCAGGAGCTACCGCAAAGCCCAGTGTGCCCATGCCTGGAAGCTGAGGAGCCAAGTCAAGCCCGAGAGTGCCAGGAAGCAAGATGTGATCCACAGTGTGGATGGGAGAGCTTGGCACCTGCTCCAAGGCTTTGTCCTCTGGACTCGGAGAAAATGCCTCCCAAGGCCAAGTTTGGTACTTTGTTCAGCGCTGCCTCTGCTACGTGTCAGACGTATCTAAGAAAGGCTGCTGGGAAGCACTGATTGGCAGTGTCCCATCTCCACTCCTGGAAAGCTTCTCATGATTCCGAATTACCCAAGAAACTCAACAGAATTTATTTAGCCAAATACGCACAAAGGCAAAAAAAAAACCTGCTTGATTGCTGAAGGACAAGAGGTGATTATACCCAAAAAGGTCTGCACTTGGGTGCACTCTGTTCTCTCATCACTCACAAAGAAAAGCTGTACAAATGTAAAGATTCCCCTACAACCTGTCACAACACAGCACACTTTTCAGAGGAGCCAAACCATATAAAGAAAACATATTAATTATGAATAATCAAGAAAATGACAAGTTTCCCCTTTCTCTGGTGGGGTCATTCAAAAATTGAAAGTATTCTATTAGGAAACTTCACCTTAATTCAAAACTAAACTTGTGTAGTATCGACATCTAATCTTAGCACTCGCCAAAACTGCCGTGTGCTGTCAGGAAAAACAAAAACAAAAACAAAGAATTCTTCACTCTTAAATCTCTTCTCCAGGAAGCAAACAGCACAGTGATCTCTCTGCCTTATCTCTGATAAGCTGCTTAAGCCAAGTACTTTCACGTCTTATTCTCCAGATTCTGCATCCTGCTTATGGCCTTCTTGAGCTCCTGCTAATTAAGTCCTCTCTAGGGAATGCCACACACTGGGGACCCCAGAACTCCCCACAATATTTTTGCAACAGTTCTCACCATCACAGCACACACGGTTCGCACCACGTCCCTCACTACAGCAGGTATTACCCTTGTTGTGCACTCACTGACAACCCTGGTCTAGCAAGTAACAGCAATTCCCTGGCAGCTCATCCTGATACTGGTAGCAACTTTTCAATCACTCAGTGTCTAAAAGGCAGTTTCCTCCCTCCAAAATCCCTGCATCAGTTTTGGTTCTTTACCGGCCTTACAGCTGCATTTACTAATATGCATTTTGTTGGACTGAGACCATTTAACCAGGCAGTTCAGATCACTCTCAGCATTCCAGCTCATTCAATTCTCATTAACACAAACTTTACCAACAAGGATCTTAATACCGTCATCTAGAGCACCAACGAAAGCACCAAATAGTGCCGCACAAAGAACTAATTCCTAACGTAACCTCACTTTAAAAACACCAACTTTATGATAATTTTATTGTGGACAGTGATGTTGGGTGACCTGTTGGTAAGCAGCTTGAAACATATTGAAAGTGTCCTATTACCTTAAAAAGTTGCACCACAGGAAATCAGCTAAAATGCCTGACAAATATTAAATGCAAGTTTCTTTTAATCCGTTAGATTCACAAATCACATCAAGAATACACAGATACTCAATGAAATCATATTCTATAAACGAGCTGAGAACCAATTCATTTAACCTATTTAACAGTGTGCATATTATCATGATGAACTTTGCTGCTTTTCTCAGTCTGCTCTTGCATCACATTACATATCTGCACTTGGGGGACACGAGTTCAAGTCTCTAACCTAGAAAGCCTTACATAACTTTTGACACGTCATTCGATCTCCAAGGCAACTGGAATTACTCCTTCCAAACCCTTTAAAACACGAGGAGAGGGGCACAGCAAAACTGCAGTCACGTAAGCCACGCAGTGTGTCGCTGCACAGCTCGGCCACAAGGAAGTTTATCAAAATTGCCAGTGTAATTGAAGGAATATTGCTTTAGCCAGCTGAAGCTCCCAAGGAAATGTGCTTGAGAAAAGAATACCCAGGTTAACGCTGGGAAGTCAGACCTTGTGATGATAGGAAAAAGCAGCAGCCTGCAATAGCCATGAGCTTCAAAGCAGAAGCAAAATTAATCCTGTTGCCAAGACCCTCACAGAGTGCACGCTTGCAGAGCATCTCTTTGCTCTAATCCCCCAGACTCACCACAGTGATCAAAGGTCTCTGAACTTGCAGGGCAACTGGCTGTACCATATCCATGATCGAGAATGGCCAAGAGCTGCAAAGGAGGAATTCAGCGATGAAGGACCCCGGAGCCAGCGCCAGCCCCCGCGGAGACGCCCGTCTCTGTCACCTGAAGCGCAGCAAACCCACTCGCCCGTTGGTGGCGGCCTCCTCGGGGAAGAGCAGCAGCGGCACGTTTCCTTCCTGGGAGGAATAAATCCTCAGGGAATCCACCAGCTCCGCCCGGCTTCCCGCTGCTCCCAGCTCCAGGAACCCTCGTGACCAGCAGATGAAGCCAGGGGCACCATTCAGTGCAGGCTGCAAGAGAATAAAGAGCAAGCAGAGGTGCCTTCTTGTCCACCCTTTAACGCAAGAAAATGTGCCTGTTTATTAGCAAAAACTTCTCTAGGGGTTCAGCAAACAAATGCTAAAAATTCTAGTAGCCAAGAAGTTGTTACTGTTGGACTTCAGTAACCACTCAGGTCCCACTTGCCTTGGAATTTGATTCCTGATCTCCAGCTCAGATTGTACCTTGTCTATCTGAGGAACAAGTTCTCTCCCTGCCTTGGCTTACAGTGATAAGTTCCTGATATGCTTGGTGAAAGATACATTAGCTCTGAAATTTGCTCTTTCCTAGATAAGGACCAAATCTACTGTCCCTGAACACACAGAATCAAGTAACACTCAGACACGTTTGGAGACCACTGGCTGAATTCCACGCACAAGGAATTTCACGACGGCTCCAGACGGCTGCACAACCCCCCGGTGCTGCGGCCCTGCCAGGCAGCCGTGGCCGCCACTTCCTGCGCAGGGGCAGCGAGCGGCAGCCAGAGAAAACCCTGCAGCCAGCCCTGCTTACAACGGGATCTACTTAGAACGCCAGAAAAACACACAGAGGCTCGAATTTGCCCGCTCTCCTTTAATAAATGCAGGCCCCAGCCGAAACCCTGCCTTTCCTGTTTCTGCCCACTCTATTTCTGGCTCTCAGAGAGAGCCCAAGAGCAGGAGACCAAGGTACAAAAAGGAGCCCAAGGCAAGGCGCTGAGCAGGGCCAGGGCAAGAACCACCCTCTGGCAGATGCCTCTATTTGCCCCTCTGTGGAAGAGGCCTCAGCCCCGCACGCCCCTGCTGCGAGATCAGCTCACCGTGTTACACGAGGTCAGGAGGTTGATGACGTTGTGATCGAAGTGCGTCACGTGGTTGGCGATGTACACCCTCACGCTGCCGTCACGAAGCCGCGGGTCGTTTTGCCGCACAAACAAGCCCAGAACCGAGCACATGACACGCACGATAAATCTGGTGGGGGAAAAGGGGGTTCTTCAAGTGCTGCAGTCTGAGCCACTGCAAGATTAGAAACCCAGCAAACAAACAAAATGCCTAGGAATCCAGGTGAACTGGTCCTACACAGTCCTACGCATTGGGAATGAACAGGCAGAGATGCCCAGGGCAGGAACAGCTGGGGAGCTGCAGCTGAGGGCTGCCTACAGAGTGTGAAACAGGTGGGGGCAGCGGGATATCCAGTAGCCCGGCTGTTTACCAGTCCCCAAGCACCCAGGAGCAGGCGCCAGCCTCGGCCCTGGTAGAGAAGGTGCTTCCAGCTCCCCGCGGAGTGGAGCGGGGCGGCTGGGCCGGCCTCCCGCGGGCACACGCACCGTCGCAGCAGGCTGTCGGGCAGGGCGCAGCTGAGCAGGAAGACGTGGACGCCGATGAAGAGGCGCAGGACGAGCAGGCAGAGCCCCACGGGCGCGTAGAGCAGCAGGGCCAGCAGCAGGAACCCGTCGGTCGGAAACCTGCAGGCCAAGGAGCAGCGCGCGGCTGGGGAGGCGCGAGGGGGCCGGGCCCCCTGGGCCAGGGCCTCCCCGCAACCTCCCGGGGAGCTTTCGCCCCACGACGGCCCCGGCACGTGGCTCCCGCCCCAGGC
>NW_010587760.1:0-22837 GCF_000705375.1 Tinamus guttatus | reverse complement strand
CTGCTTGTCCTTGCAGGCAGCTACTTCTGCTACGACAACCCGGCGGCCCTGCAGACGCAAGTGCAGGCGGTGAGTAGCCTTCTGCGGCCATCCTGTGTCCTCACCAGCAATAACAGCTCTCTTGCTCCCTTCTTTTCTCTCATTTCCCTTTTTAAAGTCTTATCCCCCTCTCCTTCTCTACAGGACATGAAGGTGAACACGGCCCAGTTCATGGCTCTCTACGCCTGGTACTCCTGGCCCAACGTGGTTCTCTGCTTCTTCGGCGGCTTCCTCATCGACCGGGTGTTTGGGATCCGGTAAGTGGCCGGGAGCGGCGTCGCCCCAAGGGCTGCGAGGCCCCCGGGGGGTCTCTGCTTGGTTTCTCCCTGCTGATGGAGAGACATGCGACCTGTGGCAGAGCAGGAGCTTCCCCTGCCTTTCTGTGAAGCTGTAAGCGAAAAACGTGCTTCTCCAGCAAATACTTGGGAAATGGGGCACATAAAGATCCCTTCTTTGCCTGAAGCTTCCTCAGGGTTACCCTGTTTGTTTTGTAATGCAAGTGCTAATAAACTTTACATAAATTGGAGCTGCAATTAGAATATTCAGGGTATTTTAGTAAGTACATGGAAATACTCAGTGAATTGCAGCTTTTTGGCTGGGAGGCCTTAGGTGTTTCAGCACACGTCTGTTTTAGATGTGGATTGCAGGCTAATGGTTTGTGCTTATTGTGGGCCAGTGCTGTTTGTGTTCTTCAACACTAACATCAGTTTGTGTTCTTCAAAACTAATGTCAGTTAGTAACTAATGTTACTAACTCATAACAGAACTGCATCCTTCCGATTAATGTAACATTGAAGATCACATTAAATAAGTGAATCTATTTTGTGATTTGGCAGTCAAAACCTTATAAATGTTACACAGGTTTTCAAAGACTTTTCACATGATGTAGAAATTTCCAGGGGTATAAATAAGCTTTCTTCTTTTTATAGCTCCAGTAAAGTTATTGCTAGTCTCTGCAGTGTATTTGTGATGAAGCAGTGGCCCTTGTTAGGGAGAGCTTGCATTGTGTGTTGTCCTTCCTTGTGTTCCTTGATGTGGATCTAATACTGTGTTGTATAGGAAAACAGATATGTTTAGCTTTTACCTTACGCATTCTATGGTTCATTAAATCATCTCTTTTTCTTCCAGGTTGGGCACAATAATATTTAGTATCTTTGTTTGTGTTGGGCAGGTAAGTGCAAATGGGAGGCTGAAGGGTAATATGTTTGAAATATCTCTGAAAAGAACAAAAGAGGCTGTTTCTCTGTGGTGTGTGTTTCAGGTGGGAGGAAGCAGGGAAGAGAACAGATGGGGGAGAACCCTGACCCAGGGTGACCTTCCTTCCCAGCATGTGCCTATGCCTGTTATTTAAATAAAATCTTTCATTAGTATAGAAGTGGCATAATCATGTTACTAGGACTCTTTGGCAGATATGCAACTGTGCAAGGATGTCTTCTTCTGTAGTCATGTGCTTTATATTGGCTGCCTTGCCCAGTTCCTGAGTCCTGGGCATGACTAACACCTGGCCTGTAAATTTATCTCAAATTATCTGCTTATATTTTCACATAACATAGGAATTTAGCCTTTATCCAGCTCAGGTAGGCTGGACTGCGCCTGTGTACCTCTGCTGGCCTCGGATGAAGGTTGATGACCTGCCTGTCTGTCTCTGTTTGGACCTTGTAGGGCACAGGAGTGGCTGGGGACAGGGGCCAGAGCAGCCCTGCACACAGTACATGAGGGTGGCAATGAGGGTGAGGGCATGACTGGCACCTAGAGATGTTTTCCGAGTGCAGCTTCGGGGTGGACCAGGTTGGATATTGTGTAGCTGGCTGGGATGAGGCGTAAGGCAGAGGGAGCTAAGGGCAAAGGCCACAAGCAGGAAGTGGGTGTAAAATATTCCCTTGGGTCAAGGAAAGGGAAAGCGTTTTTAGCGGTTCTGAGACTTGTTCATTTTGTACTTCCAGTGTGAAATGATCGTTTCTCCCATGTGCTTGTCTCGCAGGTGATTTTTGCTGTGGGAGCACTAATTAATGCCTTCTGGCTGATGGAAGCAGGCAGATTTGTGTTTGGGTGAGTCTAGGTGAATGTAGTGTGTGTCCTCTGGGGGAAGGGCCAGCTTTTTGTGTCCTGGAAAGCTGCCCCTATGTTTGTACTTTCAAAGGCAAAGCTCTTAAATATTGGAGTGTCTTCAAAACTGAGATATGCAGAAGGTTTCAGTTGCGCTCCCCCCAGTCTAATGTAATGTTAGAAAGCAAATGGATCATAGCAGTTCATTCTTTAGTTTGGAAGCCTGTTTAATGACTATGGGAAATATGAAATTACCCAAATAAAAGTGAGTTTCTAGTCTCACTAGACTATATGCAATAGGTTACCTGTACATACAGAAAGTGCTCTGAAATAACGTCATCTTGGTAATGCCAGCAAGCAGGATTGCTTCCTTGTTGCTTTGAGTGTTGCAATTAACATGTTTTGCTTCTCCTTTTTCCAGAATAGGTGGAGAGTCCTTAGCTGTGGCACAAAACACTTACGCAGTCAGTTGGTTTAAAGGCAAGGAATTAAATCTTGTATTTGGATTACAGCTAAGCATGGCCAGAATTGTAAGTTTAAAGCTTTATATCTTTATTCTTTTTATTTCTGGTGTTGGCTTGGTTTAGCAGTGAGATAGGTGGAAAGTAGTATTACTAAGGCTCACTAGGAAGCTCTTTAGGGGAAAATGAACTTAAATATTAAAAGTTTGATACGAATGCTTGATGTGTGTGGACATTGGCTTATCTGAGTGCAGCTTGTGGCTCTGAGACTTAAATGCAACTTCTGATAAGTGAGCTGGGATGGCCACTTTAAGAAATCACCACCTTTATCTGTTATTGCTGTGCTTTTGTAAGAAGCTTGTCTGTTTTATTTTATTGTTTTGGTTTTGCCCCTTTTGCCAGATGTGTGACTGCACTTAGTTGTGCCATTTTGAATTCATATTGTAAAATGTGTTGTCATTCACGTATGTTTGTTCTGCCCAGGGAAGCACGGTGAACATGAATATCATGGGATGGATATACTCCAGAGTTCAGGATCTTCTGGGGCATACTGGCCACAGTACTCTTGGATTAACTCTCATGATAGGTTAGTAGTGTACTTCAGTTGTTGTCACACCTGGTGTTTTGGGTTTCATCCTGGACAATAATGCATATTGTATGCTATTGACTTGTCATCTAGAATGCAAGAAAACGGTGAGTGCTTGGGACTGGGAAGAACAACTTGGACACTATCAGTGCTTAATGTTATGTCACGAGCTGTCAGGATGCGTGGTGTAAGATTATTGTTTCTGATAATACTGTGTGGTTTCTGTCGTTGTAAGATAGAAACTTGAACTTCTTATGGAGCTGAAACACTTGATGTTGAGCAAACATACTCGACAGTAAGATTGGTCAAGTCTGTTACGACAGGCTTGAAAACATTATTGAAGAATATTGTGTAAAAGCTTGTGTGCTGTTATGTCTAAAAGTGAAATTCCAGCTCCCTTTGGGTTAGTGTCCCTTCTGTCTGAGCATGGGCATGAAGGCACTGGCAGAAACCAAGCTGAGCCGTTATTATTACAAGGTGCAGATAATGCTGCCCAGCACAGCCAGACTCCTTAATATTTTGAAATAAACAGTAGTTCTAATTCAAGGCAGATCAGACCTGAAGAGGACTGTAGCCTTAAACATTTACAGCTCTGAGCTGTACAGCTGTTGAATCTCGTGTGTATGACAAACAAGTGTGAGTATACAGACTGAGTTAGTATTGGATATGCTAATTGGATATATCAAGATATGAGATATACTACACTGTACTTGAGCAGTTTTACTATTTGGGACATCAAGTAAACATGTCACATTGTCTTTTTGCAGGTGGCGCAACATGTCTGTTTTCCCTGGCTTGTGCATTAATACTTGCTTATCTGGACAAGAGAGCAGAGAAGCTGCTTTGTAAAGAGCAAGGGAAAACTGGTGAGTAGGATGGATGGAAAGGCTAGCTGTATTCTGGGATGTGTTTTATTCTGACCAATTCTGTTTTCTGTGTTTTATTCAGTCCAATCAGGTTGATACTCTGTGCAGGCTCATATGCTTAACACCTTGGTTTCACAGCCATAGTTTTAATCATAATTCTTAGTTCTTTCTTCATCGGTAAGAAGTTTTATAGTTTTAAGACTGTTTTACATACAGACAGATGTGTAATCTGTTTTATCACGCTGAAAACTAGCACGTTTTCATTTGCACTGACTTGTTCTATGCCATTGTCACCAGGACTGTTTTGCTGGAGTCAGTCTTGTTTCCTTTAAGTGTACAAAAATATGTAGTATTTCCTGAACAATGTGTAGAGTTTTGAGTTTTCTGGGTGGGAGTAGTAAGAGCAGTGAAAAATGAACTAAACTTGAGAACCAAGACTGTATAACTTGGGGCTTCAGACAGGGATTTCACTAGCTGATCAAATCTTTCCTTGAGAAAGCTGTTTGTATTTAATTCCACTGCATAAGATTTTCCGAGATTTTTTTAGATAATTTGTTTTAAAATGCCCATTTGGCTTAATATGGGGGAGACAAGTTGATTCTCGACTTCAGCATTGTCGACCTAGGCTATGTGTGTTCTTAATAGAGTCTCACAGTGTAAACTTCACACAGTCCAGCCATCATCTACACTCTTGGATGCTTTATTAGGGACTCTTTCTTAACCTAGTGCTTCTTCAGGATAGATGAATTGTTGGTTTGTTTATGCTGACTGAAGCAATGTTGTCTTTCACTCCAGGTGAAGTGATCAAGCTCACGGATGTGAAGGACTTCTCTTTATCTTTGTGGCTTATATTTGTAATCTGTGTCTGTTACTACGCAGCTGTTTTTCCTTTCATTGGACTTGGAAAGTGAGTATCTCTTGCTAAAATGTGGCTGTTCCCTTTGAATCTGGCCAGGGCTTAACCAGTTGTAGTGTTACTTAAAAGGGGAGAGATTTTTGGCTAATATTTAAATATTCCAGGTAGCTACAGAACAACTCATCTCCTAGCAGGTCTATGCTAGGGCTTGTCACTCTTTTCTGTGGCACTGATGAGGAATACTTGACACGTAATTGTAGTATTATGGTTTCCTTACCTGCTGAGCTTTGTGGGAAATGCCACTGCTCAGCACAGTAGTCAGAACACTAAAGCATAGTGCACTTTCCATTGCTTGATTAAATCTTGATGCAGATCAAAAACATGCCACATTTCGGTGCAGAAAGCTGTGGGTAGCTGCCATGCAGAATTTCTTCTGTACTCATACCCTGTTGAATGAGTATGAGGTGGGGGTTTAAGTGAATGTGATTGCAGCTTTGGGCTGGCGTTCTTTCAATGTACTGATTTTAATATATATTAAAGTTGAAACTTGAAGCTCTTCTGTAGGTTTTTCTAATAAAATTCATGACTTGAACTAATAATAGATCAATCAAGTGTTTTGAATGTTCTTGGGCTGGGGACAGCTCTCAAGATAATTGAGTGCATACGGAGTGAGAAGGAGAGTTTGAGCTTGCTGACTGTAAGACATCTCCAGGCTAATACGTATGCCTGTTTTCTGCTCTTATATGTGTTCTGAACAGCCTCACTTTGGTCCTGTACAGTATTTTTGTTGCTAATGTCTTATTACTCAGTTATGCTCTAGCTGCATCCTTTGACTGGCTTCCCCAAAATGCAATCTGAACAGTCCTTTGGGAAAAGGTGATATGAAGAAATTCCTGAGTGTCTTACAAATTAGGATCTGTTCTTGGGAAGTGGCAGATGTCACTCAAAGCTGTATTTAAAAGTAGTCTGCAAACCAGGATGTTAATTTTTTTTCATGCAAGTGTGAGTTGTTCTAAACTTACAGGTTTTTTTATCCTTAGGGTTTTCTTCATCGAGAAATTCAAATTCTCATCTCAAGAAGCAAGTGCAATTAACAGGTATTTTGAGGTTGATTTAGCAAGTTAATGTGCAGCTGTGTTTTGATAAGTATAGGTGTCTGAGCTCTGAAAGTTGGGAATCTACTGTTGAAGATGGCTTGCATTTAGGTGCATAGAAAAGCATCCCATGGCCTGAGAAATAACACAGAAATAGTGTTTAAGTAAAAAAGTAAATCTTAGATCTTCATGCCGAAAAATCAGAAAGGTGAGTTCTGCCTCAAGGGTATTTTGACATCTGGTGATTCTGTTCAGAGCAGTAGGAGGAGTTTAATAGCAACACTAAATGACATTTTCCTCGTTTGGGGATGAACCTGTGATATGGTAAAATATAAAACTCTTGGGATCTTTGGATCAAATCTTTTAAATGTATCAGTTTTTCTGTACTGGATACTGAGCGTTTTGACGTCCTCAGACCTCTGAATTTTTGACTTCTCTTTTGTTTTGAGGTTTTTGTTTGGTTAAGACTTCATAAGCAGCAGAGGAATTTGACATTTTATATGGTGGTATTTGTATTTTGGAAAACAAAACTGGCTGAAACTAATATTCAGTTCTCTTACTCTTTTGCAGTATAGTTTATATCATATCGGCACCCTTGTCCCCTGTTTTTGGACTCCTGGTAGATAAAGTTGGAAAGAATATCATCTGGGTTTTATGTGCTGTAATAACTACACTCGCTTCTCACATCATGTTGGCTTTTACCTTCTGGAACCCCTGGGTAGCAATGGTAACTGATTTTTCTTAAGAGACTATATAACTCAATATGATAAAATAAGAAATGTGAGTTGATACATCCTTCTCCATGTGTTGCCTCCATCTTCTGACTTTAGCTAGTCCTCAGAAGCTATTTGGGAGATTTTTGACTAATATGTAAGCAAAGTGTGTGTAAGAGACTAAGCTGCCATGATGAACTGTGTGTGACCTGAAGATGACATTTTGTTTTTTGGTATTTCTTAGTGGGTAGCAGTAAATGCACATTTTGGAGTGATGACTGTTCATGTGCTGTTCTCCATAGCAGTGATTCTGTAATTGTTCAGTGCAGAAAATAAAGGCTATTCAGCTTCCTAGGAAGTGTGGGATTAAATGTGGCAACTTCTTGCCTGTTCAGGGAAGATCTTATTTTGCCACCATCTCTGCAATTAGATGGTGTTTGGTTTCAGAGCTCTGCCTTCAAGCTCTTCGGTGTCTCCCTTCACAGGAACTATGACTAGATTACTGTGCTAGTTGCTCACTTTTCTTATGAATCTTATTACATGATGTAGTTTATTAATATAAACTAACAATATTAAGTGGGCTCTAATGTACTGTATTGGATGATGTGATACACCTCAGGAAAGATCTCTTTGTCTCCCCTTCCCAGGGCAGATTTTAAGAGAAATGTCTTTGGAACTTGGGTTTACAGGTTTAAAGCTGGTGCTCAGTATGTATGAGGGTTAAAAATAGGGTGTTTATTTTCATATTTTTTCCCTAATGGAATTCAGTACTGATGATCTTGCTCTTGATATTAATGTCAGGCTCATTTTCTTTCTTTTGACGCCTATTATAGAGCCTGTGGTTCTTGGATCATTTTGCTTTTGGATATTAAAATGCGTGGGGGAAAAATGCATTAATTCAAATGTTTATAGGATTTCTGTAGAGTGTGCATGCAGTGTTTCTTGTGTGTATGTTTTTTTGTATATGATCCTTGATTGCAAAAATTCTTGGCTGTAATAGATTTCTATGTGTTCCTCCCCTTCCCCCCTGAGTTGAGAGCTTTTAATAGAGGTATCATGGCATATCATGTTTTATGATGGGACCGAATTAATCTGGCTTGATTAATTGGCTTGAGGGAAGAGGTTGTTTTGTTTAAATGATCTTCTTGATGATATGATCCCAGATAAGCCTGGGAAAAGTTACTTTGTGCATAAGTATTTAGCATGGTATTATACTCTTTGCTCTTTTTTGAGGAGGAAAATAAGTTTGTTTAAAACTTCACCCACAAAAGAAAGGACTGCACCTAATACCTGTTTGCTTGTTCTTGTTTCAACAGTGTTTACTGGGAGTGGCTTACTCTCTGCTGGCCTGTGCCCTGTGGCCCATGGTGGCCTTTGTAGTTCCAGAACATCAGCTGGGAACTGCTTATGGCTTGTAAGTCCTTATGTGTCTCTTTATCCTGCAGGACTACTGAATTTTGAGCAGTTCTACTAAATTAATGGCTAACAACTTCTGCAGAGTTCGTAGTAACAGGAAATCTTATGTAGTTTCAGGATGTATGTGTGATAGACGATGGTTCTGGTGCATGCCTAGAAACATCTGCAAATACATGGAGTCATGAGTGAAGTTGTATAACATTTGGGAAGAGGTTAAATTTGTTCATTGCCACTATTTTTTTTCTTTAAGATAAACTAAAATAAAAACCCTATAGTGATAACCCTTTGTTTGTGTGTTAGCATGCAGTCTATCCAGAATCTGGGTCTGGCAATCATTGCCATAGCAGCTGGCATGATACTGGACACAAGAGGATATCTGTTTCTTGAAGTGTTCTTCAGTGCTTGTGTCTGCTGTAAGTACCAAAAGCCTTGAAAAACAGTTTCTGTGCCTTCAGGAGAATTTATTAAGCTTTTACTGCCATTTTACAGAACATGTTAAAGGAACTACCTGTTAATGTGTATTTGGGTAGAAGTTTTGACTGGAGTAGTTTTGAGGGTAACTCATCCTAGTGAGGTATTTCGTGTTTTTGAAGAGACATAAGTAGTTTGAGTATTCAAAAAATGAAGAGTGAATAATAGGATAGCTAAATTATCCCTTAAAAGGCTATATTTATAGATCACTTTTACTAGTATAAACAAGGTACTCAAAGTTATTTTGGTTTTACTACTGGTGAGGGTAGTGCAGTTTTCAAAGCTGATTAAGTGATTCTGGCAAAAATCTGCCTTGTTTTTAGAAGAATCTTGTTCATTGCTCATTGTATGTTCTTATGTCATTGTCAACTTTTTTTTTTAGTGTCGCTAATAGCTGTAGTGATGCTGTATTTTGTGAATCATCTCATAGGTAAAGTGTTTTTGCCTTCTCTAGATGTTTGTCTTTGATCATGATTCTTAAAGTTATTAAGCTGAGCAGCTTATGGTTGAGCAGCCCCCTGTCAGATGCTATAGCTCATGGATTTGGTAGCAGCAGCAGTTATTGGGTGAGAACTTTCCTCATAATTGTTTTTTTCCTAGACACACCGGTGTCACCAGTGTCCCTGAACCTTACCAGGATGCTAAATCTGTGCTTCACCTGTCCTTTCAGCTAACTTGAATGAACACCTAGGATGTTCAGCAGATAACTTCAAATTGCTCCCAGCTGCTTGGCAAATTTGTATACATACCTGCAAATATAAAACCTTGTTTCTGTAGATCTTCGGTTAGCTGCAATCTTAGTTCATTTCTTTTTTTTTCTTTTTTTTTTTTTTAAACCTCATATTATTCACTTAAGCTACAGTGGTGAAGTTGAGTGTTGGGAAATAAATCCTTGTTACACTTGGTTCACTTGCTGATAATGTGCAGTTGTGCGAGCCAGAGAGGTGCACTGAAACCACGAAACATGCACCATTTCTATTGACTAAAAGTAACTCCCAAATGAGGGGAAAAAAAGATCTGTTCAGTTAATCTGTGACAGAACTTCTAATTTAATTTCAGCCTTGCTTAGTTCCTGAATTTCTTCATTTTTCTCTGTGGCTTTTGCTTTTTGAAGTTAGTTGGCTGCTCTGGATTTGTGATATTCTAGCAGGTGAGCATTTGAGTGCCAGCAAAGGTTTCTAACTGTTTTATGGGCTCCTCTTGCAGGAGGTGATCTTAACTGGTCTGCAAAGAAAAGGGAAAAAATGCAAAAAGTAACTGCAACTGAGTAAGTATAAAGAACATTAGAGAACCATGTTCTTATGAAAGAGTTAACCTGAAGTAGCTAAGCAGACTAATTGTGAAGTGTCATATTAAAAGCTAGACATCTTTTATAAATGAATTTTCTAGACTATTCTAGAATTAGACTGTATAATTGCCCATGTGTGATACCAAACTTAAGAAAAACCACATCCTTGTATCTAGGAGTAAAGGAATTCCATGTCCAAACAGTTGCTGTTTTTAATCTGCCTGGTATCTGTGGGGTGCACAACACATCCAGTATTTAGTCAAGGATGGTTTTGTGGTAGGGAATGCTATGGGGTAGAGTGCCCTGGAGCATTACTTCTAGTCATTTTCATTACGATGTTTTTTGCAGAAAAGAAAGTTGAATAGCAAATATCATCCAGAAGTGGGGAGCATTTGATCAGCAACAAGTCAACCTGAAGAAATATGATGTTTTTTAGTTTGGTGGTTAGTTGTGGACAGTAGTTTTTTGGAAAGGAGACTAACACGCTGAGGATTTTACAGTAAATGGTTAAATTTCATGCTTTGTAACCGGTTTTAATTAATGCCAGATCTGTTTTTCTTAATATTTGCACAAAATTGGTTTATAACGTTTTACACTGTTTAAGCTCAGTCACTGGAGAAGGTACTCTGCAGCCTGAAGCAAACTTTGTCTTAAAATAAAATCAAAAATGTTGTTGTTATACAGAACAAAATGTTATTTTGGTGGGAGTAGAGGTTTACTAATATAAAAGCATGTTATGTACTTTGAGGGTCGCTGCCTTCCAGAACTTTGAAACGGGTCACTGTGTTTACTGCCTTTGTCACTTAATGCAAAGCTTAATGCAAACCAATGTCTTAAGTTAAACATATCTGGGGTTCGTTCAGGCTTGTTTCTCTTTAAGACTTGGCGAAAAATAAGCAATAACTATCTAGTCAAATATTGACTTTTGTAGAAGACTATCAACTCTGAAGACTGCTGAGCAGTCTTTTATTTGTTTTTGGCAACAGCTTCTTTTTGTAATGCCTTCATACACTTTAAGGGATGAAAACTTGTTTAATAAAGGGAGAGTATAAATTTTATTATGAAAACTGAGCATGTTGTAATCTGTGAAAACAAAAGTGCCGAAGTATTACAGTCTAAATAAAAGCAAACTTCAGAAAATAGCCTCTTTTTTTCTTTATACCAAAGTAGAATCATCTAGACATGTTTTTAGTCTTTTAACCTGATGTTGACTATTCATCTATAAACATGAGAAACACTAGAAAATGTACACAAGATAAAGCTGGTTTGGGTTTGCACTAATCAGTGCGGGTCTCTTAAATCCATTTTCTTTTGCAGAGCAGACGAACAAGAGAGACTCAGACGTCAAAATGAAGATGACTTGGCTAAATTACTGCCAAAAGCTGATGACTTTAGTTTGAGGAATAGATACCTCTCCAAACTAGGCGCTCAGGTATTAGTAACAAAGAAGGGTTTTAATAACTAAGAACAGAGCAGAATGTTAATGTCGCACTCAGCTTCTTGCTTCAAAGAGCCAGGAAATTAGCCTCCAAGTAAAATGCCACCTGCATCCTTGTTTTCAAAGAGCAAGTCTTGTCCACTGTAACTAAAAATCTAATGGAAATGAATTAGTGGCTGACTGTCACAATTATAATGTGAAGGGTAATCTTAATAAGGTGCATGACTTGTTTTTTTCTTTTTTTCCAATTCTGTTTTTGCAGCTGCCAGATAATTACTCTTCCTACTTATCAACAATGGCCCATAGAAGCGTGCTGAAATAGCATCTTGCCCATTTGTTAGGGCAGAAGTACACTGCAGTCCTGTACACAAAATGCTGCTAGTACTGAGAGCTAATGCAAGTGAAAGCAGAATGATGCACCATTTCTGTGACTATTTTTAAAATATTCAACTTAAACTCCCTCTCCCTGTGGGCAAATACCAAAGAAGAATCACCTGGCTCTTCATTTGAACCCAGGAGCTACATGTTACACTAAAATAGCTAAGACTTGGATCTCTCCTTACAACTCAATAAGCCTGAAATGGGAAAGCCTTGTTGCAAGAATCAGCTTGCTGTGAAAAGAGTCTTGATGTGGGCATAGGATTTAGTGAGTCTTGGAAAAAAAAGTTGGACACTGTTGTTACCAAGTTGCAGATCATCTGTTTTATTTTTCTTATAGAAAAATGGGGAAATACTGACTTTTTTTTTTTTTATGGTCAAAACAAGTATTTTGGTGGAAACCAGATTATGATTTTAATGTTAATTTTTAAATACTCCTGAATCTTATATTAGGTCATAGCATGGCTGTAACATCATACAAGTCCTGATTAATGTGAAAATTGGTAAATCTTTAACAGATTGTGACTGACAACTCTGGAAAGATTGTTTGAAGAAGTGAAATTTTCCATTCTGTGGAAGAACGTTGTATAACTTCATGATGAAGTGCTGGGCATAATTTCGATGGAAGGCTTGTTCCTACTGGTTCCTGCAGGGCCCCCCTTTTCCAATTGTGTTTTTTTTCCCTAATTATACGGGCTTGATTACAGGATTGGACATGTTCTTAAACTAAGCTAATCTTCCTTTGCAAGGAAGGAGCATCTGACCTTGAGCAGTTGGAGACCTTCTGGAACTCATATTTTTAAGATATTTTTTCCAGTGGAGATTTCTTTCATGTTGTATCACCTTCCTGAAAGACTCTGCACGGCTGTTTTGTTTCTGGTCATACTGTGTCCTGAAGAGGAAAGATCTGGGAAAATAAAAAAGCAGCTTCTGAGCTCGGCGCCGAGGGGGAGCTCCTCAGCCCGCACTGACCTGCTGGTGCTTCCTGGGCTGCCGGGGAGAACCAGCCCCCATCAGCTGGGAGACTGCATGGTGCAAGGCTCCTTAATGTGCTTGAGGAATTGGGAATTCTGGGCCTTTTTAAAATAAAAACTTCACACGGATGCTCGCGCCTGGATTTTTCTTATCTTACTGCTTGTAATGTGTGGTCACCTTTGGTAGCAGTTGAGACTTTTTTCCCTTCTCAAAATGAGCGTGACTTCTGCTTTCTCCTGAGAAATACTTGGTGTTTCAGAGCAAGTGTCTTTGAGGATCCAAAGGAGAAGTTTCCCCCACTTAAGTCACTTGCTGGTTGATGCATTTTCTTTTTTTCTTTCTTTGTTTCTTGCTCTTCCCCATCTCCTCCCCCTGCTTGCTCTTGTTGTGTCCCTGCTTCTCCAACACCAGCTTGTTATAGCTATGGATAACAATTCCTCTGCCTCTATAGCTTGGTGCTTCATGTGACAATAGCTATGAACTTGGTGTCTTGCTGAAACTTTATTTTCAGTTCCTGCTTCCTCTATGCTGTTAAACGTGTTGCTCAAGTGCAGCGGTTGACTTCTGTGCAGATACAATGTCCTGTGTCAGCTCAACTGGCCTTTCCTTGGAGGCTGTTCTGCCCCGTGTTCTCCTTTGGCCTTTTCCATTTCTAGACATGCTGTGTGGGTTTGGTTGCCCCTTTCTCCAGCAGCTTTCTGGCACACGGAGCCTTCTGCTTTCCCCTACCTGCCCTTTTTCCTCCTGCTTGGTGCACAAGTGCTCGCTGCTGTGTTTGTGCTTTGTGTGTGTAGCTTCCAGGTGAAGGTTGACCCTCGAACAAAATATGGGGAAAGCATTTTTTGTGAATCATGGTGTATTTTCTCTTATTATTTTTTTCCTGTGGGAAATGTGGTGGTGTTGGAAGCTGAAGCTGGCAGCTAGGAGCAGGCCTGCACAGGGGTGGCCTCAGCACGTGCTGCTGGAGCAGAGTTTGGCACCCTCTGTTTGCAGCGCGTGTGGAACAGCTCGGGCTGCAGCTGCCTGTCTTGGAGTGCGAGAGGTGGCTCCATGCTGGGTTTTATTGAAATATCTCTGTAAATCTCAGCGAGAGGTGTCGCTTGTGAAGAATATGAGCTGGGAATACTGCTCCTGCAGCAGATGCTGTGAGGAGCAGGGTCTTTTCCTTATTGCTGCACTTCTCGATAGATTTCCTCATTTTCCCTTCAAAAAGGTCTATCAAGAGGCTCTGCCTTGTGCAGCCTTAGCTCCAAAACGAGCCTGGTCCTGTTGTTTTGACCGGAAAGAAAGCACAGGAGGGGGTTGGTGCAACAGTGTTGAGGCTGACCAGAGGCCTCCAGACCTTGTAAAACAGGGTCCAGCATTGAAAGAGCTGCCTGTCCACTGCTCTGTACCTTAACGAAGAGGCAGATGGTCCAGGTGATGCAGGAGGGAAGGAGCAGACAGCAAAAAGCCCCCGCACCAGCAGAACGGTTCCGATGGACAGCGCTTCCAGGGAGGTTTATTCTCACAAGTGCTCGTGTATCCAAGAGTAACTTGTCACTAGAGGTCACTACTGCCACGTTGACAGTGAAGACCAAGCTTGTTTTCCCTTCAGCTCTGCTGGCCTATCTTTGTTTTGCAGGAGTGAAAATGCAGGTGCAGGGTTTGCTTCCAGGATGCGTCGCAGAGCATTTCCAGCGCGGTCAGAGCATGCCCAGCGAAGCACAGGCGGACGAGGCGCATCCTCTTCACACCCTTCGTGCTTGTCGCTTCCAAAGCGCGGAGCCCTGCGGAGCAGGAGCCCTTGGTGCAGGTCATGACGCCACGGAGCAGGCAGGTGGGATCCAGCTCCCAGCCCTGCGCTTCGGGGGAACGGACATGGCCAGAACTGACCAAATTACCCGTTGGTAGCTCGGTAAATCTGTGCCCTGAACTGAACCCAAGTGCTTGTTGCAGACCTGTTTCAGCTGCATCCCTGTGGAAAAGCACAAACGGGTGATTTTTCTCTCACGCGAAGAAAAGTTTTGCAAGGGGGGCGTGTCCAGCAGTGTTAAATCTCTTCTGGAGAATGCCTCTTCTCTAGCAATTAATTCATGCCGTGTTCAGATAAATAACGTCATTATGGCTCCATCTGGATAGGACATGGGCATTTGCACGCTGCTCCGCAGGTCTGTGTTTGACTAGAAATCTTTAATGTTGTTTTCAGGGCTGTTTCTCTCCCTGCGTCTGAATCTGCGGGGATTACTGGCATTTTTTAGCCCAGGCCAAATGCAATTCATGTTTTCTGTAATTTAGTGGAAATGTGATCAAGAGTTCCTTTTGGTAGCACAGCCTTGGTAGGTCCCAGGGGGTGGAGATGTTTCTGCTGCACTTGATCACTGTGACCCACCAGGTAGATGATGTCCCCCAAAGACATCTGTTCTCCTAAACTGGCGCTCTGAATCTTGGTCCTGTCCCTTTCCTCAGGCCCTGTTTAGTCCACCTTGCTTAGGCTGCTGCCAACTTCCCAGTTCCATTTTTTTCCTAGAAAAAGAGAGCTTCTCTCTTGCTTCTTGGATATGTGTTCTTGATTTCTTTCTCTCTCTCATCTTGTCATATGAAGTTGAAGAGGAAAATTGCCTGAAAAACTCTTCTAGTATATGTGACTATAGGCTGAAATCTTGTCATCCTCTGAGCAAAAACATCCTCCTCAGCAAACAGGAGGAGGAAAACTGCTTCTCTTCCACTTCTGAAGGGGCAAAGTTCACTCTTTGGGCTATCTTTAATTTTGTTATAGTGTCTACAGATCTGAAGCACCAGACTGTTCTCTTCCTCAAGTTATTAAAATCTCTGTTACTGTAATATCTTGACTGACTTGTTTACATGTTTACTGAGCTGTTTCTTGGGTTATAATACAGCTGCTAATGTCAGTAATTCCAAAATAACGGAGCTGGCATCTCGTGCGTCTCGCCAGCTGCGGCGGTGACTCCACACAACCGGCCGCTTCACACGACTGATGAGAAGAATCTCAATCACCACATAGAGATTTATGGGAAGCTGCTTAACGTAGAAGACTTGAGGCTGTTTCTGCTTGTTCTAGGTTCTAGCTGGTGCTGGTAGGTCCTGCCCTGGATTTTGGAGGACTGAGAGATGCTGCGGCCACAAGCATGGGCAGAGCTGCTAGCCCGAGCGATGAGGTCTTCTGCAAGCTCCTTTGGGCCAGGCAAGTTCCCCTGCTCCTTGTCACTGCCCTGCGTGGGCTCCCAGCAAAGGGGCTCAGCAAGCAACGCACGTGGAGAGGGCACCAGCTTGGAAAGCAAAGGTAGGAGCAGCATTTTGAGGAAAAAACACTGCTTTATTGTCAGTGCAGGTCTTGCCTAGCCTAGCAGTTCAGGCAATGATATCAAACACGTTCCACAATTTTTTTCTTATTATGTCACTTTTAAAATCCATTTTTTGGAACAGCAGCAAGAACAAATCAACTCAGTCTGCTGGCCAAGAGTGAGCCCTGTTGGGCTGTTGTCTCTCAGAACGATTTCATCGCATCATTTTGGATCATATCCACGTTGTTGCATCTCTCCCCGTCCAGGTCAGTCCATGTGCTACCCTGAGCCTAAAAACCAGCTTGTTTTGTCTTTGCTCTTGCCTTAGTGCAAGTTGGCCAACTTGGGGCAACCTTCACGGTAAGGATGCCCCTTGCCTTTCACATGATGTTAATAATAAAACTTCACTTGTGGTGCTAAAGTCACCAAAGTTCCTCAAAAAAGGAGCCCCCCGAAGCCAATTTTCTGGTCTCTATGTATAAAACTCAATTAAAACACTTGTTTTGGAGACTAGAGTTGGTAACGCAGCGTGAGACCTGCCCGGGATGACTGATGCACGATGAGGGGCTGAGTGAAACGCGAAGGGGAGGCGTGGGACTGCAAGGCTGCCTTTAAATACAAAAGCTGTGTGTTTAGATTGATTTATTTTTATGCCGATAGGCCGTGACATAAATGTAGTGATATATAATGTATTGACTATAATGTCAACATTATTTTAAAGCTGACTCAAGGAAAAATATCTCATTGTTGGTGTTGAAATATAATGGTTTATTCTGCTGAAGGGAAAAGCCTGTGAATATATGATGCAAATAACCTCTTCTTTAAGACCCTGTGTAATGGCTCCTAAAATGACTATACGGATTCCTAGCGAGTACACAGAGGTGACCTGGTCTGTGCCTTGTGTCCTGAAATTGCTCTGGGGCTTCGAGTGTCCCAGGAGCCTGAGCAGGACGAGTGCGTTGCACCGTGGGGCACAGCTCTGCCTCTGCCTTCTGCCTGGAGGGATCCAAAATTGGCAATTTATTAAAAAATATATATATAAAAATGCAACAGGTTGCCTGTTAGGGTGCCCCTGTTTGCCTGTAGATTTAAATCATAATTTCTTGCTAAAAAAAAAAAAAAAAAAAGAAAAAAAGAAAAATAAATGCCAAGCCCAGGCTCCTACCTGAGCTGCTGAAATAGCCCCTGCGAAGGTGTCAACCAACCTTATCTGAAATTTCATTTGTGGCAAAGTTTTAACTGAAGCACGTTAATCCCTTTAAAAGCATGGAAGGGAGAGCGCTCTACCTCGTGCAAACCTTCCCTCTCTCTGTGAAATTATTTTTCTCATTTCCTTCTGCATCTTTGTTTTGTTTTGCTTTCCCTTCATACAGGCTGCTGCTCTAAAGGGTTTATTCATGAGGTTAACCTCATTACTGTCTTCAGAAACAAAGCCTGTTCCTACAGCAAATATCCTTTTGAAATCCATCATCTGAATGCTGCCTAATAAAGTTAGCAAATGGCCTCCGAATGAACCAAAATGACTCGGTATCTTCTCTAGCAAAGGATGCATTATGCTTTTGTTTTTAATACTGACAAAAATGTTTAAAATTCTTAATGCATTGCTTTGCTGGTGGATTAATATACATTTTTTCGTCTGTCTTGAGATGGAAAACGCTGTCTGGATTTAATGCAACACTTAGGAAATTGCTGATGTGGAGTCTGTTAGAGCAATTTTCTATACACGCTAGAGACCGTGCTGGAGACAAGTGGAAAGTTCCCTTTGAGCAGATCCAATACTTCTAATCAGCAACTAAAACATATTTGGGGACTATAAGGCCTGAATCTAGCTGCTTTCATGCATTTTCCATGCCCCATGCAAAGGTGGTGTGTTTTTCACATAAGCAAAGCTCCGCGGAGCAGGGAGCTGCAGGGATGTGATTAAGGGAGATCAATACGTGCTAATTGATGGAGTGCTGACGTGCCTGCACATCCCGGCCTGTTTGCACACACTGATGTTCGAGCCTTAGTGTCTTCCTGGGCTTTGGGGAAATACTACAAATTCCTCCACACGTGGCTTCTCTGTGGCTTTTTAATCCTGGACAGGGTCACAGGGTGGCCGCTTCCCTCTGCAAATGCTCCGGTGCTGGGGCTGCTCCACAGGGCTCCGCTACTGCCTGTCCTTGCGACCAGGGAAATGTTAGTTTGCAGGAAAACATTTCAGAACGTAAACGGAATAAATACCTTTTCCCACTGAGTGCCAGAACACAGCGTCAAGCAGTGCTTATGCCTGATGCGTTCAAAGGAAAATCATGATTTCAGTTACTTCTCAAATAGCTCTCTGGTTTGGAAAGGGGATTTGAAGCAAGTGGTATTTTAGGCATTACATATTAACGGGCTTCATCTGATTTATTTTTTCTGGCAGTTTGCTGCTTGCACGACGTACCTGACCTGTCCCTTCTCCCTTGTCACCGGGAGGGCGAGCGCAGGTGAGGACCTCAAGGTAATACATGAGCATCATTTTTAACGGGGATTTGTGGATTGTCACGCAGAATATCTGGACTCACTCCATTTCCTATGGCCAGCGCAGTGGGCACCACGGTAAGTGTGTGCTGTCCCCAAGCAGGCAGCCTTCCACGCTGCTTTGAGTGATCTTTGTAGCTATTTCGGTAATTGCAAACTCTTTTTTCCCCCCATAGCTCCAGTAGCGTTTAAATAAGAAATTGATCCCATGGAATTTTAGTGCTGAATATTAAAGTTGGCATTTGTTTGCAAGAGTCACTTTGGGGTGCCTAATTTGTCGGCAGGAGCAAGGGTTTCTGCTCAGGCTGCAAAACGGGGCAATAAAACCCCATGATTGATGTTTATTATCAGATTAAATGGTTTAGCTATGGGGATCAGAGTTATAAATTACTGCGCTCCCCACGTTGTGATTGGCCACCAGAGATTTTCCCCCGTGCCAGCAGTTTTTAATGAGATCATATATTTTCAAGCCTCTAACGGTATCAACTTTTGTAGTTTATTGCAACAGTGTTTAAAATAACAGCCTCCCAAGTGTCTGAAATATCCTGTGTGTTTTATATTTGCTCGGTCAAACATCCTGGAGGAAAAAGCCAGGAGTTAAAAGCGGTGGTTTTGATTCCTAAGTTTAAATGGGACAAAAAGTTTAAATGGGACAAGAAGTCTAAACACTATTATAGGATTTGCCTGTATGGCCAGGGCATGCTCCCAACCTCAAAAGCTTAATATTCAGTGGTAGACACTGCAGGAAAGAAATACTGAGATAGGGAATTTAAGAGCAATTTGAGAAAACTATCTGAAAACCAACAGACCAAGAATAGCTAAAATTTATATTTCCATTTAGGAAGACTAAGTTATATTGTGTTGCTAGCTACGGAAGGCTTAAAATTGGGGAAAATATTAAGTGTGAAACCATTAATCTACAATATTGTACTATTGTAGTACAATATTACTATTGTAGTACAATATTACAATAGTACAATATTGCAGCATCAAAAGCAAGACCTTGTCTTCCAATGCCTGGGGCATTTGTGTTGGAAAACCGTTCATTTTACTCAAAGAATATCTTTTTTATGTTAAAAGCTTGTTCTCTTTTTTCCCTTGTGGCTGCATGTGCTCTCCAGAGATGCCCACGGAGCAGCTCAGCTCAGCAGTGTTTGCACCGGAGCGCCAGTTTGCAGGAAGAAATCTCTGGGCTGCTGAAGGTGAGAGGGAGGTTATTTAAATGGCTGGGCAATTGCTCCAGCCTGGAGCTAAGGAGCAATGCCCTTAATTTCGTGTTGCTTATCCAGGCCATGCCTGTGTGCACCTGCTTTCCTGGGATGTCCTGGCGTGGGACAGGGAACCCTGCTCGGAATGAGGAGCTCCGCGGGTGCCGGAGCGTTCGCAGCCACACTCGGGAACAGCGGGAAAACCGTCCCCCCAGGAGCCTCCGAAAAGCAGGGCCTGCCTTGCACAGGGTTGCACTGAAAGCAAAACACCCGTGTTACCCTAATAAATTATAATAACAGTGCCCGGCAGCGCACGCTCATTTAGAATAGATTAATCTAACAACCCTCAAGTATGAATAAATAATAAACATCCTCGTGCAGGGGGAGTCTTATTCTGCCTCCTTCTCGATGAATATTAATTACCCCTCATCAACCCAATGCAGAATGGATCCGGATGGAGAAGGCACGAGGCGTTAAGACTTAGCTGGGCAGGGCTGCAGGAGCATCAGTTATTAATGTGCACGGAAGGCAAAGAGCAGACCTGGGAAAGGCTGTTGTGAGAGATTCCAGGCAAATTCTGGGAAAAGACTCTGAAACCTTGGAGCTGGGATACCTGGTGGAGCCCTTAAGCTCTTGCACCTGCCAGCCTACTTGTATTTACTTGGCCTGCTTTCTGAGATGCCCAGGGGTTTTTGCTTAGCCCCTGCCTTGCCCCTGCCTCTCTCTGCTTGCTTAAGAAACAGCACATAAGGTGGGCACGGGCACACCACTGTTGTGGCCTTTTACCTATGGCCTTTATTTTATTATTAAGCACATACAGGATGGAAAATGCAGTGGTTGTATTAATAAATGCATTCCAGTGAATGTTTTTTGGTAACACGGTGGAAAATGCAGTGGTTGTATTAATAAACCAGTGAATGTTTTTTGGTAACACGCATCTTTTTTCCTTACAAAGGTTTCTAATACTGCAAACTCTCCTGGGGCTGTTCATACAGTTTAAAAACAAAACTGAGCAGGATAATAGTATTTAAAGTAATCTAAGCACTGCTATTCTGAATGCAAAGTTGTCACCGATTTTGTTCCAATATAAATCTACCTGGCTATTAAAGCTGCCGTGACTGATGAAGTCCTCCTTTTTCAAGCATGCATTAAGGGGACTGCAATTGAAGATGGCATAAAAATTACGTGGTTTTACTGCTGAGCTCTCTGATTACAGCTGTCTTTTATATCTTCTGGAAATTCCTCTATTTGCCATAGACCCTGCGAGGGTTTGTAAGTATTCAATTAATTTGGCAGCGTGAGGCTCTGAGAAATAGAAGATATCCACGTGCCAAGAAAAACTGTATTTATGACTTTGTCCAAACTTCATCTGGCTCTTCAGGAACCTTGTTCCTCTGCTAGGAAATCTGCAGCTCGAGGAAAGGACCCAAATAAGGCTCCACTTGAGGAGCTGTTGCCTGATAAGAGGGAACATTACGGTCCCACAAGGTAGCTTGAGCTTAGTTTTAACTACATTTTCCTTATATCAAGATTTCCCATATGGTTTTATCCGTAGGGCATTGCAAAACGTATGTGAATGTGTATGAACATGGACACTGTTTTAGCTGGTTCTGTAGGGTTTTTCCTTGCTTTGATCATCCAGATGAGGAGCCAGGGTCAAGAGGATTTTCCTTGGTTTAAAATGCAAACGATGTTGAGCACTCGGATATTTATAAATGAGTTTCTGCCTAACTGTGTTATTTTAACAGCAGATTTCAGAAGGCCTATAACAAGAAAAACAGGTAAAGGTCAAAACCTTAATTGAAAAATAAAATGTGAATGCAGCATCTGGTTTCCCTTCCGCTGCGGAGTGAGGCTTCACCTCTAACTTCCCAAATAGCTCTTAAGAGAGATTATCATTAAGATTTGGCAGGAACTCAACTGGAGTGCATCTGCGTGGTGTAAAATGAAATCTTTATTTAACTGCAGAACACTTGAATCAGCCAACTTCCCTGTTCATGGGAAAACCCCCGATCTGCCCGAGCAGCATGAAATAATCTCCGTTTTCAGGACCGAGCATGAGCAGTTGGGGTTGCCGGTGCAGCTCCTCCTTGGTGGCAACCAGAGGGGATGTTCCTACCGTCTCACCACAACGTAGCAATAAACTGGGGGTGACGATGAGAGGCTTGTGGCCAGGAGGAGGCTAAAACATCTTGTATTAGCTTTGCCACAAGAGAAATTGTAAGTCAGAATTGTGCCTTTTGCTTTATGGGGCACACCTCATGGTGAGCTCTACTGCAAGTTGAGAGTCGTTGTGTTAAACAGCTTTTTTGATATGTTTCCTGCTTTGCACAGACATGTATTGCTGATCTTTTACTTATCCTGTTGATTAAGAAACAGTCCCCAAGGCAATTCCTCTTGGAGTTTAGCCCAGTGTTTTAAGTCCCATGGTTCTGCCCAAGGTGGTGTTCACAAAGCTTCTTGATGCTTGGATTTAACAGATAGATACACAGCCCCTTGCCTGGGTTGGTGAGGATGATCCTAATGATGATGATGGATGACGCATGCAGCGGCCTTGGTAAAACAACACATAAAACCCCAGCCCCTGAGCATGTAAGAAATTGCTGTTTGGTTGCAACGTGCCAGGGGTGGTGTTTGCATGATAGCAAACTTTCTATCTGGAATTCATTGAAGGATTGAGTGCCTTTGTCTGTAGGGTTCTTGGTGTGGCCCAGTGTTGCTGGGTCCTTAGGAAACACGTAGCTCTCTCCTGAGTAAACTTCCAAAAAAGCCGAACGGATCAGCTTCAGGGAGCAGGAGGAGAAGAGAACAATGAGGGGGCCGGGAAGCCCAGCGGAGGGAGTAATTGCTCGCTGTAATTGAGGAGCAAGATCAAAAGAACTTGACACAGGCACTTGACTTCAAACAGTGGGAGGGATGGTGAGAAGATTTCAGGAAAAGTAATTCATAAGGGAAAAAAGATGCATCTGATTGTTGCAGGAAAAAGATGTTCAACCAGCCCAAAACGTCTCCCTGCTTCCCCCTGCAGAAGGGCACCTTCCTCATCCTCCAGGTGCTGGTGAGAATTTGGTGGCACAAGCCCAGGCTGACGGCTCTTTGGTGGCCAACTTTGCACAGTGAACCAGCTGATGGAAGACCATCTCAAACTGCACACAACTCCTAAATCGGTACTGATGCTACTGCTTACCAGGCCAGAACTGTAGAAACGGTCCATTTT
>NW_010587750.1:87180-100842 GCF_000705375.1 Tinamus guttatus | reverse complement strand
TTTTGCTTTTCACCTGATCAGAACAAAATTGTCCCTTTGTGTTGCTTGGTTATGATTTTTTGCATTTACTTGTATTGCTAGGTCCGATGGTTGTCCCACCATAGCATCAACTTTCTTACCAATGGCACAAGACACTAAGTTGTTTTTTTATTAATATTTTTCTGACCTCTCTGGCTACAAGAAGAGCTTTTATATTTCCAACTGCTTTTGTGTCTATCAAGATTCTTCTGTGTCTAAAGTGTGAAAACAGGGAATATCCAGCAGGATTTGGTCAATCAATACTTGGCATTATTCCAGAGAGCTCCCATGATGGTGTCTCACTTTATAGGTTCATTAGACCTATTTCTATAACTGAAAATGTCCTCGGAGAACTTTGGGGAAGATTTAGGTTTTTATTAATATTTTTCTGACCTCTCTACAAGAAGAGCTTTTATATTTCCAAATGCTTTTGTGTCTATCAAGATTCTTCTGTGTCTAGAGTGTGAAAACAGGGAATATCCAGCAGAATTTGGTCAATCAATACCTGGCATTATTCCAGAGAGCTCCCTTGATGGTGTCTCATTTATAGGTTCATTAGACCTATTTCTATAACTGAAAATGTCCTCGGAGAACTTTGGGGAAGATTTAGGAACATAGATGTGTGGTGGCCGTGACTGGATTGATGTTGGGACTCTTCACCCCTTCTTCTTGCACCCTTCCCAAAGTGTTAGACAAAGATATTTGGAAGTTATTTTTATTGCACTGTCAAAATTACTCACGTTAGGATTGTAAATAACACACAGAGCAGAGTTTTATGCATTTGGGAAATTAAACACATCTGGCTTCATGCTACTTTCCTCTGACAACGTTATGAATAGGTGGAGGTACAAAGGAAATCCAAATAGGCAGTAAAAATGATTGTCTAAGACTGTAATAACAAAGTGAGTTACTGTCCCTTTATATGGAGACTGTAATAAAAATTCTACCAAACCTAAGTGCAAGTGGTAGTAGCATATGGAATCTTCTGAAATCTTCTGACTCTTGTATTTTTTTTTTCTTTTTAGACTAAAGAATTTATTGATGGAAGTTTACAAAGTGGAGGTAAAATCAGATTTACTTTTTTCTTCATATACTAATATAGTGGTGTTAAAGCTTCAAAATATTTAGTTGGTATGTATTAGATGTCCTTAAGTATGAAATCTTCTTCAATGTGGATGTTTAGCCTGGTTGATTTGCACTATGTTATACAAGTTGAGAGCAAAGTGTTGTTCTCTCCTTTTGCCTCAAAACTGGATAGCCAAAACCTTTGCTCATCTTTTTTCACTTTAACTATGATCTGTGCGTAAGGACTGTCCCTTCTCCAGCAAAGGGACTTAAATCTGCATTGCAGTCATAGGAATACAGATTTTGTTGCTCAAAATCCTTGGAGGAGCAGCCATCCCAGGGCAGCAACAGACAGAATCTAGGTAGTGATCTAGAGTGAAGTGTAAGACCCACCTGTTATTCCTCAGAAAGTATCTTGGTATTGCATAGCTGTTCATAAAAAGGAGAAACTTGAAAGATTTTTTTTTTCCCATCTACACAAGTAGCTTTTTTTTCTCCTCAGGAAAAGTTCTTGTCCATGGAAATGCAGGGATTTCTAGAAGGTAGGAAACTATGCTTTTTGCTTTTATATTTTTGAAACCGTGGGAATATATTTTTTTTCTATTTTTTTTTCTGTTTCTTTTCAGTGCTGCCTTAGTTATTGCATACATAATGGAAACGTTTGGGGTGAAGTACAGGTAAGAGCAAGTGGACACCGCATGGTCGTGTAGCTGACTATTTGTGTGAAAAAAGCTCAAATAAGAGAATGTTAACAGATAAGACATCTGATCCACCTATAGGTGCAACTTTTAAATTTAAGTGGCTTGAGTAAATAATTTTGGAGATGATGTGAATGCTCCCATATTGCTGCATAAGCAAATTGTTACCTGTTGAGACTGAGCAAACACTTTCCACACAGCAGATTTTTCCATTTGTCTAGCACAGGTCTGTCTGCACCCTTCCTAGCCACCTGCAGCTAGTGGAAACAAGATGTTGGCCTAGATGGATTGATGCTTTGCAGGAAAACTGTGTGCAGCAGAGACCCGAGAGGTTGTTGCAGCAGTGTGTTCAAAACGGGCCAGCAAGCTGAGCATTGCAGGTCGGGGTGGGCAAAAAGTGTGTTACCCAGTCACAGTTCTACAGAGCAGTTCCAGGGAGCCCTTAAAGGTTCTGTATTTTCTAAGAACTGGCAATCAGAAGAGAGACTCATCAAACCATAAAGATTTGTCTGTCTTCAGCTGATGTGTCTGTCTTTCTCTCTGTTTTCTTAAGGGATGCATTTACTTATGTTCAAGAAAGAAGATTCTGTATTAATCCTAATGCTGGATTTGTCCATCAACTTCAGGTGATTATTTTTTTCTGGTCAACTCTCAAAAGCCATTTGAATCCTCTTGCTACAAAACAGCCATTTCTACTTACGCTTAATGTATGTGCTAAAAAGATCTTTCAAATCTCCAAAGTTACAGTAGAGGTTGGGAGGAAGAAGGGAGGCTATTTTAGTTCATTAGCCTTGAGCCTTAGAAAAGGAAGCCCTGGGAGGGAGGAAAAATGAAAATCCTGTTCTGGGCAGTGGCTAAGAGGCTCTGGAATAGTTTAACTGATAGCAAGGACACCTCCAAGTAGCTGTTGTGTGCCTCTGAGGTGCCTCTTGGCAGCTGAATTTGTAGATGGTGATAAAATTCATAAGTCTGTAAAAGCAAAATGCCATGAAGTGACTTCATCACCGTAGTTCATGGGTCTGTTGGTTGAGTGACAGGGAAACTTCAGGATAGTGTGCTTAAACAGACTTGCAACGTCCCTAACATTGCTTCGTTGGCTGGTGATATCGTGATTGGAATCTCCTGTTTTTCTTTAAACATCTCCTTTTGAAGAGGAATTTGTGGTTCTGAATGGGTGACGCGTCAGTAGAGAGCAGCTTCAAGACTCATGTGATTTGTCCTTGTAACAAATCTCTGAAGTTGCTGTGCTGAAACCATTTGGTTTGTTTTTGCTGTTTGAATCCCTGCTGGGAACGAGTTATCTAAACATTCTGGCATAATTCTTTGACAAAAGTTTGCTCTTCCTTAAAGCCATTTCTTGTTAGCCTTTGTTTTCTTCCGCTCTGCCCTCCTGACACTTTGTTCATGTCAGAATAGCAAAGAACCGACTTTGAAATCTGTGCTTTCCTGCAAGATACCTCTGATGTGTCCTGGTGAATTCTCTGAATTAGTTCTTTTTTTGCCTTGCAAAGTACTATACCAAGCTAATAGCAATATTAATCATCAAATTCTTTCAGGAATATGAAGCCATCTATCTAGCAAAATTAACCATCCAGATGATGTCACCACTGCAGCTGGAGAGATCGCTCTCGGTTCCACCTGGTACTACAGGTAGGTAGAGAAAATAAGACGGAGTCCAGGGGACATGTGAAGGGGACAGTAAAAGAACCATGTGCTGAGAAGCTGCTTTTCTTTATGGAGAAAAGTGTGCTCTCAGCAAGAGGCAGGGAAAATCCTGTCTCTAAAGTTGAGTCTTTTTAAAAGTTAGAGTCCCTGCAACAAAAAACTGCCCTGTAGTTCTGCTCAAAGCTGCCGCTTGTTATAGCTGCTATTTTCAGGTGTATTCTTCTCCCCTTTTCCTTTGCAGGAAGTTTAAAGCGAATGCATGAGGAGGATGAAGAGCTTGGGAACATGCAAGTGGCAGCAGCACAGAACGGATGATATCCAAGGACACCATCGTTTGTATTGTCAATTCCTGCCAAGAAAGGTGAAGGAAACTCGGGAAAAAGAACTAATAATGAAAAATGATGAACACACACACACACACAGCTTCTTTTCAATTACATGTTGCTTTCAGATGTAAATCTGCCTCTGCAACACACTAAGCAACATTTTTAAGATGTTGGACTTCTTGAATGAATAGATGGCACTGATTGTTTTACTCCTTTTTTACACTTTACAGTTTTATTCTAAACCAAGATTTTTGGACTTGCAAAGACGTATTATTGCAATAATGCACTTTTCATACTTGAAATTTCTTTATTTGTATGATATAAAGTTATTACTTCAAACAAAATGCAAGCTGGGGGGATTTGTTTATAAAGTTATTTGTGTAATTTATAACAAGAGACTTTAGTAAAGAAAAAGTTTGCTAAAATTCACTTTGTTCTCAGTGTGTATTATGACCGTGCTCTTAAAAATGTGGCTTTACAAACTGCACTATGCACTGCTGTTGACAGTTGTGCAACGGCAGTAGTCTGATTTGTATTAACTCTTTACCATGTTAGAACACCTCATTATAAACTGAATCGGTTTGAGACTGATATTCTGAGGCCAAATCAAGAGAAAATACTGTTCTAAGAGACCCTACTTTTATGAAAATTAATATATTTTACCAGAATATTGATTACTTAATAGTCATGCACTAAATTAATATAAAAGCCAGCTAGCAATTTAACACACGTTAAGACTGAAATCTTTCGGCCAGCGTTAAAAAGCTGTGTGTTAAATTAGGTATCAGATGATTTAAATGTTTTAATGTTAAATTAGGTGTCAGTCAGTTGAACAAGCCACTATGGTCCAGCTGCTACTAGAAGATTGCGTCTTGTAACTGGTATTGAAAAAGTAGATCCAAGTGCAGTATTTGCATCATTTGAGTTAAAAATCGGGTTAGTATTTGAGAACCGAGGCACAGAGCACCAGATATCAAGAACGAAGTACTCGCCTCAGCTCCTCTAAAGTGTTAGTTAAGGACACGCATTACCAGTGCCTCAGAGTTCTCCGTTTGGGAATTGTCAAGCTCTTCCTGCTTCCCCGAAGTGCAGGAACAGGCACGGGTTGTGCAAGACAGCCTCAAGTCTGCATCTGTCTGCTTTGCCACTCAGCTTGTGAGATAAAAGGTATGACTGAAATTCTGGCTCCTTCAGAGCCTTGTGTTGACTGAGCAAATTGCAAAGCTGTTAAAATAACCAGTGTGTACGGAAGTATGATCCCGTAATTAGACTATATTTTAATAACGAACAGATGGGCTCCAGACTCTGAATTGATATTAAAGAGGCCCTTGGGGATCTGAGCATCCGGCCTCCTTCCTTGCGCTCTGGCTATCCAGACACATCCGTATCGCCGTCCTCCGTGAAGCTCAGCACGAGCAACTTGCTCTCCAAGGACATGAGCAGCAGCCCCGTCCAGCCGTGAGGAACGGAGCAAGCCAGAAGGCCGGGGGCACCTCTGAAGGCAGAGATGTTCGACCAGAAGGCCCCAATCTGACCCGTGAAGCCGTGAGGAGCGTTTTGGCCTCACTCGGGAGCGTTTGCTGTGTGGGAGCTCCACTCCGCGTTCCGGCCACGCCTGGGACTCGCTGTTCCTCGCTTAGTCACTGCTGCTCCGGCCTCACAGAATCACAGAATGCTTAGGTTTGGAAGGGACCTCTAGAGATCATCTAGTCCAACCCCCTGCACACGCAGGGTCACCTAGAGCACGTGGCACAGGACTGCGTCCAAGCGGGTTTGAAGATCTCCAGAGAAGGAGACTCCACAACCTCTCTGGGCAGCCTGTTCCAGAGCTCTGGCACCCTCACTGGGAAGAAATTTTTCCTTAAGTTCCTGAAAGTTCCTTAAGCCTCCAGCGTGGGGCCCGCGCTGCCTTCCTGGGCGACCTCTGAGGAACAGCAGGCGCCGGGGTGAAGATACCGCCCGCACTGGAACAGTCTGCTACAACAGAAACGGGTGACGCCCGAGGAGGAAATTCTCTTATTGTAAGTCAAGCAAAAAGCGTCTGGGTGAGGCTTTATGGCCTGATAATCCCTTCCCGGGTGCATGGGGAAGGCCTTGTGCACACCAACGGAGGAGAACCAGCGAGCTGAAGCACTTTGTGCTCTGTGCCCTGCTACGGGTGTGGAGCCAGTGCCCTTTTTTCTTCAGGTTTGTGGTTTTTAATATGTGTCACTACGCCAGAAAGCTGGAAAAGTTTTGTTACCTCTTCCAAGAACCCCAGCTTGTCAGTCCCGCAGACCAGCTCAGTGCGCAGGGCTGGTTTTGCAGTTCGGGGCTTTTCTCCTGTGCTCTTGAAGTGACTCTCACTTAAAGAAGCTGCTGGGGCAGCACCACGGCTGCGTCACCCTCCTGGGGCAGCTCGCCCAGGCCACGGGCAGCAGCGCTCGTGGGGCTGGAGCTTCTGCTGACACCAGGATGGGAGCCAGAACTGCCCTTGAAAACTGCTTCCATTTCACAGCCCCTGGGGCCCCGTGGGAAGGGCAGAGCTAACGCAGAGCTGGACCAACCCTCGTGACTCATCTGCCTGGGCCCGGCTCTGCAGTCTGGTTCTGTGAAGCCAGGGGCTGCTGGCGCTTCCCAGGGGAGGCTGTTTCACAAACCAACACGCCTCGTGACTAAGGATTTCCCACCAATCCCCCTTTTTAGCCATTCTGTCACCCCTTACTCATCCCTTCTGGAGTTCCTCCTGCGTGCCTGCCTTGCAGACTACAGCCTTTCGCATCCCAAGGGAGCCAGAGCTTAGGTTTCCTCAAACAAACTGCTCTTAAGCCTTTTACTGAAAGGTTTTTGTGATCCCCTCTGCCTTGGGGTTACCTTGCTTCAGTTGCGGTGTGCTTTCCGAAGCTCCTGAGGCAAAAACAAAGCTCAGAAGTGGGGACAAGGACCCCTCGCTGTGGGTTTACCATATCGCTACAGGCAAAGGGCATCCTGCAGCCAAAACTGAGGCTTTCAGACCAATTCACTTGTGTTATAGTGATCCACGCTGGGTACACAAACAGGTGCTCCTCAGGTATGCTAACCTGTAACTCATAAGGAGGGACCTGGAGTTATTTAGAGGGTGTAAATAGTGCGGAATTCAAGTAACCCACTTAAAATTGGTATAAATTCAACTTTGATGAAAACAGGTAAGAAAATCCACCTCAGACATCTGAGCCTGCAAAACTTCTCTACTTTCAGGTAGTAGTTCAGATTTGGGGCTTGAGAAATTTACTGTTTGAGCAGCTTGCACTCAGGGGGGAGACCAGGGTGGCTGGGGCCAGAGCATGGGGACACGGGAAGCTGCTGAGAACAGGGGCCCTGCCACCCTCTGCAGCTCGTGTCACCGAGCCCGGGCTCTCTCCAGCCTCCCCCATTGCACACAGGGTTGCATGGCCTGAACACAGGGCCCGCTAGCAGAAGAGCAGCCCAGGCTGTGGAACTGGCAGCACAGCTCCGGGCTAGACCCGTATCACACTATAGGCTCACGCTGCATTCCTACCTCTAGCCCAAACACAGCAATATGAAAAACAGAGCAGGTAGATCTGGCAGTCTTCATTTATTCAGCTTAAACAAAGATTTTTTTAAAAAATAATCAATAAATAAAACATAGACATCACCAAGGAAACACTATATTGAGTGGAGTACCGTCTGGATCATTAAATAGAGCCCCCACCATGGCTTAAAGTAGCTCTTTAACGCGAAGAGCGCGCCGGGAGGCCCAGCCGCTCGCGAACAAGACGGGCTGTTCCGTACAAACCTTCGTGTATTTATATAATGCCCTATTCATAGACGCAGGATTTGTCGCTCTCTTCACACAAAACACGACTGTTGAAACAAGGGCTTTGTACATTATTTGCTTGCCAGCAGTGGCAAAAGTGCTAAAATCGTTTTCCCAACATCGTAGCGAGAGGGATGCTCCTAAGCAGCAACGATCCCTTGGGACCAGGGTCTGGGACTTCTCTGCCGGTTGGCAATGCAAAATCCTAAGTGGTGACCAGCAAAACCAGCGTGGCCCTGGCCCTAAGGGTTCAAGTCCAGCACGTTGGTCAGGTGTGTTCAGTGAAGGCCAAGGCTTTACTGCTTTGCACAAACTGGCATTAACTGCCGGTCCCAAACCTCACTCCCATGGAATCTTAGTGGGAGCCCCACTAAAAGGGATATATTCTGCCTGTCAGGCATTCCAGTTTCTCAGTTACCTTTGCCCTGTCACAAACCATGGGTTTGTTTTGTCGGAAAACAAGTAACTACCCTGAAAAATATAGTAAATTATCAGCTAAAGTGCAGGGCCCCAGCAGTATTAAGTATGCATCCATTTACACTCCAAAGTGTCCTCTTTAGTACAACCTGTAAGGATCTCCCCTACCAGTGCTAGCCATAAGACCAATTTTGGAAAATAGTGCCTATAAAACTGTAGGTACACGAACATCAACCGCACACAAGTGAGGTTTCATGGAAAGAACCCACCAAATTCCCATTCCACATCCCTGATCCTGCGCAAGAGCAGCGTCCCTGCGCAGGTCGCATCTTCCAGCGGTGAAGCACAGAGAGGAGCACAATCCCATGAGCTGTACTTTGGCTACCAAGAAAAGAAGCGCAAAACTTTAGAAAAATACAAGGCAAGAAAAAATTTGAGATAAAAATATATACCTTTGGTTAAAAACCATCCCTTTAGCAAGATCCTTTGTAACCCAGCTAGAACAAAAGAAGCTTCACTTTGACTGAACAGTAGTAAAAATTAGTTCTAAGAGCTCATCTCCTACCACAGAGAACCCTTCTAAAATGTCAGTAAGGTTTTTTGCAGGTTTTACACATCTTGACGTTGAGTATTTATAGGGATTGTTATATTTGCAGCAATGAACAATATAAATTTTCCACAAAGAGAAGGTTCGTCGCACAAGCTCCTCCACCAACAGTCCTTACGAAAAGAAAAAATTAAAGACTAAGTTCTTAATTAAAGAACCGTTGAAACATGTAATTTTCTTCAGATACCGAATAGCCAAACTTCTTATAGAAAGCCACGTTTTTTGGCAGACACTCGAGAGTAATTTTGTAACAGTTCAGCCTTTTACTGAGCAATGTAAGGGTGGATGTTAATCTGCAAGACACAGAAAACCAGAGGTTAAAGGAAACAGTCGGAACACTGAATCAATTAACATTTGATTAGCCGAAGTTTTTAGTAGAAGCCACTTTTGAAAACAAACTTAGGGAGATTTAGATTCCTACAAGAAATAGAATCCAAAGTTTCCCTGGGAAAAAACTCGCGAAATGCTTTTATTGGGCCTTTTTCTCTTTTTCCCCTAAATCTCCATAGAAAGCAGCGTTCCACTTCAGGTACCAGCTAGTTTTCCCCATCAAAAACACCCACACGTTTGGGGATGCACCTATATCAGAGCAGGGTGTGAGGCTATGGTAAATGCCTGCTCACACAGAGCAGCCTTCCTCCCGTAACGCCGATGTTTGGGAGCAGCCACTCGGTTTTCCCGAGTCTCCCTGAGCACGCAGGAGAGCTCCCATCCCAAGGGAAAAGCCAATCCCGTGTCCTGCAGGGCAGGACGGGCAGGCAGAGCAGCGAGGGCAGCGCTACCCACAGCGCCCACAAAGGGACAGGCTGGTCGGCACGGCCACCAATGGCCACCACGTCCCCCTGCCACCTCGGCTGCAGCTGCAGCCTGTGCTCATCTCATCCGTGATCCCCTTGGGAAGGCACACGGATACGGGGCTCCTGCCCTGCCTGCTGTTGGCTGGTAGGGAGAGGGAATACTCACAGTTTACCCAGCTGCTTTCCTCTGCACTCCCCGCTTACTACGACGTCTTCTATCCTTCCTCTCTGTGAAAACACAGGCAGGTGTTAGCTCAGGGGCACGCTGTTGTTTTCATTTCCCTCTCGCTCCGTGTTTCTCGCTTGGATTTCCTAACAGGATGCAGACTTCAGGGATTCCCCCCGTGCCAGACACGCTCGTCGTGCCCGTTCCAGCGCCCCGAGCAGGAGCTGCCCTTGCACCCTGGCTCCACGTGTCCGACTGGGGCTCTGCAGGCGCGAGATCCGCAGCCGTCTGCTCCACAACCAAGTCCGACTAGCTCAAAATTTCAGGACAAGAGAACGGGGCAGGCATCAAACTGCTCTTTATCTTAAGCCAAAGCTTCCTTTTACCATTACCCAAGAGAGCAGCACCTAAAAGATGCCTCTGCACTGATGCAGGAGAACATACTTTGTCACACGGTAGCACCATAATAACAAACAGAGGTAGTTTGGGGACAGGATCTTTTTCTTCAGGCTGCAGCTGCAGAACATACCTTTGCACAGGAGTGAGTGAATTTATGTTCTATAACCAGTGTTGCTGTAGCAACAATCTGCCCAAGATTTATATCTTCTATAACAGTAACGTAGTAATCTCCAGATCTCTTCATGTGTTCAAATGTTTCTGTGGGAGCAGACAGACATTCAAATGGTCAAACACTGGCAACAGGTTCTGAACGCACATCACTGAGGAGTTCAGCAGCACAGGCCATGGTGAAAATGGTACCAGAAAGCTCCTGAGCCAACCCCAAAAGAGACAAAATAGGGATAAAGGAGACATGAAACCAATGCCCTTCCTTAGCTGCTAGGAGAACCTTCCTTCCTCAGCATCTGCACCAGCACCGAGGTGGCAGGAGCCACCCCAGCTCTTACATTTCAAGCAAACCAGTGAAATGAGCTCGTAGCTTCATGAGCTCTGGATCATCTTAAAAAGGATCCAGGAGCAGAGAGAAGCCCCTGCTTCGTTGCTGGCACTGCAATCGTTCAGCCAGAACAAGCCATCCCCAGTAACCTGTTACTCTCCTCCAGCTCAAAACCCAATACACAATTTAGCCCTTTGAGGTAGCAGCAGCTGAATCCAAACTGGAGTGACAAAGTCTGCCCTGAAAGATTAAAAAAGTCCCCCTGGCACCAGTCACACACCCAGGTAGATTTGCTTTCGGCATCAATATCTTTTGGCCCCAGCAATCTCTCTGGAAACGGCAAGAAATAATGATATACTCACTGATAAACTGCTCTGGGCTTACAACTCCAGTCTCAGTGAGCTGACCCAGGACCTTAAAAAAGCCTGTTATAAAAGAGAAGAGGGGAAAAAAGAGATTCAGTGAGGTATAAAGACACACAACTGGCTCCAAGAGTACGGAACAGCCCGCGACGGCTGCCTGGAGCCCCACGGCACCATCTAATTGCTGGCAGGTAAAATGGTGCATTCTGCATATTGTAAAAGTAGACCGTAATCTTCAAAATCAAAGCCCATGCCTTGAGCTATGCTCAGGGATCAGCTAACGAACCGGCAAACTGCGACTTGAGTACGGCCGAAAAAAGACACTTGCATTCAAACAAGAAATGGATAAGCCTGACGTTATCCAAATACTCTGCTAAACGTTCAGGACAACTTTTTTTTTCCCAATTTTCAGATCTGAAGAAACCTAAAAATGCTGGTTTACATTATTTTAATAAAGGGAAGAATAAGAACAGCTATATTCCCTATCCCAAAGGGTGGTGAACAGAAATCAAGGATTATCTGTAAGATTTGAGTTTGAAGATTGGTTTCCACACTTATTCACAGAGTAGAAGCAATTCTGAACGTCACCCAGCACACCAGCAACCATTCTGATGCCAAGGGCTCAGATTCCCTTCCGATAAAGGACCCAGAGCAGCTAAAAGAAGCAATCCTTAACTTCTGAGATACCTCAGGAACGCACATTACCTGGTCCAGCACCCAGCTTGGGCCTGGGATGCCCATTGAGCAGGACCCTACCTCGATTTAAGTCCGCGGTGCAGAGCGGTCTCATAACCAGGCCATCCCCCGGGTCCAAGGGGGAAATGGCAGGGGAAAACGTCGCCGTGTTCTCGCTCCAGTCGAGCTCGTGGAGGATGCTGGGGTCAAACATCGGCGTGTCGTCCGGCATCACGGCCGCCACCGGCATCATGGCTGCAACGGGCTCCTGCAAGAGAGCGCACAAGGGACCTTCTGCTTTGCCATCGTTTTAACGGCATTTTTAGATCCTTTTTCTCGGTTATACTGTGCTCCCTGGGATGCGACGACAGGTAGGTGAACCAGAACTTGGTCACTTTATCTTTCCAGTGAAGCTAAACGCCACCAGAGCGGGTTAAGCAAAGAGCACACGCTATCTAAAGTCAACACAAACACAGCTTTGATGGTTGGGCTATGGAGTTGCTGGTGTTCCTTCAGAAGGAAAATAAAATAAACAAAAAGGCAGCTAAGGCATCGACTAAGATATTTAGCCTCTGCATCAGTTTAAAGAGAAAACACTGCTAAGCTCCTGTGAACAGAGTCTAAGGTAATTTGTGTAAATATTCCTCAGATTTTAAACTGGGGGTAGGACTAGCGCAGTTTTTAAACCAGGCTCATTACGTGTAAACATCCAGTCCCTCAGCCAAGCCACGGCACACATGAGAACACAGATAGTCCAAGAGCTGCCTCGTGTCCATGAAACGTTTTCCACGCAGTCGTGTTTGCTTTGTGTGTTTACAAAGCCCAACGCCACCTCAGCTATAGAGCAGTGCCTTATTGTCCATTAACAGATAAAATGTAAAGCTGCCAAAGCCACGTGGGCCACCTGTTAAAGATTAAAAAGAGAGAGTGGGAATTGCGTATTGTTTGGGATTAGGGAGACGAGGAAGCAGAGGGATATATTGTATAATTGCTAGATAGGGGCAAATTACTCCCACTTTCTCATTGGTGGAGTAACTGGTGAGGCACCTGGAGTCAACAGAGCTTATCGCAGCACCCCCTCCTGAAACTATACTCCAAATTAACTTAATCACAGAAGATGTGCTAGTTGCACACAGCAACAAGAAAAAACGGTCAGGGACCAATACTTTTCCAAGTAAGATATATTATGATCCCAGGAAGCTGCCTAGAAAGCGCGGAGGATGCTCTCTGCAAAGCGCTTCACTGCAGCAGGCAAGTCTGGGAACTGAAGGCAGATCCGGAAACACAGCTGAAACGGCTTCTTCAAGGAAAAAAAGTCATCTTTTTCTTATGCCACCTACTGGTGTACATGGGCCTTTAAATCCATACTCCCTTAAACAACCTGAGATGTAAACGTGAAAAACAAACTAGTTAAATAGGAACAGCAATTCTCATTGCACGTTAGTTGAGAAAGGGAAATGATAGGGAAATGTACAAAGAAAAATATCTTCCTACAGATGGAGAATAGGAATTGAGAGTCAATTTTTCGAGTGCCAGGTTTGAGTGTCACTGATCAGATAACACGAGCTGATACACGGGGGACCGCGGACCCACAGCCAGGGTTTTATTTATGCCAGTGCTACGCAAACCTAAAGCCTCCCTGGTTAAAGCAGCTCACCTGCCATCTCTATTTCCAGACCTCGGCCATTCCAGTGTTGCTATTTACCCGTCCGTTAAAAAGCCCTCCCCAAATCCATGATTTTCCCACAACTCCATGCAGATAATGTTCTGCTCGGAGTGTACACGAAGCTCACGCGCATCTCAGTTCCGATTACGGGATACTAAGTGCGCGTGTGGCGAAAAGAGCACACGAAGGAAATGAAAAACCGATATTTTCAAGCAGCCGGGGTAGTTTGATGCACGGCGATGACCCATGGTTATTTTGCAGCCTCCCGTGGGTGCATGCGTGGGTTGCGCCAGCGGCTCCACGCGCGTCCCGGAGCCGGGAACGGCGCGGGAAGGCGCCGGCTGAACCACAAACTTCACGGAGAGCCGGGGCCCGTCCCGAGGGCCTGGCCCGGCGGCCCCGGAGCTCCCGGGGATGCTCCGCGCTGCGGGAAGCGGCACCCGCCGCGCCGGGGATGCGCCCGGGAGCCGCGTGGGGACGGGGCGCCCGCAGCGCGCGGGGACCTCCCC
>NW_010587750.1:74564-86245 GCF_000705375.1 Tinamus guttatus | reverse complement strand
AGGCGGGGGAGAGACGAGTGGGGAGCGGCCTAGGCCGCGGGTAGATGCCTGTGGTGAAGGCGGCCGGGCCTCGTCCCGGCCCGCGGAGCCCTTCCCGCCTGCCCCCCTCCAGCCCTACCGCTTCTCTGTGCCCTCCGGCCCCTGAGCTGGGCCGGTGCCAGCCACGAGGGAAAGCACCTGTCACTTGTAGATTTATTTTTTTTCCACAAAACTTGGCTTCTAGTGAATTTGCCCATGCTCAGGTGCACGGTTCCTCGCTTCCCCTCTTGATCTATGGGCACATGGTTGCTGTGTCACTGCTTCATCTGTCCTTACCTGTTTTTGTTTATTTTACAGTTTTATTTTAGCTAATTTATTTCTTATTTTAGCTGCCTTTCTCATAAAGATTTTGATATGTGTTCAGACAGGCCCCAGGGCTTTTCTCCTGGAGGAAATGTAAAGCCTGGGCCTAGGCCCATGGGGTCATTAACCATCTACAGGTGGTGTGGAAGCCGCCTGTCACTAGGCAGGTCCCCCTGTGTGACTGCTCCGTGTCTGTGCAGGTTTCAGGTGGATTTGGACCCAAAGGGCCTTCCAGGAGGCTGCTTGGCTGTGTTGAGCTGCTCCCCTCCAAATCCAACACTCGCTGCCACTTGGGAGGGCCCCTGTGGTGAGACGGATCCGGTGAACACGCTCTACGAAGGTTCCTTTTGTGCATGAGAAATTGCAGGTGGCAGCAGCTTTAGTCACAACAGCCCCAGGTGCTTTGATGGTTTCCAGCTCTGGCGGGTTAGTTTTGGAGGCACCGTTACTCTGGGTCAGGGATAGCTGCAGGGATGGGCTGTGGCAGGGCCAGGAATGGAGTGGGGGGGTGAATTACTTTTTTTTCTTCTTTCCTTTTCCATTAAAAAAAAAACATACAAAAAAAAACCTTTTAGGGATCACTTTGAGGTTTCTGCCTTATGAATACCCGAGGTCAAGCCACGCGTGTTGCCTGGAGCAAGAACAAGATAATTACGGGTGCTCCTGAGGCATGAGTTTCATTTTCCGTGTTTCTCCCTCGTGTTTCACCCTCAGCATGAATCATGCTCTGTTGTCGTGGAAACAATCAACATTAGAATCACAGAATGCTCAAGGTTGGAAGGGACCTCTCGAGGTCACCTAGTCCAACCCCTGCACACGCAGGGTCACCTAGAGCACGTGGCACAGGACTGCGTCCAAGCGGGTTTGGAAGATCTCCAGAGAAGGAGACTCCACAACCTCTCTGGGCAGCCTGTTCCAGGCCTCTGTCACCCTCAAATTATTTATTCTTCTGTTTCCCTTCTGCAGCCCCATAGTGACAAGATGACACCTGTGACACCGCTGCCAGCCTTTCGTTGCATGGGTAAAATGCAGACTGTGTGTGAGCTTTCCCCCTCTTTTCTTTTCCTTGAAGTACAGAGAAAACTGTGATGGGAAGGATCTCATCCATGCTAAAGGATGAATAACGCGTCCTGCTCCCGTACGTTAAAGGAAGCTGGAAAGTGCTGCCAGGGCTGGTTAAATGGAGCAATTGAGTGTGGATGTGTTGCCACTGGGTGAAAAGTGTCCGGGGTGGCTCAGCTTAATTCCCCCCCTGAAATCTTTTCTTCTATGGCAAGGTTGGGCTGATGCAAAGTAGATGTTGCGTTTTACCCAAGGAGCTGTGGAAAGCCAAGAATTGCTAAAACGAAACCTCACGAGCGCGCGGATGACCACAGGGGGTCAGCCCAGCTCTCCTCAGCAGGGCTCGCTGTAGGATCCGTGCGGCAGCGGTGCCTTTTGGACCGGGCTCGTCCACATCCATCCTCCCGGTTCCCGTCAGCCGGCAGCGCAGGAGCATCCTCACCCGGGAGATGCATCTGAAGGACCCTCAAACCCGCGTCCGTGTCAGCAGCCCCGGAGCGCTTGGCGGCAAAGCAGAGGGATCGACCTCCCATCGAGGGGAGGCTCCATGCACTTCACAGCCTCCCTGAGGCCACCTGAACCTCGGGTGAAACCAGAACCGGCCCCACAGGGAGCCCCGGCCCAGGGCTGCTCTGGGGCTCTCTCCTCTCCCCGTGGTGTCACCAGCGCCGCTCGGCGCCTCCTTAAAGGTCACGCAGCGAGGGCCAACGGGTGAGCTCCCTACGGCCTCCGGAGCCAGGATTTGGTTGCTAGAGAGCAAGGGGAAAGCTAAAATAATACATTTCCACGTGTGTCACAGATGCGCTCGTCTCCACCAGCTCCGCTGCGGCAGATTTTGTTGCGAGGGAGGGAAAATCAGGAAAAAAGCAGTGAATCGCTGCTCTGTGGCTGCTCCACGTTCCCCGGCACTGGAACGAGGCGGCTGCAAGGCACGGAAACTGCGGGTTCGTGGCTGTGGGAAGGCAGCCATGCACTTGCTTGGTGTAAATGTCTTAGCCTGCAACACACCCTGCTTTATGAGGAGAGAAAAAGCGCTCTGCTTTCGTCTGGCCCTATGACACAATGCACCAGGAACGGCTAAATCCTCGCCACACTAAAATTGTTTACGTTCTGTTTTGGAAACAGATGCTCAGGGCTCGCCAGTCCCAGGGACTGGTGTCTTTGGCTCTCTTAAACCTCCCCTGGATGAGGCTATAGCCCCTCGCAGCTGAACAAGAACGGGAATGTCCAAGGTGCCCGGAAGGAATGCCTGGAACGGCTCGGTGTGCCGGGAGAGCGCGGCGGCGCCGATGGAGGGAGGACACGGACGTGTCTCCCGGAGGGATGCCCGGGCCTTGGCAGGCGGGTGATGAACTGAAAACCTGCTGGAGCTCGACAGAGCTGCAGGGAGAATCCGGCAGCAGCGGCGCGTGGCCGTCTGGGATGTGGGAATTGGGGTTTCCTGGGCGCCTACGGGAACATTAGTGCAGTCATGAAAGAATTGCGTCTGGGACGTGCCTACCTCGCCGGGAATGATTGTCCAATCTTTAGCTGAGAAGCCAAAGATGATTTAACTGCAGAGGAAAGGGAAGTGTTGGAAAATACAGGTGTGGGGGAACTCCCGGCTGGAGCTGGTGTCTCAGCAGCCTGTGGAGACTGAGGGATGTGTGTCCTGCAGCTTCAGGTTGTCTCCTCTCTCCTGCCTGTGGCCCAGGAACAACTTTTGTGCGGGAAATCCCACCTGAACCTAACACCATCGCTGCTCCTAGTGCTCCCTTACCCCAAACCAGAGTCTGAATCCTGCACGGAGCATTGAAAAGCAGCCCCAGCAAGAGACCTGTGCTCCACCGCCGTACCGCACAGCCTGGCATGCAGCTCTTTTACAACTTTCAGGCTTTCCTTGGCTGCTGCAAGCACAAACAGAGCTAATCCTGGCTCCTGCTTCCAGCATGCAGGATCTGTCGCCCGAGGGCCCCGTTGCATGGGAAGGAGCCGCGAGGCCTCACGGTCTTGGAGCTGCAGCCCTGGAAAGGCACCAGGTGGGATGGCAGCGCCGTGGGGAGGGACGTGCGGGGCAGGACGGGCACTGGGCCGGCTGTGCGGGTGAAAGGTGGCCCTGGCTGTCCCCCAGGCCCTCCGAGCCCATGGATCACCGAATCCCTAGCTCTCCTGGCAGGGAACCTCGGCCGTGCGCCGCCGGAACGCCGCGGGCGGCTGCTGGAAGCGAGCGGAAGCCGAGTCCCCTTCACCTCAGCGTCCGCCCGGGCTGCGCTCAAACTCTGCGGGGTTTTTCCTTTATCCTAACGGGCAGCCGAGCAGGCTGGAGTGACGATGGGATCTGGGATGGGCAGGTGCCAGAAGTGCTCCTGGCCAGAAGGACCTGCACAGCGGTGCCTGCGGCTGCCAGCCCGCGTGGGGCAGACCTGCCAAGAGAGGCTTTGGGGCGAAAGAACCATGCTCTATTCATGCACTTTATGTTTTTTAGTACATATATGTGAAACTCCCTCAATTCCCACCATCTGCCAAATCTGGCTGAAATTGGCTACCCATTGAGGAGTTATTTAATTTCTTTTTGCCTGGGCTTGCAGTCTGTTGCTCTGTTCCGGGATTAAGGAATAAGAGGAATAATGGAGCGGCTTTTATCCCTTCCCACGACCTCTGGCCGCTTCTCGAGGTGAAGGGGGAGGTTTTGGGGCAGGCTGGAGCTGGGCTGCTTCATTGGCTCTGCAGTCCCCCCTCTGTCACGTCTCTTAGGGTTTGTCCCGGAGCCGACCCGCTGCCTCTCCCCAGCACCAGTGGAGGGCAATTCCCAGCTGGAATCACCGCTGTCACTCAAGTTTCCAGCCTGGAGAGTCGCCGACTTGTTTCACATCCCCCTTTTCCCAGGCGGGAAGTCCAGATACGGCTCCGGTGCTGACTGAAAGCCAAAACCATTTTCCAAAGGAGCAGATGCTTTATTTGCTGGGCCTGCCCCCGTGCACCGGTGCTGGGCACCGCCTCGGCCGGGCCCGGCGTTTTGGTGGGTGTTTGAAGCCTTTTTCAGCCAAGGGCCTTTTCAGGTCACCCAGTTCCCGGGCTGAGCTGGGCCCGCAGGTCCGGGCGCCCCGTGGCGCGGGTGGCATCGCTCCGCGGAGGCAGTTCCCAGCCTTTTGTCTTCGGAGCTGTGGCTCAAAGGCAAAGCTTGCAAAACTGTTTCAGCGTCTGACAGCTCCTGGCATCTCCGAGTTGCTTTAAAATACGGCTTTGGCTTCCTCACATTGCTGGGATCTCAGAAAACCTTCTGATGCTGCTTGGTCAAGCTAAGAAAAAGGGAGAAACCCCCAGCGCAGCCTCAGCAGCCTCTGACCCAGCCTGGGCCCCAGCACCCGTGGGAGCGGTGAGCGGGTGCAGCCTCCTTGCCACTTTGAGGCATGAATGTGGCCCAAATTTCTCTCTCTCCCCAACATCTAGTTTGCATTTTCATATATATATATATATATTTAAGGATGGGACTGTGGCTTTTGCTCTCCTGGAGCAGCCACTAGTGATAGGATGCCGCCGGGAGCCGTCCGGTTGCTGCTTCTCCCTCCCTGGCATCTGGGTCGTGCCCAGAGACTGTTTGCAGAGACGTGCTGAGGATTTGGGGGGTTCATGGATTTATTTTGTCTTTTCCAGGGGTCTTGCAGTGCTGAGGGCGGGATGATTCCCCATCGGAGAGCGAAGAGCCCCTTCCTGCGTGGGCTGACACATGCGGTTAGCAGGGGGGGATTCTCTCATGGCCAATAGGGTTGTGCTTGCACTGCAGTCTCTTCTCGGGGTGGCTTATTTTGTCTTTTCCAGGGGTCTTGCAGCACTGAGGGTGGGATGATTCCCCATTGGAGAGCAAAGAGCCCCTTCCTGTGCGAGCTGACACACGCGGTTAGCAGAGGGGGATTCTCTCATGGCTAATAAGTTTGTGCTTGCACTGCAGTCTCTTCTCAGGGGTGGTGTTTATGGAAAAATGCGTGTGCAGGGTCAGTTTTCCAAAGCCTTGGGGAATTTTCTACCCTGGAGGCCTCAATAATCAGCCAAAAAGATGCCAAATCAGGAGGGGCAGCCACACAAGCAGCCCTGAGCAATGTCAGGTGCAGGGACCGCGCTGTGAGGACACGTTCAGGCTGATGCCTAAGGGGGTTGCGGTGGCCTGGCCACCTCCATGGCAAAGGGAGGTGCTCCCAGGAGCAGAGTGAGACACGCGGCTTGTTCAGCTGGGATGTGCTGGGGTGGTGGAGCAAGAGCAGGAGAGCCCAGGAGGGGCAAAGATGAGACACAAACCTGCAGGTGAGGGGAAGGTTGAGTGAACAATTACGTAGCTACAAACTGATCATGGAAGGAGGTTTTGTTTTGTATTTTTTTGTATTTTTTTTGTTTTTCTCTCTCTCTCTCTCTCGCTCTCTCTCCACAGAACGGCTGAGGTTGGCAGGGACCTCTAGGGCTCATCCAGTCCAGCCCCTGCTCCAGCAGGGACACCCAGAGCAGGGGCACAGGGCGGCATCCAGGCGGGTTGGAAGATCTGCAGAGAAGGAGCCTCCACAGCCTCCCTGGGCAGCCTGTGCCAGGGCTCTGGCACCCTCACAGGAAAAAGGTTTTTTTTTCCCTCAAATTCAGCTGGAGCTTACACGCTCCCCTCAGGTACTTGTACATATTTTTCCAGCTGTCAGCTCCTGGCTGGGGTTTCTCCTGCCCTGTGCTGGGTTTTGCTGTTTTGGGGTTTTATTTTGCAAGCTTGGCCTGGGGCTGCACCAGGGGCTGCGCGGGGCTCTGCTGCAGCGCGCTCAGAGCACAAGAACCAGCCTTGAAACTGCGCCTTAAATAAAAGATTTTACTTTTATTTAAAATAAAATGCATTTATACATAGTCTTGAAACCGCAGACTACCAGAAGGCAACACTGATCACTCCTAGGTGGGGTGGAAGAGCCCTCACCGTTAGCGTTAACTCTGCACCGGTGTCAGATGCGGGGAGGTCCTGGCCCCGTGAATCACTGACTGGGTGTCGTGGCACAGCTCCGAAGTCAAACTTAATTTAGATAAAAACATGGGGCTGAAATGGGGGGATTCAGTTTTCAGGTGGCTCCCCTTATCCCTTACAAGCATGCTATAGTTAATGCTGATACACCAGATCTATGCAATATTCTAGCTGGCTTGTGAGACTAGTTAAAAAAACTGTACAATTTTATAAAATTTGTGTTTTTACATTAGTTACACAAAACCTATACTTCATAGACCTTTACTTCATATTGAAATGAAAAAAGTTTGCATATCATAGGCAGAACAGTGACTATGCTGGTGAATACTAAAAGTGTCATAATACAATATGGTGTAAAAATTAAAAAAAAAAAACAAAAGACAATATAAATGATTATCAAAAGGGAAGTTAACAAACAAACCAAGCTATAACAGACAGACTACCAGAAGGTTGTTTTTAAGGCCACACGCAACTATCTTCAAAATAATGTCAGGCACCTGTAGCAGTCCTGGTGCACGTAGTGTGAAAGTAAAGATCAAAATGCTACTTAGGGAGGGCACAACTTCAAAACAGGAGGTCAAATTTACAGAATAAAAACAACACAAAAGGAAATAAAACACTCATGCATTAAACATGATAAATAGACTTCATATAGCTTAAGCCCTGGATGGCTTTTAAAGAAGATGGCTTAGAGTTCTCTTGGAAATTTGGCTGGTTTAGGTCAGTCACATCTTATGCTGATCTGCCCATTGCAGTTTGTATCTAAGGGCTACAGGCAGAGCCACCTGGCCCAGATACTGTCTTGTTATAGCAAATTAACAGAAGTGCTCATTAGTGCACACAGATTAACTGGTCTGGTAATGCAAAAATTTTCATGATAAAAAAGATACATTTCAAGCTTACTTTATTAAGCAGCATATTTCAAATAACAGCTTCTTAAAGTTAAATATTAATATGGCCATGGGGTTTCCTCTCAGTTTACAGTACGTGGAACTCACACCCAACCACTGGTGAGTTTGTAGAACATCTCTTCATCTAGGCTCTCGTTCTGATCCTTCGCTCGTGTCGACAGGAAGATGTAGCCCCCGATGAACTCGTGAACCACCTTGCAATCCACCTCCGTGCAGATGAAGGACACCCGGACGTCGTCCGCGAACTCCACCGTTACCTGGGGAGCAGAAACGCCGCGTCAGCCCCCTGCGCCCGCCAGAACAGGCCACAGCGGACCACGCTATTCCTCCCGGCCTCCTCCTCCTCCACTGAAGAAGACACCCTTTGCGCTGTCCAAACAGCCGTGTGCATCCTGGCGCAGAGGTTATTGAGGTACAGAAATACCTTTTATTGCTGGGGAGGAACAATTCTCCTGGGCCCCGGGGTACCTGCAGCCTGTGTCTGCACCTCTCCCTTGCCAGCAGACGTTTGTATTTCCTGTGCTCAAAGAGGACCAGAGACCAGACAGAGAATTGTGACGGGCTGGGATTGGCTTCCAGGTGACCCATTTTCCCAGCAAGTGTGTTCTGGTTTTGTCACATGAAGTTCTGCAGTAGAACTTGGTTTCTTTATTTGCACGGGGGGAACTCTTTTTGCAGTAACTAAATAAACAATCCATTTCTTGATGCCCGTTATTTTGCCCGTACCCCAGCACTGAGCTCTGCAGCCCGGGAAGCTGCGGAATTCCCAAGTATCTGAACTGAGCACTTGGGATATCGGGGTTTGCAGAATGGGACAGAACAAACGCTCTGAGGCAAGGGGGGTTGAGCAGGGGGTCTCATCAAGCCCCACACGTGTGAGAACAACCTGCAAGGATCACAACCGTGGCTGGGAATTTTCATCAGGTCTTGCCCTGAGAAGGACAACAAAAGGGGGCTGCAGCCGCTCGCAACAGTTGGGCAAAAGCCCATCGCGGAGCCCGGTACCGCTTCTCAGTAGCTACACAAAGTCTGAGCTGCCCTTCCATGTAGAAAGACTAAGTACATTTATGCCATTAGTAAGAACTGGGTCGGGTCTGAATTTTAACAAAAATTTGATTTTTTTTTTTTTTGGCTCCCTTTCTGTGGGTGTTCATATGGACTGGAAAAACCTGTGAGGCATTAAGCATCTGTGTGGCTCAGGTAAAGAAAAACCCTGTTTGTTTCTGTTTTTAGGCTCAGACTGAACTCCAGCAGAAGTTAGGACAAGCTCTACTAGACCTTAGAGGAGGGTGGAAGGTGGAGGAACAGAAATTATTTCACCTTGATGCAGAAGATTGTCCTCCTAGAGCCACCTCCAGCAGAAGAGGTAAAATCTTTAAAACACCACAGGGTTATTTGGCCTGAGCCATCTGCCTGCCCCCTCGAAGCAGGCCTGGGCAACGCAGAGTTTTCACTGTCATCCCTGGGCTTTGCAGTGGTCAAAAACAACCCACCCCCCTGTCTGAAGGCTCCTGAATCACCCTCCCTGCACAAGTAGAACTGCCCCTGAAAACCAAAACTGGATCTGCTCTGAAAACGGCAGCAAAACAAACGGTCTTTTCAAAAGCCGACTTAGCAAAGTCAGCTCAAAACCAAGACAGTTTGTGAAAGCAAGAGCGGCTTCTTTTTCATGCACCGACCCCCAGGGAATGGGGTGGGTGCAGAAGGCCCCGCGGGCCGCTCACCATTTTGATCTCCCAGTTGACGTTCCACTGCTTCATGTTGCTGAAGCGCCACGTCTTGACGGCGTCGCCCGTGCTCGCGTCCATGCGGATCAGCCGGTTGTAGGCGATTCCGATCAGCTCCTCCTTCTTGCCTCCCTGGAACCTAAATATGGGGATGAATCACAGAATCACAGAATGCTCAAGGTTGGAAGGGACCTCTCGAGGTCACCTAGTCCAACCCCCTGCACACGCAGGGTCACCTAGAGCACGTGGCACAGGACTGCGTCCAGGCGGGTTTGGAACAAAAGCAAGCCTTGGGCAGAGATCAAAATATTTTAAATTCAGCAACTGAATTAACTTATAAAACATGATACAAGGTGATTAATACTCTTTAATTTCAGTTCCAGTGCAACTTGTTATCCTGGGGCTAAGGACAGGTCCCTGGATGTGTTTTGCATTTGCATTTCCTAAGCTCTATGTGGAAATCTCTGCCTGAAGTGACAGGTTTGTACTGTCCTGACAAGTCACTGGCAGCAAGTGTAGCCCAAGTATGTGATCCGTAACTACAGCCATCTCTGGAAAACTCAGAATAATAAACACACTCTTGATATTTATCCATGAAATACCGCCTGGTGGTGCGCAGACCCACTGACCTTGCAATGAAATGCGTGATGCCGAATTCTGGCAGCGACTGCCAAGCTTGAATAAATCGCATCTTGGCTTCGATGAGACTCATCTGCGCCACGTTCTGATGGGCCTCCAGGATCCGCGCCGTGATCTGCGTGTGAGGAGACACCGGCCTGAGGGGCCGCCGCAGCGCGCGCCATTTTTTTAACCCGGGAGCGGGACACCCGCGCGGGCGGGAAGCGGCTGGGAGCGCCCGGGGAACCGTGCGGGTCAGGAGGTTGTTAACAAGGTAGGTGATTTACAGCTCGTGTGTCATCAGGCACCGGGCAGGGACGGGGCCACGGCTGCCACCGGTACCCAGCGGGTGAGCGGGGACACGGAGCTGCTTTTACTGGGCACCCGGACACGTGTAAAAGCAAACATCGACCTGCAGGCACCGGGGATTCAGGCTCCTCTAGTTAATCCACCGGGGTACATTTCTGCTATGAGAGTCCTAGTGAGGGGCTTTGCATCAGGAATCACTGTGGAGCAATAGGAAAAACAACAGGGGCCCAGGTTTCTCAGCATGTTTTCATACTCTTTAATTACTACTTTCAAAACCAAGGGTGTTCTAGTCTATTTGAAGTTACAACTATGTTATTTTTTTTTAATCTTAATTTTCATCGTTGCTGTCACTTACCAAGTCTCTTACATAGCCTGGCTGTAGATGGCAATGCGCAAAAAAAAGAAAAGGAGGCAGAAAGAAAAAAAAAAAAGCGATCAGAAATATGGCAACAAAGCAAAGAAAAAGTGTAAATTATCTGCAAATCAAAGGTCAAGCAAAAACCATGCACAATTTCTTAGGCGGAAAAGCAGCCAGAGGGAAGGCAGGCGGGAAGAGGGCAGGAGCGAGCACAGAGCCGGCCCTGCCGGAACGGCACCGGGTCCCGTGGGGCCAAATTCCTGTAACAGCGGCTTTGAGCCCGGCAGTGGCCACAGGGAAGGGAGAAACTGCAGCATCAGGGGCCAGTTCCTGTCCTCACCCTTGTCACAGGTTGAGGTTGGCAGGGACCTCTAGGGATCATCCAGTCCAGCCCCTGCTCCAGCAGGGACACCCAGAGCAGGGGCACAGGGCGGCATCCAGGTGGGTTGGAAGCTCTCCAGACAAGGAGCCTCCACAGCCTCTCTGTGCCAGGGCTCTTTCCCCCCCGTTTCTGCAGACTCAGGGTTCCTCCTTGGCACAGGAGAGGCCTCCAGCAGAGCAGCTGCTCCCACATGTGGCACCGGGATGCTCTGCCGGAGGCCGCGCTCGCCCCGGGGCTCTCCCGGGACGCAGGTCGCCGTGCGGAGCGGCCCGAGGCCGCCCGGCCGGGCCAGGGCTCACGTGTGGCCACCGCAAACGGGAGGCTGATTTTGTTTTTTTTTTGCATTTATGACTTGCCACGTCCCAAAATGGATCTCCCAGCCCTATCCTCCTGCAATGATAGCGTAGAGAAAAAAATCCAGTACACCTAAGTCCTTAAAAATACTCAGCCCCATAGTAAATCACTCAGTTCTCAGCAGGCCGGCAGGAGGAGGAGGAACTGAGCACTGACACGTGGCGGGACGGAGCGCTCCGGCCGCGGCGGCAGCAACCCCCGCGCGCAGGGCTGCTCTTCCTCCTCCTCCTCCTCCTCGGCCGGTGGCTTTCCGGCCTGCATTCCTGGCATTCCCGGTCCCTCCCGGCCGCCCCGGCGCGGGCGCTGCTCCGTGTCCGCGGTTCCACGGCCGCTGCGTTTCTGCCGAGGATGCTGCACGCCCCGGTTCTGCACACTAGTGTTTTTCCAGGGGCCTCCATCTCCCCGAGGACAGGCCTAGAAGGCGCTCTGTGTGTTACACCTGGATATCGATGTAGCCTCTCCTCCCTCCAAGTGGATATAAAGGCTTATTCAGAAGAATAATAAGGGCTATATAAAATCTAACTGCCCTGCCAGGAAATCATCATGCCGTGCCAATAACACGTTATGTTTTTCCTGCTTCTCTGAGCCCGCAGCCTTCTGGGTTTGGAGGGCTCGTGCGCGGCCCAAGGGCTGCTCCTCTCGGGCTCAGTGACCG
>NW_010587750.1:63727-74549 GCF_000705375.1 Tinamus guttatus | reverse complement strand
CGTGCCCGAGCGCGGGGCCGGCGGGAGGGCCGCACAACAGCGGAGCTCTGTCATGCACCGCGCGGATACAGTGGGGGATTCAAGCACGAGCCGCAGGAATTCAAAACGAAGCAGCGTTTTTGAGGCCTGGCATTTCGAAGCAGTGAAAGAGCAAAGAGAGAAATATGCAAAACATGTTACAGCCAAGTCTAAGGCAGCGCCAGCAGCTACTCTGCTCCTGCGGATTCGGGGGTGAGCTCTGTGCACATCCGTGGTTCTAATCCCGGTGCTGAGCACTGACTGCATCTCGTCACCGCCTGCTCTTAGACTTGAGCAGCAGGAGCGATGGAAAAGCGCTCCAGAAAGGTATTTCATCTAATTGGGCCCCACTGCCTGGGCTCTCCCTGAGCCTATGAAGCAGAACCCAAGTCAGGGCTTGTTCCATCCCCACCGCGGACAACCGTCCGCGCTTCGCTGTGCACATCCCGTCCGGAGACACGACCTCGGCAGCAGCCAGGGTGGAAGGGGGGCTCCTGGCGGTACCGACCCGCGGTGCCGAGGGCCCGGCAGCGCCGCCAGCACCGACCTGCTTGTTCTTGTACTTCTTCAGGTAGCGAGGAGACACCAGGCACTCGGGATTGATGTCGGTCGTGATCTGCTCCGGGATGAGCTGCGGGTCGGGGTTCAGGTGCTGCATCTTGAGGAAGGACAGGATGTTCTGCACCTCCAGGCTGTAGGAGCTGTCGGCCATGGTCTTGCCCTTGGAGGCGAGCCGGCACGCTGCCATCCAGTTGGCGTACTGCCTCTCCTGCGCATGGAACAGCATGGATCCGTCACGGAGCCGCACGGGAAGGAGAATGAACCGTGGGGAGAAACCAAGGGCAAGGAGCAGCCGTGGGGAGCCCGGCCTGGCACACGCGCTCGCGTGCGAGTCCTGGCCTGCGCAGGATGGGACAGCGGGGGCAAAAGGAAAGCGGGCGGCCGCGTAAGGGACAGACTTACGTTATCGCAGCGAAGCCAGATCTCATTCATCCCCTCTGCCACTGGGATCAGGAGTTTGATGTTAAACTTCTGACCAGAGATGTTCACATCAGGGGTAACTTCACACCCTGCAACGAGGGGGCCAATGTTTAACACGCGTGCGAAGACGTACACTTTAAAAAGGAAATAAAGGGAAAAGCCGGCACTCCAGCAGCGGTGTCCAGCAGCATCTCGCTGCTGCAAAGGTCTTGCCCCACATCTGGCAGGACAAATGCTCCATGATGCAGGGAAGAAAATACTACGGACATCTCTTTCTCCAAGGGAAAGGAAAAAGGGGGAGAAGCAAGAAGTGAGTGGAAGCAGCGAAGCCAAAGCTGCGGCGCTCCCACATCCCGGTTCCCGCTTCTCCCCTCCCTCGGCCGCGGCTCTGGGCAGGACCCCGGGCAGCTGGGCTGACCCTGGGGGCTGGAGGCTCCTCGTCAGCCCGGGCTCCGCTCCCGCGCGGCCCCGGGATGCTTCCCAAGTGCCGTCACAGCCCACACGCCGGCAGCTCCCAAAAAGGTATCGGAGGCGACTCCAGGCCGCGCGGCGGCTGCAGCTGGAGCTCTCTTGGCACCGCGGCTGCTCCTGCCTCCGTGGAAAGAAAAAAAAAAGGGTCTCTCGGAGCAGGCAATTTTTCCCTTCACATAAGAAAGGCCAGCAGCGGAAGGAATGCTGAACACCCCGTGCCCGAGCAGCACCAAAACTACCGCTGTGCTCGGCGGGCACCGCTCTGCGCCCCGGCCGGGGCCACCGCCAGCGCTCAGAGAGGGCATGAGCGGGAGGAATCACCGAACCCACAGCCTGGCATCACCACAAGCCCTCTGGGCAACCGTGCTGCGGGGGAGCTTTCCATTGGCACTGCCACAGGTACTTCCATTGGCACTTCCATTGGCTTTCCAGGGCATTTCCATCCGCTATGGGCCATGCATTCCTCCAAGAAGCAGGACTGCAGCCCACGCTTGTAACCCCAGTCACCATCTCCCCTTCTCCTTCACACCCTGCCGTTCAACCCTAGGATGGTGCCTGCAGTGCTAAGAAGCTAAATCAGTGGAAGAACCACGACAGCGGCGGGCTGCTCGCTGGAAAGAAACGCCGCAGGGCTCAGCCTTCACTTACCTCTTAAATTCATCTGGTGCGCAGGGGTCCCGTTGGATTCTTCCTTGCTTTTATAGCAGGAAATGGAGGTATCTTTGAAGGTGCACCAATAGGGCTTGTAGCCCTTCAGCGTCAGCTTCTTGGGCCTGCAGACAGGGTGACGAAGGTGACGGTTACTACGTGGGAGCTGCAGGTCTCCGGGTGACGGGTTAGGTTAAGGGATGCTGGGAGGCAGCCGGGCTCCTCAAGGGAGCTGCTGTGCCCTCACGCTGCGGATTCTGCACCGGGAAACGGGTTTGGCCCTGGAAAATCTGGTGTTAGTGACCACAAGGCAAGGCCCATGGACAGCCCATGCCCGGGGGCCCAACAACCCGTTGGTGTCTCTTGGGCTGGTCCCTTTGCTGCAGCAAGGCCAGGTCCAGAACCTGAGCTGTGACCGCACACGGGGACTCCTCCGTCCTGGGTGCCCTGCAGGGACAGGGGTCCCACTAAAGGTCCCATTAATTTGGGGCAGGGGGCAAGGGGAGACTGGAGAACTGTGTTATAAAAATGGAAGTTTTCATCAGCCACCCAAACTCTTCCTTCTTCGCCTGTCATTTCAGACTGCAGCCAATTCGTTCCGACTCTGAAAGCAAACAGCCTGTCCCCAAGAGCTGCCAGTCAGGCACACGGGACTGCTGCTGTTTGCTTTGCTAATACTCGGAAAAGGGTCGGGTCCATCCCGAGCCCAGCCTGGAGCAGGCGGCAGGGCCGACCCAGGCACCAGGATCCCGCTATGACGGGTTGGCCACAGGGAGCTGCGGGTTTTGGAGCTTCTCACAGCCCGAATTCCTAATCCTCGCTCAAATCCCATCTTGAGGGGCTCCCGTCGCTCCCACTCTGCCGGGCTCGCGGGTTCTTCTGCTCTCCCTGTTTTCCCTTGTCCCAAAGGAGGGGAGCTCTTGAGAGGGGCGACTGCTGAGTTCACAGCCGCAATTTCCCTTCCAAAACTGCCCCGTTGAAGTGTTCAACCTCCGGCCGATGCCGGGTTTTCCACCTTTTCCTTCTACGCTTTGCTCCATAGGTTTGCCTGGAGCTTCCTGGGGCTCCTTTAAATTGCAGGCAGGGCTACGACTAAGCGCGATGGAAAAATGCAAGAGGCACATCCAGATCCAGGCCAACTTGCCTACACAGCCTGGCCCCAGCTGGAGGAACCAATTCCGATACCAAACTTTCCTCTTGGTGAAGGGAAGAGCCCCTCGTGCTCGGGGAGCACCCAGAGCTGCTGCTGTGGAAGCAGCCGGAGCTGGAGCCGGAGCCCTTGTCAGCAGCTTGCAAGGACCTGGCTTCCCACTGTGGCTCAGGTCATAAAAAAAGCAAAAAACCCTCCCCAGGATGTTGTTCCCCCAGCCTCAAGCTGCAGCAAATGTGACTGGAAGGTGCTGGCCACTTCAAATGAAGCAGATGCAGCATTTCAGCTGGGAAGAAAACGGGCTGGTTGCAGCAAGGCAGGAGATGGGAAGCCCTGGCTGAGAAGCACCGAGTTGAAGGTTTCTTGTTGTGGGTTTATCCAAAGTGCAGCTGGGGTGTCCGGGAAGGCTCCGCACAACACAGGGGAGAGGAGGGAAGCGGCGCCGGCAGATCCTCTCTCTGCCGCATCCGCCCTCCCCAGCAACTGCATCTCCAATTTGGGAGTAATTAGCTTCCTGAGCTGTGCCTAATTGTATCGCCAAACAGAGCACATCAAAGCCAAGGAGTCTTTCTGTTCGGCTGTTTGTTTTTTAAGGGGAAAACCACCCACTCGGGTGCCTGGCACAGACTCCAGCCCTGGAACTTCGTGGCAACAACTCCAACAGCCCGCGAGCCCGGCCGGACGCGGCGGGTTGCACTAACCTTATTAATGCACATTACAAGATGGAGAAAGAATTTTTCAGAACACAAGTAGCAGGTTCTGGCTCCAGAACCAAACAATTATAAAATAAAGGCTTGTTACAGAGCTATTTTGCTGTCGCTGCTTTTCTTCCCTTCCGATACCTTTCTGCGCAATCTCATTGAGGTTTATTTACAGTTTCCAGAACTTTCATCATAACCCTAATGCAGCAGGCATTAAATTGCAAAAGGACAGTCGTGACTGCCAAAATATTACTCAAAGTCCAGACGCTGCTGTTCCCAGTTTCCATTTACCATCATCCAAGTTAAAAAGAAATTAAAAAGAAAAATCCTAAGTGTGATGGAAGAGCAGGACGGTCAACTTAAACCTGCTTCATTTGGCGAGAACACTTAGACCTGTTATTTAAATAAATCACCCTGTTACTTATAATTCATTTGCCTCCTTCAGACCAGAAGTGAGTGAGGTTTTCTAGCTGTGAGATGCACCCCTAATTTTAGGATAGTTCCACTAATTTACCGGCACTATCTGTGTTATGGCAACCTCTTGGCATGTGCTGGTGGCCACGGGGAAACGTGTATGTGCCACGTGCCCAGGCTGGGAATACCGGGAAAACACCCGGGACCTGATATCTGAAGAACCAACAAACTGCAGGGCCGTATCCAGTGAGATGTTCTGGAGTGTCTTTCCTATTATATTCAGTTAAATATTCAGTGACTGTGCCAAACACCGGGTGAGGAAGTAAAATAATAATAAAAAAGGGCATTAAGGGGTATTCCTATCAATTATTCACTGCCCTTACCAGCTTCACACGCACCTCTTCCCATCAGTACTCACTTGAATACTTTAATGTAGTCAGCAAGTTCAGGAATGGAAGTGATGTCACCCTGCAAATAAAGATGATCCCGTTCATTCATCCGCCAGCCCCGGAGCCGCTGCTGGGGTGGGTGGGAAGTGATTCCGTCCGTTAGCGACACGCAACCGCTCACAGGGAATTTCTCCAGGGCAGGAAATCTGGGAAGGGCTTCACTGACAAACGTCAGGGATTCACAGGTCATAAAACCGCTCTAGGAACGCACGAGCTGTTGCACAGAGGGAGGAAGCAGAGCAAACCTATCGCACACAAGTGCCCTCCTGAAACAAGAAGCCAATAGTTTTTCTTTCTTTCTTTCTTTTTTAAGGCTCTTGGCTGTGTGGAGCCAGTTCCCCCTGGTGCCACTCACGGTCACACATTGGCTCATGTTTGCACGGGAACGTTTCTCTTCCACTGACTTCTCCTTATGCTCCAAGCAAGTGAAAACCCAAACAAGTGAAAACGATGCTGTTCCACCCCCACAGAAGGTGCTGCAATGGCTTTCTGGGCGTTTGCAATGGCATTTTTTTTTCCATTTTTTTCATCTTGAGTTTTGCTTAACATACCTGTGTATCTTGGATGAACAAAACACCCAGGAGGGCCTTTCCAACTCCCCTGATTGGGCTACAGGGTTTCTGAATCACCCAGAAAACAAACATTGCTGCAACAGTTTTCAGCAGCAAGTCCGTTTCCTTTCACCCTGCAAGGACCAACTCTGTTTATAGATACCACAGGGGGAAAAAAAAATCAAAATCTAGACAAACAATCCAGTAATTGCCCATTATCCATATTCAATTACTTGAATGGCTCTGGAAATGGCCACTGTTAGCAACTGATACAGAAGAGGAATTTTTTTTTTTTGATGAATCATTGTGTTCTTCATTCTCATTTGGCAGGGACTTAGTATTGGGCTTCAAATCCATTTTGCAAGAAAAGCTGCTCTTGTCTATGAAAACATCTCACTATTTATATTGTGCCTAAGCAACGCTATTCCCTGCACAGCACAAGCAGGAGCAGCACAGGTTAATAGTGTAAAACGTGGCTGTGGTTAGGGACAGAAAAGCACAGATGTTAACTTCAAAAGAGCCTCCATAAACACTGAAAAAGTTACACGAAGTGAGGGAAAATTAAGATTGCAAAATTTCAAGGTTTTTATGCTTTAAAAGGATCATAACATAAAAGTGAAACTCAAAGATGGCATAAATATGCAAAACTACGCGGGCTGGAAAGGCTGCTCTGGATGGAAGCTACGTGCCAAGCCTGAACATACTTAGTCCTTTTTCCACAGTGCAAATTTGAGGCCTTACAATTTTAAAGAGGGAAGACTAGTCTTAAAAAAACATATCAGAATAAAGAAACCCTCTGAAATACAGTCACAGGCCACTCAGGGAGAAAATCCACTTGGATAAAAATAGAGTTTCATAAGGCTATGTTATTCATAGGTTATTTCTGAATGTCCCTGCAGCTGTTTCAGGTCCCGTAAAGCTTTGTCATGAATTAGAAAGCAGTGGAAGAGAAACACAGGTGTGAAGAACTCTGGATTTCTGGAAGTCACTAGGGAGAACAGGCACCAAACGGAGTTGATCTGGGTTTTCCACTCGTTCACCAGCACGACGGCTCCGTTGAGCAGGATCCCGATCCAACAGTTTTCCAGTTGGGTTGGCTAAGGCTTACAGAGGACAGGGCAACTTGTGGTAAATTTACTGTGAAAAGAGAGGCAGCTCCAGAAGCTGCAGCTCACGTGAAGCCCATGTGAACACGTGTCCTTGGTCAAGAGCCTTTTACTGTATATCTGGGCTCAGAGCAGGGCTCCAGCTCCGCCACCAGCCCCGCTCGGAGCGCTGGCTGGAGCAGCCACTGCCTGAGGTCCCTTCCAACCCAAATTCTTCTTGAATAGTTCTGAAAATACCACCCCGTTTTATAAAAATATTATTTGTGTCTAAAAACTTTACTCGGTATTGCTCTGTGGGGTTGTGGGCAACCCCCTCGTGCTGTAACAGCAGAAATTCAAAAAAAAGGGAGAGGAAGGAAACAAAAATGGTTGGAGACCTGGAAAAATTCCCCTGTTCAGTTTGAAGTCATTGTTCCTGCTTCGCTAGAGGAAGCCCAAGGAAGGGGGAGCGAGGCAAGAACAGCATCACCTGCCCGGAGCCCTACCAGGATCGTGGAGGTTTTGCCACCTTCCAAAGTAATCTCGAGATCCGAAAGCGCCGCGTCCACCTCGTCCACCTCCTTGTCGCTGTTGTTCAGGTGGTTTTCCGACGACATGATGGACAGCTTGTTGATGTGGTACTGAAAGAAGGAACGCAAGGAAGGGCCTCCGTGAGCGCGGGACGCTTCCTGCTGCTTCTCCGGGTGCTAGAGACCCCGAGTTGCCCCGGACCCGAAAGGCAGCGTGAAACACTGCCCTGGGTACCATTAACTGCACAGTAAGTCCCACGTTCCACCTCCTCTGGACTGACTGGAGAGGTGAATTGAGTCCTGGTTTTGCTCCTTTTGCCCCGAGGGCCCTCAACGCCAGAGCACACGTAGGAAAGGGGCTGCCATCCGTCTCACAGGACTCAATGGCAGGTATGCTACTTGGGCCAAATCACACGGAGTATTTCATAAAAGAGATAAATAAATGGTTCTGGGAAACCCACAGATTATCACCAGCTGCTCTGGGGGCAGCATGCCAGAAACTCACAGTTCAGTAACCTAATGTACTTACTGGGATTCTTTAAAAAGGGCAAAACTAGGAGTTAAGAGAGACATAAACATGTTTGGTAAAAGCAAGCTAAATTCCTTTTCATGAGAAGAAGCAACAAATATTTAGACTACCTAATAAGCTCAAGTGAGTACCAGGGAACAGGAAACAGTCCAATTTCTACCCACACATGAAGTCCGAGCTCCCCACCGAAGACAAGATGAGGTCTATAAAATACCATTTACAGCCCACTAAAGTCAGCATGTGCATCAGTATCAGCACTAGAGGAGCCTGAAAAGCTGCGACCAAGTTAGTTACAAAGGTGTCTGGGGCTGTCCCCTACCTGCAACGCCGCAAACATCATCATTTCTTCCTCCGTGCACTCGATCTCCTCCAGCAGGATGGCCCACTTGGACTGCTCGTAGAGCTGGTTGATCCTGATGGCGTCGTACTGCGGCACAGAGACCCGGCGGTGACAAACGCAGCCTCACGGCAAGGCCCAGCGTCCTGCAGCCTTCACGCACACGTAGAAGGTGTGCAACCCCTTAATCCTTTTCCCTCCACCCGTGTTTTGAGACTGAAAAGCTCCTTGGGGCAACATGAGGGCTAAACTTCAGCCTGTGCAGCCAGGGCTCGAGACGCACACGCGGCCGCTCTTCGAGCAATCTGGGGCCGTGTGAGCACAAACTGCTGCTAGAGACACAGGTTGCTTTTGTTTGCAACGTTGGCCTGCGAGGTGCGAGTCAAATAAATAGCTCCCTACCTTTGGATTCAGGTCGAAAAAGCTGTAGTATTTGAACCGGAGCAGCAAAGCCTCATTTTCTTTCACCTCCTGCTCCATGAGGGACCTGGACGAATCCAGCCATCTGCAAATTGAAATTGTCAACAAGGGGTAACACACATAAAAAAGTCCCGGCTGAGTGGAAACGGCTCTTGCAAGAATGCAATTTAAAACCACGCATTAAACGAAAGATTAAAAAAAAAAAGAGGAAAAGAAAAAAGAAGAAAAACAAACCCAGAACTCACCCTTGGTTGATTTTGGCTTTATCAAGCAGCGCTTGTGGCTTGTACATTTTGGCTAAGGACTCCGGGGACGTGACGGGCTGGCTCACGGCCAGGATGCCCGGGTTGCCCTCGGACAGGGCGCTGTCCCCGAACCAGGCCGAGGTGGGCGAGAGGGGGCTGCCGTCGTGCGAGTCGTAGGTCGGCGTCATGGTCTTGCTGTACAGCCCCGGGCTCGAGTAGATGTTTCCTAGCAGAGACAGGGATAGAAGCTCCGCGTTAGCTCAGGGCCAGACCGCATGTGCTCAGCACAAAGCCAATTCAACAAACACATGAAAACCCTCCTGATTCCATTCTTGGGGTTTTTTTTTTCCACGGTTAGGGAACAAGCACTGCTTGTTTTCCCATGAAAAGCTGCCTCTCTCTCTCTTCCTCTCGCTCAGCTCTTCTTGAAGAGCAAAACTGATGGAAAAGTCATTTCAGCCCGAATCCACGGGAAGAAATCCAGGCCTCCGTGGCGCGGAATTTGGGCGGCCGGCGCTTCCCCGCCGCGGCTCCGCAGCCCTGGACCCACTTACCAGCGATCCCTGGTGGCTGAAAGATTGTGGAAGTGAAGAGTTTGAGAGGAGCAGGAAAAGGAGCTAAAGGCACGACCAAGGAAAGGGACAGAGCACAGGAGTCCTACTGAGGTGGAGCTCACCTTTCACGGGGCCGATGTAAAGAATATCGGTGCCTACAGAGAAGGAGAGAAAGGAGGGAAGTGAGAAGGCAAGGGACAGCCACCGCAGGGGACGTCAGCGCAGGAAGGACAGGAGCTGCAAACACGCATCTTTGTTGAGGCTGGACGAGCACAGGGAGGTTCAGTTTGCCAGCGCAGACCTTAAAACTGCCGTGTTTTCACCCAAAACTTACTGCAGAGGAGACCCCGGCTATGCAGGAGCGAGGCAGCATCTCCTATTTGCAAAAGAGGTGTTTGTGTCGCTGCTCTGCTCTGAGGCGCTGCTGAGGAGGAGGGACCATGGAGAGGTTCTCCCTGCTCCTTGCCCTTTGCCTGCCTTGCAGTATCACACACCAAAGCACAAATTTGGCCAACTCGCTGGTTGCAGAGGCTGCCTCACTTGGTTGAAAGCGCACACATAGTCTAAATAACAGGGAATATTTACAAAACAGGGGGCACGCATCCCAGTGTGGAAACACAGTGTTAAAATACCCCTCCAATTGGATATTACTGCATCTAACAAACTGCAGTTTAAAAAAAAATACTGAAATGATCACAAAGACATCCAGAATCCAACCCACTGCTCCATGAAGAACTCGCATTTAACTTTGCAGCACTGTTACCTGAGCTGCCAGACGAAGCACCCCAAATGCCCTCCCGTTGTTTTCCTGGTGTTACAGGAAAGAGCTGCACGCAGAAATGTCACATTTTTACAGACACAGGAGCTTGCTCCCACAGCCACGTTTATTCAATATTAGCACGTTCAGCAAGTGGTGCTATTTAGTGCAAAGCAAGCATTACTTCGAGGAGTTTTACAGCTCATGTAGCTGTAAAGCAGAAGAAAAACCTTTCAAAATACCATTAGGAACAGCAGAAAGCTGAGCTGGAATGGCATCTCATATCCCAAAATAGCTGAGAGCTAAATAGTCCCTATTGATCTCATGGGAGCATTGATTTTTACATTAAGCGCGTAAAACCCAGCTTTTCAAAACAAGCAAGGTTCGATGACCGTAGGCCTAATGTAAGTAATTCCACTGGGTAAATAAACGGGGCAATGAGCTCCAGAGCATTCAGTGCCCAGGAGGGCCAGCGTGGGCTTTTTGGCCAAGGGACAGGTCTGTTTCTCCTGCTTCTCCGGAGCGGCTCCCTCTGCGCTTCCCTGCTCCGCTCCCTGCGCGGGGCAGCTTCTCTCCTTGCCCAAAACCTTGGCTGGCAGCAAGACCTGCTCGTAAGAGAGCGTAATTTTTATAAAAATGGCAGGTATACGCACAGACGTATCCAAAATCCACCTCACGAGAGCTGTTAAGGCTGCTGGAGGTGGTGTTGACGTGCCAGAATTGGGGTCCCCTGTGCTGTTCCCCCTGGTGCATTTAGACCCCGTCGGCCACTTGCTCTTTACTCCGGGAGATCCCTCCTCGCTGAGCGAGCCGGGAATTACGGAAAGCTGAGCTGAACATCTGGAAATGTCTAAGACCGAAACAATAGAAAAACTTCTCCAAAGTGGCTTTTTAAAAGACGGGTATCTCGAGAAGCCGTGAGAATGGTCCTCATCCATCCAAACAGGGAAATTCTGGAGTTGTGAGTGATCGTGGGTAACCC